>JAXLNO010004841.1:0-44437 GCA_038087875.1 Malacoraja senta | reverse complement strand
CATCCCCGGCAAGGTCGCCATAAATCCCGCAAGGTCGCCACAAATCCGTCAAGGTCGCCACATTTCAGGCAAGGTCGTCAGATTTCCGGCAAGGTCGCCATAGATCCGGCAAGGCCGCCACAAATCCGACAAGGTCGCCATAAATCCGGCAAGGTCACCACATTTACGGCAAGGTCGCCATAAATCCGGCAAGGCCGCCACAAATGCGGCAAGGTCGCCATATTCCCGGCAAGGTCGCCATAAATCCGGCAAGGTCGCCATAAATCCGGCAAGGTCGCCATAAATCCGGCAAGGTCGCCACAAATCCGGCAAGGTCGCCATAAATCCGGCAAGGTCGCCACAAATCCGGCAGAGTCGCCTATTTCCGGCAAGGTCGCCATAAATCCGAGACGGCCGCCACAAATCCGCCAATTTCGCCACATTTCCGGCAAGGTCGCAACAAATCGGCCAAGGTCGCCACAAATCCGACAAGGTCGCCATATTTCCAGCAAGGTCGCCATGAATCCGGCAGTCGCCACAAATCCGGGAAGGTAGCCATATTTCCCGCAAGGTCGCCATAAATCCGTCAAGGTCTCCAAAAATCCGGCAAGGTCGCCATATTTCCGGCAAGGTCGCCACAAATCCGGCAATGTCGCCATATTTCCGGCGGGGTCGCCATAAATCCGCAACGTCGCCACAAATCCGGCAAGGTGGCGACAAATCCGGCAAGGTCGCCACATTTCAATCAAGGTAGGCATAAATTCGGCAAGGTCGCCACAAATCCATCAAGATCGCAACATTCCGGCAAGGTCGCCACAAATCCGGCAAGGTCACCACATTTGCGGCAAGGTCGCCATAAATCATGCAAGGCCGCCACAAATACGGCAAGGTCGCCACATCCCCGGCAAGGTCGCCATAAATCCGGCAAGGTCGTCACAAATCCGACAAGGTCGCCATAAATCCAGCAAGGTCGCCACATTTCCGGCAAGGTCGCCATATTTCCGGCAAGGTTGCCACAAATCCGGCAAGGTCGCCATATTTCCGGCAAGGTCGCCATAAATCCGGCAAGGTCGCCACATTTCAATCAAGGTAGCCATAAATTCGGCAATGTCGCCACAAATCCAGCAAGGTCGCCACAAATCCCGCAAGGTCGCCATAAATCAGGCAAGGTCGCCACAAATCCGGCAAGGTCGCCACATTTGCGGCAAGGTCGCCATAAATCCGTTAATGTCGCCACAAATACGGAAAGGTCGCCACAATTCCGGCCAGGTAGCCAGAAATCTGACAAGATCGCCACAAATCCTGGATGGTCGCCACATCGCCGGCAAGGTCGCCATAAATCCGGCTAGGGCGCCACAAATCCGTCAAGGTCGCCACATTTCAGGCAAGGTCGCCAGATTTCCGGCAAGGTCGCCATAAATCCGGCAAGGCCGCCACAAATCCGACAAGGTCGCCATAAATCCGGCAAGGTCACCACATTTCCGGCAAGGTCGCCATAAATCCGGCAAGGTCGCCACAAATGCGGCAAGGTCGCCATATTCCCGGCAACGTCGCCATAAATCCGGCAAAGTCGCCATAAATCCGGCATGGTCGCCGTAAATCCTGCAAGGTCGCCACAAATCCGGCAAGGTCGCCATAAATCCGGCAAGGCCGCCACAAATCCGACAAGGTCGCCATAAATCCGGCAAGGTCACCACATTTACGGCAAGGTCGCCATAAATCCGGCAAGGTCGCCACAAATGCGGCAAGGTCGCCATATTCCCGGCAAGGTCGCCATAAATCCGGCAAGGTCGCCATAAATCCGGCAAGGTCGCCATAAATCCGGCAAGGTCGCCACAAATCCGGCAAGGTCGCCACATTTCAATCAAGGTAGCCATAAATTCGGCAATGTCGCCACAAATCCAGCAAGGTCGCCACAAATCCCGCAAGGTCGCCATAAATCAGGCAAGGTCGCCACAAATCCGGCAAGGTCGCCACATTTGCGGCAAGGTCGCCATAAATCCGTTAATGTCGCCACAAATACGGAAAGGTCGCCACAATTCCGGCCAGGTAGCCAGAAATCTGACAAGATCGCCACAAATCCTGGATGGTCGCCACATCGCCGGCAAGGTCGCCATAAATCCGGCTAGGGCGCCACAAATCCGTCAAGGTCGCCACATTTCAGGCAAGGTCGCCAGATTTCCGGCAAGGTCGCCATAAATCCGGCAAGGCCGCCACAAATCCGACAACGTCGCCATAAATCCGGCAAGGTCACCACATTTACGGCAAGGTCGCCATAAATCCGGCAAGGCCGCCACAAATGCGGCAAGGTCGCCATATTCCCGGCAAGGTCGCCATAAATCCGGCAAGGTCGCCATAAATCCGGCAAGGTCGCCATAAATCCGGCAAGGTCGCCACAAATCCGGCAAGGTCGCCATAAATCCGGCAAAGTCGCCACAAATCCGGCAGAGTCGCCTATTTCCGGCAAGGTCGCCATAAATCCGAGACGGCCGCCACAAATCCGCCAATTTCGCCACATTTCCGGCAAGGTCGCAACAAATCGGCCAAGGTCGCCACAAATCCGACAAGGTCGCCATATTTCCAGCAAGGTCGCCATGAATCCGGCAGTCGCCACAAATCCGGGAAGGTAGCCATATTTCCCGCAAGGTCGCCATAAATCCGTCAAGGTCTCCAAAAATCTGGCAAGGTCGCCATATTTCCGGCAAGGTCGCCACAAATCCGGCAATGTCGCCATATTTCCGGCGGGGTCGCCATAAATCCGCAACGTCGCCACAAATCCGGCAAGGTGGCGACAAATCCGGCAAGGTCGCCACATTTCAATCAAGGTAGGCATAAATTCGGCAAGGTCGCCACAAATCCAGCAAGATCGCAACATTCCGGCAAGGTCGCCACAAATCCGGCAAGGTCACCACATTTGCGGCAAGGTCGCCATAAATCATGCAAGGCCGCCACAAATACGGCAAGGTCGCCACATCCCCGGCAAGGTCGCCATAAATCCGGCAAGGTCGTCACAAATCCGACAAGGTCGCCATAAATCCAGCAAGGTCGCCACATTTCCGGCAAGGTCGCCATATTTCCGGCAAGGTTGCCACAAATCCGGCAAGGTCGCCATATTTCCGGCAAGGTCGCCATAAATCCGGCAAGGTCGCCACAAATCCGGCAAGGTATTGACGAATCCGGCAAGGTGGCGACAAATCCGGCAAGGTCGCCACATTTCAATCAAGGTAGCCATAAATTCGGCAATGTCGCCACAAATCCAGCAAGGTCGCTACAAATCCCGCAAGGTCGCCATAAATCAGGCAAGGTCGCCACAAATCCGGCAAGGTCGCCACATTTGCGGCAAGGTCGCCATAAATCCGTTAATGTCGCCACAAATACGGAAAGGTCGCCACAATTCCGGCCAGGTAGCCAGAAATCTGACAAGATCGCCACAAATCCTGGATGGTCGCCACATCGCCGGCAAGGTCGCCATAAATCCGGCTAGGGCGCCACAAATCCGTCAAGGTCGCCACATTTCAGGCAAGGTCGCCAGATTTCCGGCAAGGTCGCCATAAATCCGGCAAGGCCGCCACAAATCCGACAAGGTCGCCATAAATCCGGCAAGGTCACCACATTTCCGGCAAGGTCGCCATAAATCCGGCAAGGTCGCCACAAATGCGGCAAGGTCGCCATATTCCCGGCAACGTCGCCATAAATCCGGCAAAGTCGCCATAAATCCGGCATGGTCGCCGTAAATCCTGCAAGGTCGCCACAAATCCGGCAAGGTCGCCATAAATCCGGCAAGGCCGCCACAAATCCGACAAGGTCGCCATAAATCCGGCAAGGTCACCACATTTACGGCAAGGTCGCCATAAATCCGGCAAGGTCGCCACAAATGCGGCAAGGTCGCCATATTCCCGGCAAGGTCGCCATAAATCCGGCAAGGTCGCCATAAATCCGGCAAGGTCGCCATAAATCCGGCAAGGTCGCCACAAATCCGGCAAGGTCGCCACATTTCAATCAAGGTAGCCATAAATTCGGCAATGTCGCCACAAATCCAGCAAGGTCGCCACAAATCCCGCAAGGTCGCCATAAATCAGGCAAGGTCGCCACAAATCCGGCAAGGTCGCCACATTTGCGGCAAGGTCGCCATAAATCCGTTAATGTCGCCACAAATACGGAAAGGTCGCCATAAATCCGGCAAGGCCGCCACAAATCCGACAAGGTCGCCATAAATCCGGCAAGGTCACCACATTTCCGGCAAGGTCGCCATAAATCCGGCAAGGTCGCCACAAATGCGGCAAGGTCGCCATATTCCCGGCACCGTCGCCATAAATCCGGCAAAGTCGCCATAAATCCGGCATGGTCGCCGTAAATCCTGCAAGGTCGCCACAAATCCGGCAAGGTCGCCATAAATCCGGCAAGGCCGCCACAAATCCGACAAGGTCGCCATAAATCCGGCAAGGTCACCACATTTACGGCAAGGTCGCCATAAATCCGGCAAGGTCGCCACAAATGCGGCAAGGTCGCCATATTCCAGGCAAGGTCGCCATAAATCCGGCAAGGTCGCCATAAATCCGGCAAGGTCGCCATAAATCCGGCAAGGTCGCCACAAATCCGGCAAGGTCGCCATAAATCCGGCATGGTCGCCACAAATCCGGCAGAGTCGCCTATTACCGGCAAGGTCGCCATAAATCCGAGACGGCCGCCACAAATCCGGCAAGTTCGCCACATTTCCGGCAAGGTCGCAACAAATCGGCCAAGGTCGCCACAAATCCGACAAGGTCGCCATATTTCCAGCAAGGTCGCCATGAATCCGGCAGTCGCCACAAATCCGGGAAGGTAGCCATATTTCCGGCAAGGTCGCCATAAATCCGTCAAGGTCTCCAAAAATCCGGCAAGGTCGCCATATTTCCGGCAAGGTCGCCACAAATCCGGCAATGTCGCCATATTTCCGGCGGGGTCGCCATAAATCCGCAAGGTCGCCACAAATCCGGCAAGGTGGCGACAAATCCGGCAAGGTCCCCACATTTCAATCAAGGTAGGCATAAATTCGGCAAGGTCGCCACAAATCCAGCAAGGTCGCAACATTCCGGCAAGGTCGCCATGAATCCGTCAAGGTCGCCACAAGTCCGGCTAGGTCGCCACATTGCCGGCAAGGTCCCCATAAATCCGGCAAGGTCGCCACAAATCCCACAAGGTCGCCATAAATCCGGCAAGGTCGCCACAAATCCGGCAAGGTCACCACATTTGCGGCAAGGTCGCCATAAATCCTGCAAGGCCGCCACAAATACGGCAAGGTCGCCACATCCCCGGCAAGGTCGCCATAAATCCGGCAAGGTCGCCACAAATCCGTCAAGTTCGCCTCATTTCAGGCAAGGTCCCCGCATTTCCGGCAACGTCGCCATAAATCCGGCAAGGTCGTCACAAATCCGACAAGGTCGCCATAAATCCGGCAAGGTCGCCACATTTCCGGCAAGGTCGCCATATTTCCGGCAAGGTTGCCACAAATCCGGCAAGGTCGCCATATTTCCGGCAAGGTCGCCATAAATCCGGCAAGGTCGCCACAAATCCGGCAAGGTAGCGACGAATCCGGCAAGGTGGCGACAAATCCGGCAAGGTCGCCACATTTCAATCGAGGTAGCCATAAATTCGGCAATGCCGCCACAAATCCAGCAAGGTCGCCACAAATCCCGCAAGGTCGCCATAAATCAGGCAAGGTCGCCACAAATCCGGCAAGGTCGCCACATTTGCGGCAAGGTCGCCATAAACCCGTTAATGTCGCCACAAATACGGAAAGGTCGCCACAATTCCGGCCAGGTCGCCAGAAATCTGACAAGATCGCCACAAATCCTGGATGGTCGCCACATCCCCGGCAAGGTCGCCATAAATCCGGCTAGGGCGCCACAAACCCGTCAAGGTCGCCACATTTCAGGCAAGGTCGCCAGATTTCCGGCAAGGTCGCCATAAATCCGGCAAGGCCGCCACAAATCCGACAAGGTCGCCATAAATCCGGCAAGGTCACCACATTTCCGGCAAGGTCGCCATAAATCCGGCAAGGTCGCCACAAATGCGGCAAGGTCGCAATATTCCCGGCAAGGTCGACATAAATCCGGCAAAGCCGCCATAAATCCGGCATGGTCGCCGTAAATCCTGCAAGGTTGCCACAAATCCGGCAAGGTCGCCATAAATCCGGCAAGGTCGCCACAAATCCGGCAGAGTCGCCTATTTCCGGCAAGGTCGCCATAAATCCGACACGGCCGCCACAAATCCGGCAAGTTCGCCACATTTCCGGCAAGGTCGCAACAAATCGGCCAAGGTCGCCACAAATCCGACAAGGTCGCCATATTTCCGGCAAGGTCGCAACAAAACGGCCAAGGTCGTCACAAATCCGAGAAGGTCGCCATATTTCCGGCAAGGTCGCCATGAATCCGGCAAAGTCGCCACAAATCCGGGAAGGTAGCCATATTACCGGCAAGGTCGCCATAAATCCGTCAAGGTCTCCAAAAATCCGGCAAGGTCACCATATTTCCGGCAAGATCGCCACAAATCCGGCAATGTCGCCATATTTCCGGCGGGGTCGCCATAAATCCGGCAAGGTCGCCACAAATCCGGCAAAGTGGCGACAAATCCGGCAAGGTCGCCACATTTCAATCAAGGTAGGCATAAATTCGGAAAGGTCGCCACAAATCCAGCAAGGTCGCAACATTCCGGCAAGGTCGCCATGAATCCGTCAAGGTCGCCACAAGTCCGGCTAGGTCGCCACATTGCCGGCAAGGTCCCCATATATCCGGCAATGTCGCCATAAATCCCACAAGGTCGCCATAAATCCGGCAAGGTCGCCACAAATCCGGCAAGGTCACCACATTTGCGGCAAGGTCGCCATAAATCCTGCAAGGTCGTCACAAATACGGCAAGGTCGCCACATCCCCGGCAAGGTCGCCATAAATCCGGCAATGTCGCCATAAATCCGGCATGGTCGCCATAAATCCTGCAAGGTCGCAACAAATCCGGCAAGGTCGCCATAAATCCGGCAAGGTCGCCACAAATCCGGCAGATTCGCCTATTTCCGGCAAGGTCGCCATAAATCCGACACGGCCGCCACAAATCCGGCAAGTTCGCCACATTTCCGGCAAGGTCGCAACAAATCAGCCAAAGTCGCTACAAATCCGACAAGGTCGCCATATTTCCGGCAAGGTCGCCATGAATCCGGCAAAGTCGCCACAAATCCGGGAAGGTCGCCATATTTCCGGCAAGGTCGCCACAAATCCGGCAATGTCGCCATATTTCCGGCGAGGTCGCCATAAATCCGGCAAGGTCGCCACAAATCCGGCAAGGTCGCAACATTCCGGCAAGGTCGCCATGAATCCGGCAAGGTCGCCACAAGTCCGGCTAGGTCGCCACATTGCCGGCAAGGTCCCCATAAATCCGGCAAGGTCGCCACAAATCCCACAAGGTCGCCAAAAATCCGGGAAGGTCGCCACAAATCCGGCAAGGTCACCACATTTGCGGCAAGGTCGCCATAAATCCTGCAAGGTCGCCACAAATACGGCAAGGTCGCCACATCCCCGGCAAGGTCGCCATAAATCCGGCAAGGTCGCCACAAATCCGTCAAGTTCGCCACATTTCAGTCAAGGTCGCCGCATTTCCGGCAACGTCGCCATAAATCCGGCAAGGTCATCGCAAATCCGACAAGGTCGCCATAAATCCGGCAAGGTCGCCACATTTCCGGCAAGGACGCCATAAATCCGGCAAGGTCGCCACAAATCCGGCAAGGTCGCCACATTTCCGGCAAGGTCGCCATATTTCCGGGAAGGTCGCCATAAATCCGGCAAGGTCGCCACAAATCCGGCAAGGTGGCGACAAATCCGGCAAGGTGGCGACAAATCCGGCAAGGCCGCCACATTTCAATCAAGGTAGCCATCAATTCGGCAAGGTCGCCACAAATCCAGCAAGGACGCAACATTCCGTGCAAGGTCGCCATAAATCCGCATCGTCGCCATAAATCCGGCAAGGTCACCACATTTCCGGCAAGGTCGCCATGAATCCGGCAAAGTCGCCACAAGTCCGGCGAGGTCGCCACAGTGCCGGCAAGGTCGCCATAAATCCGGCAAGGTCGCCATAAATAAGGCAAAGTCGGCACAAATGCGGCAAGGTCGGCATATTTCTGGCAAGGTCGCCATTAATCCGGCAAGGTCGCCACAAGTGCGGCAAGGTCGCCATATTTCCGGCAAGGTCGCAACAAATCGGCCAAGGTCGCCACAAATCCGACAAGGTCGCCATAGTTCCGGCAAGGTCGCCATGAATCCGGTAAAGTCACCACAAATCCGGCAAGGTAGCCATATATCCGGCAAGTTCGCCATAAATCCGTGAAGGTCGCCAAAAATCCGGCAAGGTCGCCATATTTCCGGCAAGGTCGCCACAAATCCGGCAATGTCGCCATATTTCCGGCAAGGTCGCCATAAATCCGGCAAGGTCGCCACAAATCCGGCAAGGTGGCGACAAATCCGGCAAGGTCGCCACATTTCAATCAAGGTAGCCATAAATCCGGCAAGGTCGCCACAAATCCGGCAAGGTCACCACATTTGCGGCAAGGTCGCCATTAATCCTGCAAGGTCGCCACAAATACGGCAAGGTCGCCACATCCCCGGCAAGGTCGCCATAAATCCGGCAAGGTCGCCACAAATCCGTCAAGGTCGCCACATTTCAGGCAAGGTCGCCGCAATTCCGGCAACGTCGCCATAAATCCGGCAAGGTCGTTTCAAATCCGACAAGGTCGCCATAAATCCGGCAAGGTCGCCACATTTTCGGCAAGGACGCCATAAATCCGGCAAGGTCGCCACAAATCCGGCATGGTCGCCACATTTCCGGCAAGGTCGCCATATTTCCGGCAAGTTCGCCACAAATCCGGCAAGGTCGCCATATTTCCGGCAAGGTTGCAATAAATCCGACAATGTCGCCACAAATCCGGCATCCTCGCCACAAATCCGGAAAGGTCACCACATTTCCCGCAAGGTCGCCATGAATCCGGCAGGGTCGCCACAAGTCCGGCTTGTTCGCCACATTGCCGGCAAGGTCGCCATAAATCCGGCAAGGTCGCCACAAATCCCACAAGGTCGCCATAAATCCGGCAAGGTCGCCACAAATCCGGCAAAGTCACCACATTTGCGGCAAGGTCGCCATAAATCCTGTAAGGTCGCCACAAATACGGCAAGGTCGCCACATCCCCGGCAAGGTCGCCATAAATCCGGCAAGGTCGCCACAAATCTGGCAAGGTCGCCACATTTCCGGCAAGGACGCCATAAATCCGGCAAGGTCGCCACAAATCCGGCAAGGTGGCGACAAATCCGGCAAGGTCGCCACATTTCAATCAAGATAGCCATAAATTCGGCAAAGTCGCCACAAATCCACCAACGTCGCAACATTCCGGCAAGGTCGCCATAAATCCGGCATCCTCGCCACAAATCCGGCAAGGTCACCACATTTCCGGCAAGGTCGCCATGAATCCGGCAGGGTCGCCACAAGTCCGGCTAGGTCGCCACATTTCCGGCAAGGTCGCCATAAATCCGGCAAGGTCGCCACAAATCCCACAAGGTCGCCATAAATCCGGCAAAGTCGCCACAAATCCGGCAAGGTCACCACATTTGCGGCAAGGTCGCCATAAATCCTGTGAGGTCGCCACAAATATGGAAAGGTCGCCACAATTCCGGCCAGGTCGCCTGAAATCTGACAAGATCGCCACAAATCCTGGATGGCGCCACATCCCCGGCAAGGTCGCCATAAATCCGGCAAGGTCGCCACAAATCCGTGAAGGTCGCCACATTTCAGGCAAGGTCGCCAGATTTCCGGTAAGGTCGCCATAAATCCGGCAAGGCCGCCACAAATCCGACAAGGTCGCCATAAATCCGGCAAGGTCACCACATTTCCGGCAATGTCGCCATAAATCCGGCAAGGTCGCCACAAATGCGGTAAGGTCGCCATATTCCCGGCACGGTCGCCTTAAATCCGGCAAAGTCGCCATAAATCCGGTATGGTCGCCATAAATCCTGCAAGGTCGCCACAAATCCGGCAAGGTCGCCATAAATCCGGCAAGGTCGCCACAAATCCGGCAGAGTCGCCTATTTCCGGCAAGGTCGCCACAAATCCGACACGGCCGCCACAAATCCGGCAAGTTCGCCACATTTCCGGCAAGGTCGCAACAAATCGGCCAAGGTCGCCACAAATCCGACAAGGTCGCCATGAATCCGGAAAAGTCGCCACAAATCCGGGCAGGTGGCCATATTTCCGGAAAGGTCGCCATAAATCCGTCAAGGTCTCCAAAAATCCGGCAAGGTCGCCATATTTCCGGCAAGGTCGCCACACATCCGGCAATGTCGCCATATTTCCGGAGGGGTCGCCATAAATCCGACAAGGTCGCCACAAATCCGGCAAGGTGGCGACAAATCCGGCAAGGTCGCCACATTTCAATCAAGGTAGCAATAAATTCGGCAAGTTCGCCACAAATCCAGCAAGGTCGCAACATTCCGGCAAGGTCGCCACGAATCCGGCAAGGTCGCCACAAGTCCGGCTACGTCGCCACATTGCCGGCAAGGTCGCCACAAATCCCACAAGGTCGCCAAAAATCCTGCAAGGTCGCCACAAATACGGCAAGGTCGCCACATCGACGGCAAGGTCGCCATAAATCCGGCAAGGTCGCCACAAATCCGTCAAGTTCGCCACATTTCAGGCTAGGTCGCCGCATTTCCGGCAACGTCGCCATAAATCCGGCAAGGTCATCACAAATCCGACAAGGTCGCCATAAATCCGGAAAGGTCGCCACATTTCCGGCAAGGACGCCATAAATCTGGCATGGTCGCCACAAATCCGGCAAGGTCGCCACATTTACGGCAAGGTCGCCATATTTCCGGCAAGGTCGCCACAAATCCGGCAAGGTCGCCATATTTCCGGCAAGGTCGCCATAAATCCGGCAATTTCGCCAAAAATCCGGGCAGGTAGCCATATTTCCGGCAAGGTGGCGACAAATCCGGCAAGGTCGCCACATTTCAATCAAGGTAGCCATCAATTCGGCAAGGTCGCCACAAGTACGGCAAGGTCGCCATATTTCCGGCAAGGTCGCAACAAATCGGCCAAGGTCGCCACAAATCCGACAAGGTCGCCATAGTTCCGGCAAGGTCGCCATGAATCCGGCAAAGTCGCCACAAATCCGGCAAGGTCGCCATAAATCCGGCAAGGTCGCCACAAATCCGGCAGAGTCGCCTATTTCCGGCAAGGTCGCCACAAATCCGACACGGCCGCCACAAATCCGGCAAGTTCGCCACATTTCCGGCAAGGTCGCAACAAATCGGCCAAGGTCGCCACAAATCCGACAAGGTCGCCATATTTCCGGCAAGGTCGCCATGAATCCGGCAAAGTCGCCACAAATCCGGGGAGGTAGCCATATTTCCGGAAAGGTCGCCATAAATCCGTCAAGGTCTCCAAAAATCCGGCAAGGTCGCCATATTTCCGGCAAGGTCGCCACAAATCCGGCAATGTCGCCATATTTCCGGAGGGGTCGCCATAAATCCGACAAGGTCGCCACAAATCCGGCAAGGTGGCGACAAATCCGGCAAGGTCGCCACATTTCAATCAAGGTAGCAATAAATTCGGCAAGTTCGCCACAAATCCAGCAAGGTCGCAACATTCCGGCAAGGTCGCCACGAATCCGGCAAGGTAGCCACAAGTCCGGCTAGGTCGCCACATTGCCGGCAAGATCGCCACAAATCCCACAAGGTCGCCAAAAATCCTGCAAGGTCGCCACAAATACGGCAAGGTCGCCACATCGACGGCAAGGTCGCCATAAATCCGGCAAGGTCGCCACAAATCCGTCAAGTTCGCCACATTTCAGGCAAGGTCGCCGCATTTCCGGCAACGTCGCCATAAATCCGGCAAGGTCATCACAAATCCGACAATGTCGCCATAAATCCGGCAAGGTCGCCACATTTCCGGCAAGGACGCCATAAATCCGGCATGGTCGCCACAAATCCAGCAAGGTAGCCATATTTCCGGCAAGGTGGCGACAAATCCGGCAAGGTCGCCACATTTCAATCAAGGTAGCCATCAATTCGGCAAGGTCGCCATAAATCCGGCAAGGTCACAACATTTCTGGCAAGGTCGCCATAAATCCGGCAAGGTCGCCACAAGTGCGGCAAGGTCGCCATATTTCCGGCAAGGTCGCAACAAATCGGCCAAGGTCGCCACAAATCCGACAAGGTCGCCATAGTTCCGGCAAGTTCGCCATAAATCCGGCAAAGTCGCCACAAATCCGGCAAGGTAGCCATATTTCCGGCAAGGTCGCCATAAATCCGTGAAGGTCGCCAAAAATCCGGCAAGGTCGCCATATTTCCGGCAAGGTCGCCACAAATCCGGCAATGTCGCCATTTTCCGGCAAGGTCGCCATAAATCCGGCAAGGTCGCCACAATTCCGGCAAGGTGGCGACAAATCCGGCAAGGTCGCCACATTTCAATCAAGGTAGCCATAAATCCGGCAAGGTCGCCATAAATCCGGCAAGGTCGCCACAAATCCGGCAAGGTCACCATATTTGCGGCAAGGTCGCCATAAATCCTGCAAGGTCGCCACAAATACGGCAAGGTCGCCACATCCCCGGCAAGGACGCCATAAATCCGGCAAGGTCGCCACAAATCCGTCAAGGTCGCCACATTTCAGGCAAGGTCGCCGCATTTCCGGCAACGCCGCCATAAATCCGGCAAGGTCGCCATAAATCCGGCAAGGTCGCACCATTTCCAGCAAGGACGCCATAAATCCGGCAAGGTCGCCACAAATCCGGCATGGTCGCCACATTTCCGGCAAGGTCGCCATATTTCCGGCAAGGTCGCCACAAATCCGGCAAGGTCGCCATATTTCCGGCAAGGTCGCCATGAATCCGGCAAGGTCGCCATAAATCAGGCAAAGTCGGCACAAATGCGGCAAGGTCGGCATATTTCTGGCAAGGTCGCCATAAATCCGGCAAGGTCGCCACAAGTGCGGCAAGGTCGCCATATTTCCGGCAAGGTCGCAACAAATCGGCCAAGGTCGCAACAAATCCGACAAGGTCTCCATAGTTCCGGCAAGGTCGCCATGAATCCGGCAAAGTCGCCACAAATCCGGCAAGGTCGCCAAATTTCCGGCAAGGTCGCCATAAATCCATGAAGGTCGCCAAAAATCCGGCAAGGTCGCCATATTTCCGGCAACGTCGCCACAAATCCGGCAATGTCGCCATTTTCCGGCAAGGTCGCCATAAATCCGGCAAGGTCGCCACAAATCCGGCAAGGTCGCCACATTTCAATCAAGGTAGCCATAAATCCGGCAAGGTCGCCACAAATCCGGCAAGGTCGCCACATTTCCGGCAAGGTCGCCATATTTCCGGCAAGGTCGCCACAAATCCGGCAAGGTCGCCATATTTCCGGCAAGGTCGCCATAAATCCGGCAAGGTCGTCACAAATCCGGCAAAGTGGCGACAAATCCGGCAAGGTGGCGACAAATCCGGCAAGGTCGCCACATTTCAATCAAGGTAGCCATCAATTCGGCAAGGTCGCCACAAATCCAGCAAGGTCGCAACATTCCAGCAAGGTCGCCATAAATCCGGCATCGTCGCCATAAATCCGGCAAGGTCACCACATTTCCGGCAAGGTCGCCATGAATCCGGCAAGGTCGCCACAAGTCCGGCGAGGTCGCCACAGTGCCGGCAAGGACGACATAAATCCGGCAAGGTCGCCATAAATCAGGCAAGGTCGCCATGAATCCGGCAAAGTCGCCACAAATCCGGCAAGGTAGCCATATTTCCGGCAAGGTCGCCATAAATCCGTGAAGGTCGCCAAAAATCCGGCAAGGTCGCCATATTTCCGGCAAGGTCGCCACAAATCCGGCAATGTCGCCATTTTCCGGCAAGGTCGCCATAAATCCGGCAAGGTCGCCACAAATCCGGCAAAGTGGCGACAAATCCGGCAAGGTCGCCACATTTCAATCAAGGTAGCCATAAATCCGGCAAGGTCGCCATAAATCCGGCAAGGTCGCCACAAATCCGGCAAGGTCACCACATTTGCGGCAAGGTCGCCATAAATCCTGCAAGGTCGCAACAAATACGGCAAGGTCGCCACATCCCCGGCAAGGTCGCCATAAATCCGGCAAGGTCGCCACAAATCCGTCAAGGTCGCCACATTTCAGGCAACGTCGCCGCATTTCCGGCAACGCCGCTATAAATCCGGCAAGGTCGTCTCAAATCCGACAAGGTCGCCATAAATCCGGCAATGTCGCACCATTTCCAGCAAGGACGCCATAAATCCGGCAAGGTCGCCACAAATCCGGCATGGTCGCCACATTTCCGGCAAGGTCGCCATATTTCCGGCAAGGTCGCCACAAATCCGGCAAGGTCGCCATATTTCCGGCAAGGTCGCAATAAATCCAACAAGGTCGCCACAAATCCGGCATCCTCGCCACAAATCCGGCAAGGTCACCACATTTCCGGCAAGGTCGCCATGAATCCGGCAAGGTCGCCACAAGTCCGGCGAGGTCGCCACAGTGCCGGCAAGGACGCCATAAATCCGGCAAGGTCGCCATAAATCAGGCAAAGTCTGCACAAATGCGGCAAGGTCGGCATATTTCTGGCAAGGTCGCCATAAATCCGGCAAGGTCGCCACAAGTGCGGCAAGGTCGCCATATTTCCGGCAAGGTCGCAACAAATCAGGCAAGGTCGCCGCATTTCCGGCAACGTCGCCATAAATCCGGCAAGGTCGTCACAAATCCGACAAGGTCGCCATAAATCCGGCAAGGTCGCCACATTTCCGGCAAGGGCGCCATAAATCCGGCCAGGTCGCCACAAATCCGACAAGGTCGCCACATTTCCGGCAAGGTCGCCATATTTCCGGCAAGGTCGCCACAAATCCGGCAAGGTCGCCATATTTCCGGCAAGGTCGCCATAAATCCAGCAAGGTCGCCACAAATCCGGCAAGGTGGCGACAAATCCGGCAAGGTGGCGACAAATCCGGCAAGGTCGCCACATTTCAATCAAGGTAGCCATAAATCCGGCAAGGTCGCCATAAATCAGGCAAAGTCGGCACAAATGCGGCAAGGACGGCATATTTCTGGCAAGGTCGACATAAACCCGGCAAGGTCGCCACGAATGCGGCAAGGTCGCCATATTCCCGGCAAGGTCGCCATAAATCCGGCAAGGTCGCCACAAATCCGGCAAGGTCGCCACATTTCCGGCAAGGTCGCCATATTTCCGGCAAGGTCGCCATAAATCCGCCAAGGTCGCCATATTTCCGGCAAGGACGCAATAAATCCGGCAAGGTCGCCACAAATCCGGCAAGGTCGCCACATTTCCGGCAAGGTCGCCATATTTTCGGCAAGGTCGCCACAAATCCGGCAAGGTCGCCATATTACCGGCAAGGTCGCCATAAATCCGGCAAGGTCGCCACAAATCCGGCAAGGTGGCGACAAATCCGGCAAGGTCGCCACATTTCAATCAAGGTAGCCATAAATTCGGAAAGGTCGCCACAAATCCAGCAAGGTCGCAACATTCCGGCAAGGTCGCCATAAATCCGGCATCGTCGCCATAAATCCGGCAAGGTCACCACACTTCCGGCAAGGTCGCCATGAGTCCGGCAAGGTCGCCACAAGTCCGGCTAGGTCGCCACATTGCCGGCAAGGTCTCCATAAATCCGGCAAGGTCGCCACAAATCCGGCAAGGTGGCGACAAATCCGGCAAGGTCGCCACATTTCAATCAAGGTAGCCATAAATTCGGCAAGGTCGCCACAAATCCAGCAAGGTCGCAACATTCCCGCAAGGTCGCCATAAATCCGGCAAGGTCGCCACAAATCCGTCAAGTTCCCCACATTTCAGGCAAGGTCGCCGCATTTCCGGCAACGTCGCCATAAATCCGGCAAGGTCGTCATAAATCCAACAAGGTGGCGCCAAATCCGGCAAGGTCGCCACATTTCAATCAAAGGAGCCATAAATTCGGAAAGGTCGCCACAAATCCAGCAAGGTCGCAACATTCCGGCAAGGTCGCCATAAATCCGGCAAGGTCGCCACAAATCCGGCAAGGTCACCACATTTGCGGCAAGGTCGCCATAAATCCTGCAAGGTCGCCACAAATACGGCAAGGTCGCCACATCCCCGGCAAGGTCGCCATAAATCCGGCAAGGTCGCCATAAATCCGTCAAGGTCGCCACATTTCAGGCAAGGTCGCCGCATTTCCGGCAACGTCGCCATAAATCCGGCAAGGTCGTCTCAAATCCGACAAGGTCGCCATAAACCCGGCACGGTCGCCTCATTTCCGGCAAGGACGCCAAAAATCCGGCAAGGTCGCCACAAATCCGGCAAGGTCGCCACATTTCCGACAAGGTCGCCACAAATCCGGCAATGTCGCCATATTTCCGGCAAGGTCGCCATAAATCCGGTAAGATCGCCACAAATCCGGCAAGGTGGCGACAAATCCGGCAAGGTCGCCACATTTCAATCAAGGTATGCATACATTCGGCAAGGTCGTCACAAATCCAGCAAGGTCGCAACATTCCGGCAAGGTCGCCAAAAATCCGGCATCCTCGCCACAAATCCGGCAAGGTCAACACATTTCCGGCAAGGTCGCCATAAATCCGGCAAGGTCACCACATTTCCGGCAAGGTCGCCATGAATCCGGCAAGGTCGCCACAAGTCCGGCTAGGTCGCCACATTGCCGGCAAGGTCGCCATAAATCCGGCAAGGTCGCCACAAATCCCACAAGGTCTCCATAAATCCGGCAAGGTCGCCACAAATCCGGCAAGGTGGCGACAAATCCGGCAAGGTCGCCACATTTCAATCAAGGTAGCCATAAATTCGGCAAGGTCGCCACAAATCCAGCAAGGTCGCAACATACCCGCAAGGTCGCCTAAAATCCGGCAAGGTCGCCACAAATCCGTCAAGTTCCCCACATTTCAGGCAAGGTCGCCGCATTTCCGGCAACGTCGCCATAAATCCGGCAAGGTCGCCATAAATCCGGCATCGTCGCCATAAATCCGGCAAGGTCACCACATTTCCGGCAAAGTCGCCATGAATCCGGCAAGGTCGCCACAAGTCCGGCTAGGTCGCCACATTGCCGGCAAAGTCGCCATAAATCCGGCAAGGTCGCCACAAATCCCACAAGGTCTCCATAAATCCGGCAAGGTCGCCACAAATCCGGCAAGGTCAAAACATTTGCGGCAAGGTCGCCATAAATCCTGCAAGGTCGCCACAAATACGGCAAGGTCGCCACATCCCCGGCAAGGTCGCCATAAATCCGGCAAGGTCGCCATAAATCCGTCAAGGTCGCCACATTTCAGGCAAGTTCGCCGCATTTCCGGCAACGTCGCCATAAATCCGGCAAGGTCGTCTCAAATCCGACAAGGTCGCCATAAACCCGCCAAGGTCGCAACATTCCCGCAAGGTCGCCATAAATCCGGCAAGGTCGCCACAAATCCGTCAAGTTCCCCACATTTCAGGCAAGGTCGCCGCATTTCCGGCAACGTCGCCATAAATCCGGCAAGGTCGTCATAAATCCAACAAGGTGGCGCCAAATCCGGCAAGGTCGCCACATTTCAATCAAAGGAGCCATAAATTCGGAAAGGTCGCCACAAATCCAGCAAGGTCGCAACATTCCGGCAAGGTCGCCATAAATCCGGCAAGGTCGCCACAAATCCGGCAAGGTCACCACATTTGCGGCAAGGTCGCCATAAATCCTGCAAGGTCGCCACAAATACGGCAAGGTCGCCACATCCCCGGCAAGGTCGCCATAAATCCGGCAAGGTCGCCATAAATCCGTCAAGGTCGCCACATTTCAGGCAAGGTCGCCGCATTTCCGGCAACGTCGCCATAAATCCGGCAAGGTCGTCTCAAA
Organism: Malacoraja senta; assembly: GCA_038087875.1. Lineage (NCBI taxonomy): Eukaryota > Metazoa > Chordata > Chondrichthyes > Rajiformes > Rajidae > Malacoraja > Malacoraja senta. The sequence goes on along the minus strand of JAXLNO010004841.1, from coordinate 26,590 downwards.
TCCGACAAGGTCGCCATAAACCCGGCACGGTCGCCTCATTTCCGGCAAGGACGCCAAAAATCCGGCAAGGTCGCCACAAATCCGGCAAGGTCGCCACATTTCCGACAAGGTCGCCACAAATCCGGCAATGTCGCCATATTTCCGGCAAGGTCGCCATAAATCCGGTAAGATCGCCACAAATCCGGCAAGGTGGCGACAAATCCGGCAAGGTCGCCACATTTCAATCAAGGTATGCATACATTCGGCAAGGTCGTCACAAATCCAGCAAGGTCGCAACATTCCGGCAAGGTCGCCAAAAATCCGGCATCCTCGCCACAAATCCGGCAAGGTCAACACATTTCCGGCAAGGTCGCCATAAATCCGGCAAGGTCACCACATTTCCGGCAAGGTCGCCATGAATCCGGCAAGGTCGCCACAAGTCCGGCTAGGTCGCCACATTGCCGGCAAGGTCGCCATAAATCCGGCAAGGTCGCCACAAATCCCACAAGGTCTCCATAAATCCGGCAAGGTCGCCACAAATCCGGCAAGGTGGCGACAAATCCGGCAAGGTCGCCACATTTCAATCAAGGTAGCCATAAATTCGGCAAGGTCGCCACAAATCCAGCAAGGTCGCAACATACCCGCAAGGTCGCCTAAAATCCGGCAAGGTCGCCACAAATCCGTCAAGTTCCCCACATTTCAGGCAAGGTCGCCGCATTTCCGGCAACGTCGCCATAAATCCGGCAAGGTCGCCATAAATCCGGCATCGTCGCCATAAATCCGGCAAGGTCACCACATTTCCGGCAAAGTCGCCATGAATCCGGCAAGGTCGCCACAAGTCCGGCTAGGTCGCCACATTGCCGGCAAAGTCGCCATAAATCCGGCAAGGTCGCCACAAATCCCACAAGGTCTCCATAAATCCGGCAAGGTCGCCACAAATCCGGCAAGGTCAAAACATTTGCGGCAAGGTCGCCATAAATCCTGCAAGGTCGCCACAAATACGGCAAGGTCGCCACATCCCCGGCAAGGTCGCCATAAATCCGGCAAGGTCGCCATAAATCCGTCAAGGTCGCCACATTTCAGGCAAGTTCGCCGCATTTCCGGCAACGTCGCCATAAATCCGGCAAGGTCGTCTCAAATCCGACAAGGTCGCCATAAACCCGCCAAGGTCGCCACATTTCCGGCAAGGACGCCAAAAATCCGGCAAGGTCGCCACAAATCCGGCGAGGTCGCCACATTTCCGACAAGGTCGCCACAAATCCGGCAATGTCGCCATATTTCCGGCAAGGTCGCCATAAATCCGGTAAGATCGCCACAAATCCGGCAAGGTGGCGACAAATCCGGCAAGGTCGCCACATTTCAATCAAGGTATGCATACATTCGGCAAGGTCGTCACAAATCCAGCAAGGTCGCAACATTCCGGCAAGGTCGCCATAAATCCGGCATCCTCGCCACAAATCCGGCAAGGTCACCACATTTCCGGCAAGGTCGCCATGAATCCGGCAGGGTCGCCACAAGTCCGGCTAGGTCGCCACATTGCCGGCAAGGTCGCCATAAATCCGGCAAGGTCGCCACAAATCCCACAAGGTCGCCATAAATCCGGCAAGGTCGCCACAAATCCGGCAAGGTCACCACATTTCCGGCAAGGACGCCATAAATCCGGCAAGGTCGCCACAAATCCGGCAAGATCGCCACATTTCCGGCAAGGTCGCCATATTTCCGGCAAGGTCGCCACAAATCCGGCAAGGTCGCCACATTTCAGGCAAGGTCGCCGCATTTCCGGCAACGTCGCCAGAAATCCGGCAAGGTCGTCTCAAATCCGACAAGGTCGCCATAAATCCGGCAAGGTCGCGATATTTCCTGCAAGGTCGCCACAAATCCGGCAAGGTCGCCATATTTCCGGCAAGGTCGCCATAAATCCGGCAAGGTCGCCACAAATCCGGCAAGGTGGCGACAAATCCGGCAAGGTCGCCACATTTCAATCAATGTAGCCATAAATTCGGCAAGGTCGCCACAAATCCAGCAAGGTCGCAACATTCCAGCAAGGTCGCCATAAATCCCGCATCCTCGCCACAAATCCGGAAGGTCACCACATTTCCGGCAAGGTCGCCATGAATCCGGCAGGGTCGCCACAAGTCCGGCTAGGTCGCCACAATGCCGGCAAGGTCGCCATAAATCCGGCAAGGCCGCCACAAATCCCACAAGGTCGCCATAAATGCGGCAAGGTCGCCACAAATCAGGCAAGGTCACCACATTTGCGGCAAGGTCGCCATAAATCTTGCAAGGTCGCCACAAATACGGCAAGGTCGCCACATCCCCGGCAAGGTCGCCGTAAATCCGGCAAGGTCGCCACAAATCCACCAAGGTCGCCACATTTCAGGCAAGGTCGCCGCATTTCCGGCAACGTCGCCATAAATCCGGCAAGGTCGTCTCAATGTCGGCACAAATGCGGCAAGGTCGGCATATTTCTGGCAAGGTCGCCATAAACCCGGGAAGGTCGCCACGAATGCGGCAAGGTCGCCATATTCCCGGCAAGGTCGCCATAAATCCGGCAAGGTCGCCACAAATCCGGCAAGGTCGCAACATTTCCGGCAAGGTCGCAACAAATCGGCCAAGGTCGTCACAAATCCGACAAGGTCGCCATATTTCCGGCAAGGTCGCCATGAATCCGGCAAAGTCGCCACAAATCCGGCAAGGTAGCCATATTTCCGGCAAGGTCGCCATAAATCCGTTAAGTTCGCCAAAAATCCGGGAAGGTCGCCATATTTCCGGGAAGGTCGTAACAAATCCGGCAATGTCGCCATATTTCCGGCAAGGTCGCCATATTTCCGGCAAAGTCGCCATAAATCCGACAAGGTCGCCACAAATCCGGCAAGGTGGCGACAAATCCGGCAAGGTCGCCACATTTCAATCAAGGTAGCCATAAATTCGGCAAGGTCGCCACAAATCCAGCAAGTTCGCAACATTCCCGCAAGGGCGCCATAAATCCGGCAACGTCGCCATAAATCCGGCAAGGTCGTCACAAATCCGACAAGGTCGCCATAAATCCGGCAAGGTCGCCATATTTCCGGCAAGGACGCAATAAATCCGGCAAGGTCGCCACAAATCCGGCAAGTTCGCCACATTTCAGGCAAGGTCGCCGCATTTCCGGCAAACTCGCCATGAATCCGGTAAGGTCGTCACAAATCCGACAAGGTCGCCATAAATCCGGCAAGGTCGCCACATTTCCGGCAAGGGCGCCATAAATCCGGCAAGGTCGCCACAAATCCGGCAAGGTCGCCACATTTCCGGCAAGATCGCCATATTTCCGGCAAGGTCGCCACAAATCCGGCAAGGTCGCCATATTTCCGGCAATGTCGCCATAAATCCAGCAAGGTCGCCACAAATCCGGCAAGGTGGCGACAAATCCGGCAAGGTGGCGACAAATCAGGCAAGGTCGCCACATTTCACTCAAGGTAGCCATAAATCCGGCAAGGTCGCCATAAATCAGGCAAAGTCGGCACAAATGCGGCAAGGTCGGCATATTTCTGGCAAGGTCGCCATAAACCCGGCAAGGTCGCCACGAATGCGGCAAGGTCGCCATATTCCCGGCAAGGTCGCCATAAATCCGGCAAGGTCGCCACAAATCCGGCAAGGTCGCAACATTTCCGGCAAGGTCGCAACAAATCGGCCAAGGTCGTCACAAATTCGACAAGGTCGCCATATTTCCGGCAAGGTCGCCATGAATCCGGCAAAGTCGCCACAAATCCGGCAAGGTAGCCATATTTCCGGCAAGGTCGCTATAAATCCGTCAAGTTCGCCAAAAATACGGCAAGGTCGCCACATCCCGGGCAAGGTCGCCGTAAATCCGACAAGGTCGCCACAAATCCATCAAGGTCGCCACATTTCAGGCAAGGTCGCCGCATTTCCGGCAACGTCGCCATAAATCCGGCAAGGTCGTCTCAAAGTCGGCACAAATGCGGCAAGGTCGGCATATTTCTGGCAAGGTCGCCATAAACCCGGGAAGGTCGCCACGAATGCGGCAAGGTCGCCATATTCCCGGCAAGGTCGCCATAAATCCGGCAAGGTCGCCACAAATCCGGCAAGGTCGCAACATTTCCGGCAAGGTCGCAACAAATCGGCCAAGGTCGTCACAAATCCGACAAGGTCGCCATATTTCCGGCAAGGTCGCCATGAATCCGGCAAAGTCGCCACAAATCCGGCAAGGTAGCCATATTTCCGGCAAGGTCGCCATAAATCCGTTAAGTTCGCCAAAAATCCGGGAAGGTCGCCATATTTCCGGGAAGGTCGTAACAAATCCGGCAATGTCGCCATATTTCCGGCAAGGTCGCCATATTTCCGGCAAGGTCGCCATAAATCCGACAAGGTCGCCACAAATCCGGCAAGGTGGCGACAAATCCGGCAAGGTCGCACATTTCAATCAAGGTAGCCATAAATTCGGCAAGGTCGCCACAAATCCAGCAAGTTTCGCAACATTCCCGCAAGGGCGCCATAAATCCGGCAACGTCGCCATAAATCCGGCAAGGTCGTCACAAATCCGACAAGGTCGCCATAAATCCGGCAAGGTCGCCATATTTCCGGCAAGGACGCAATAAATCCGGCAAGGTCGCCACAAATCCGGCAAGTTCGCCACATTTCAGGCAAGGTCGCCGCATTTACGGCAACGTCGCCATGAATCCGGCAAGGTCGTCACAAATCCGACAAGGTCGCCATAAATCCGGCAAGGTCGCCACATTTCCGGCAAGGGCGCCATAAATCCGGCAAGGTCGCCACAAATCCGGCAAGGTCGCCACATTTCCGGCAAGGTCGCCATATTTCCGGCAAGGACGCCACAAATCCGGCAAGGTCGCCATATTTCCGGCAAGGTCGCCATAAATCCAGCAAGGTCGCCACAAATCCGGCAAGGTGGCGACAAATCCGGCAAGGTGGCGACAAATCAGGCAAGGTCGCCACATTTCAATCAAGGTAGCCCAAAATCCGGCAAGGTCGCCATAAATCAGGCAAAGTCGGCACAAATGCGGCAAGGTCGGCATATTTCTGGCAAGGTCGCCATAAACCCGGCAAGGTCGCCACGAATACGGCAAGGTCGCCATATTCCCGGCAAGGTCGCCATAAATCCGGCAAGGTCGCCACAAATCCGGCAAGGTCGCAACATTTCCGGCAAGGTCGCAACAAATCGGCCAAGGTCGTCACAAATCCGACAAGGTCGCCATATTTCCGGCAAGGTCGCCATGAATCCGGCAAAGTCGCCCACAAATCCGGCAAGGTAGCCATATTTCCGGCAGGTCGCCAGAAATCCGTCAAGTTCGCCAAAAATCCGGGAAGGTCGCCATATTTCCGGGAAGGTCGCCACAAATCCGGCAATGTCGCCATATTTCCGGCAAGGTCGCCATATTTCCGGCAAGGTCGCCATATATCCTACAAGGTCGCCACAAATCCGGCAAGGTGGCGACAAATCCGGCAAGGTCGCCACATTTCAATCAAGGTAGCCATAAATTCGGCAAGGTCGCCACAAATCCAGCAAGGTCGCAACATTCCCGCAAGGTCGCCATAAATCCGGCAAGGTCGCCACAAATCCGTCAAGTTCCCCACATTTCAGGCAAGGTCGCCGCTTTTCCGGCAACGTCGCCATAAATCCGGCAAGGTCGTCACAAATCCGACAAGGTCGCCATAAATCCGGCAAGGTCGCCATATTTCCGGGAAGGACGCAATAAATCCGGCAAGGTCGCCACAAATCCGGCAAGGTCGCCACATTTCCGGCAAGGTCGCCATATTTCCGGCAAGGTCGCCATAAATCCGGCAAGGTCGCCATATTTCCGGCAAGGACGCAATAAATCCGGCAAGGTCGCCACAAATCCGGCAAGGTCGCCACATTTCCGGCAAGGTCGCCATATTTCCGGCAAGGTCGCCACAAATCCGGCAAGGTCGCCATATTTCCGGCAAGGTCGCCATAAATCCGGCAAGGTCGCCACAAATCCGGCAAGGTGGCGACAAATCCGGCAAGGTCGCCACATTTCAATCAAGGTAGCCATGAATTCGGAAAGGTCGCCACAAATCCAGCAAGGTCGCAACATTCCGGCAAGGTCGCCATAAATCCGGCATCGTCGCCATACATCCGGTAAGGTCACCACATTTCCGGCAAGGTCGCCATGAATCCGGCAAGGTCGCCACAAATCCCACAAGGTCTCCATAAATCCGGCAAGGTCGCCACAAATCCGGCAAGGTGGCGACAAATCCGGCAAGGTCGCCACATTTCAATCAAGGTAGCCATAAATTCGGCAAGGTCGCCACAAATCCAGCATGGTCGCAACATTCCCGCAAGGTCGCCATAAATCCGGCAAGGTCGCCACAAATCCGTCAAGTTCCCCACATTTCAGGCAAGGTCGCCGCATTTCCGGCAACGTCGCCATAAATCGGCAAGGTCGTCATAAATCCAACAAGGTCGCCATATTTCCGGCAAGGACGCCATAAATCCGGCAAGGTCGCCACAAATCCGGCAAGGTCGCCACATTTCCGGCAAGGTCGCCATATTTCCGGCAAGGTCGCCACAAATCCGGCAAGGTCGCCATATTTCCTGCAAGGTCGCCATAAATCCGGCAAGGTCGCCACAAATCCGGCAAGATGGCGACAAATCCGGCAAGGTCGCCACATTTCAATCAAGGTAGCCATAAATTCGGAAAGGTCGCCACAAATCCAGCAAGGTCGCAACATTCCGGCAAGGTCGCCTAAAATCCGGCATCGTCGCCATAAATCCGGCAAGGTCACCACATTTCCGGCAAGGACGCCATGAATCCGGCAAGGTCGCCACAAGTCCGGCTAGGTCGCCACATTGCCGGCAAGGTCGCCATAAATCCGGCAAGGTCGCCACAAATCCCACAAGGTCTCCATAAATCCGGCAAGGTCGCCACAAATCCGGCAAGGTCACCACCTTTGCGGCAAGGTCGCCATAAATCCTGCAAGGTCGCCACAAATACGGCAAGGTCGCCACATCCCCGGCAAGGTCGCCATAAATCCGGCAAGGTCGCCACAAATCCGGCAAGGTCGCCATATTTCCGGCAAGGTCACCATAAATCCGGCAAGGTCGCCACAAATCCGGCAAGGTGGCGTCAAATCCGGCAAGGTCGCCACATTTCAAACAAGGTAGCCATAAATTCGGCAAGGTCGCGTCAAATCCGGCAAGGTCGCCATATTTCCGGCAAGGACGCAATAAATCCGGCAAGGTCGCCACAAATCCGGCAAGGTCGCCACATTTCCGGCAAGGTCGCCATATTTCCGGCAAGGTCGCCATAAATCCGGAAAGGTCGCCATATTTTCGGCAAGGACGCAATAAATCCGGCAAGGTCGCCACAAATCCGGCAAGGCCGCCACATTTCCGGCAAGGTCGTCATATTTCCGGCAAGGTCGCCACAAATCCGGCAAGGTCGCCATATTTCCGGCAACGTCGCCATAAATCCGGCAAGGTCGCCACAAATCCGGCAAGGTGGCGTCAAATCAGGCAAGGTCGCCACATTTCAAACAAGGTAGCCATAAATTCGGCAAGGTCGCGTCAAATCCAGCAAGGTCGCAACATTTCGGCAAGGTCGCCATAAATCCGGCATCGTCGCCATAAATCCCGCAAGGTCACCACATTTCCGGCAAGGTCGCCATGAATCCGGCAAGGTCGCCACAAGTCCGGCTAGGTCGCCACATTGCCCGCAAGGTCGCCATAAATCCGGCAAGGTCGCCACAAATCCCACAAGGTCTCCATAAATCCGGCAAGGTCGCCACAAAATCCGGCAAGGTCGCCACATCCCCGGCAAGGTCGCCATAAATCCGGCAAGGTCGCCACAAATCCGGCAAGGTCGCCATATTTCCGGCAAGGTCACCATAAATCCGGCAAGGTCGCCACAAATCCGGCAAGGTGGCGTCAAATCCGGCAAGGTCGCCACATTTCAAACAAGGTAGCCATAAATTCGGCAAGGTCGCGTCAAATCCGGCAAGGTCGCCATATTTCCGGCAAGGACGCAATAAATCCGGCAGGTCGCCACAAATCCGGCAAGGTCGCCACATTTCCGGCAAGGTCGCCATATTTCCGGCAAGTCGCCATAAATCCGGAAAGGTCGCCATATTTTCGGCAAGGACGCAATAAATCCGGCAAGGTCGCCACAAATCCGGCAAGGCCGCCACATTTCCGGCAAGGTCGTCATATTTCCGGCAAGGTCGCCACAAATCCGCCAAGGTCGCCATATTTCCGGCAACGTCGCCATAAATCCGGCAAGGTCGCCACAAATCCGGCAAGGTGGCGTCAAATCCGGCAAGGTCGCCACATTTCAAACAAGGTAGCCATAAATTCGGCAAGGTCGCGTCAAATCCAGCAAGGTCGCAACATTCCGGCAAGGTCGCCATAAATCCGGCATCGTCGCCATAAATCCCGCAAGGTCACCACATTTCCGGCAAGGTCGCCATGAATCCGGCAAGGTCGCCACAAGTCCGGCTAGGTCGCCACATTGCCGGCAAGGTCGCCATAAATCCGGCAAGGTCGCCACAAATCCCACAAGGTCTCCATAAATCCGGCAAGGTCGCCACAAATCCGGCAAGGTGGCGACAAATCCGGCAAGGTCGCCACATTTCAATCAAGGTAGCCATAAATTCGGCAAGGTCGCCACAAATCCAGCAAGGTCGCAACATTCCCGCAAGGTCGCCATAAACCCGGCAATGTCGCCACAAATCCGTCAAGTTCCCCACATTTCAGGCAAGGTCGCCGCATTTCCGGCAACGTCGTCATAAATCCAACAAGGTCGCCATAAATCCGGCAAGGTCGCCATATTTCCGGCAAGGACGCCATAAATCCGGCAAGGTCGCCACAAATCCGGCAAGGTCGCCACATTTCCGGCAAGGTCGCCATATTTCCGGCAAGGTCGCCACAAATCCGGCAAGGTCGCCATATTTCCTGCAAGGTCGCCATAAATCGGGCAAGGTCGCCACAAATCCGGCAAGGTGGCGACAAATCCGGCAAGGTCGCCACATTTCAATCAAGGTAGCCATAAATTCGGAAGGTCGCCACAAATCCAGCAAGGTCGCAAATTCCAGCAAGGTCGCCATAAATCCGGCATCGTCGCCATAAATCCGGCAAGGTCACCACATTTCCGGCAAGGTCGCCATGAATCCGGCAAGGTCGCCACAAGTCCGGCTAGGTCGCCACATTGCCGGCAAGGTCGCCATAAATCCGGCAAGGTCGCCACAAATCCCACAAGGTCTCCATAAATCCGGCAAGGTCGCCACAAATCCGGCAAGGTCACCACCTTTGCGGCAAGGTCGCCATAAATCCTGCAAGGTCGCCACAAATACGGCAAGGTCGCCATAAATCCGGCAAGGTCGCCACAAATCCGGCAAGGTCGCCAGATTTCCGGCCAGGTCACCATAAATCCGGCAAGGTCGCCACAAATCCGGCAAGGTGGCGTCAAATCCGGCAAGGTCGCCACATTTCAAACAAGGTAGCCATAAATTCGGCAAGGTCGCGTCAAATCCGGCAAGGTCGCCACATTTCCGGGAAGGTCGCCATAGATCAGGCAAGGTCGCCACAAATCCGGCAAGGTCGCAACATTCCGGCAAGGTCGCCATAAATCCGGCATCGTCACCACAAATCCGGCAAGGTCGCCATGAATCCGGCAAGGTCGCCACAAATCCGGCAAGGTAGCCATATTTCCGGCAAGGACGTCATAAATCCGGCAAGGTCGCCACAAATCCGGCAAGGTCGCCACATTTCCGGCAAGGACGCCATAAATTCCGCAAGGTCGCCACAAATACGGCAAGGTCGCCACATCCCCGGCAAGGTCGCCATAATTCCGGCAAGGTCGCCACAAATCCGTCAAGTTCGCCACATTTCAGGCAAGGTCGCCGCATTTCCGGCAACGTCGCCATTAATCCGGCAAGGTCGTCACAAATCCGACATGGTCGCCATAAATCCGGCAAGCTCGCCACATTTCCGGCAAGGGCGCCATAAATCCGGCAAGGTCGCCACAAATCCGGCAAGGTCGCCACAAATCCGGCAAGGTCGCCATATTTGCGGCAAGGTCGCCATAAATCCGGCAAGGTCGCCACAAATCCGGCAAGGTGGCGACAAATCCGGCAAGGTGGCGACAAATCCGGCAAGGTCGCCACATTTCAATCAAGGTAGCCATAAATTCGGCAAGGTCGCCACAAATACAGCAAGGTAGCAACATTCCGGCAAGGTCGCCATAAATCCGGCATCGTCGCCATAAATCCCTCAAGGTCACCACATTTCCGGCAAGGTCGCCATGAATCCGGCAAGGTCGCCCCAAGTCCGGCTAGGTCGCTATTTTGCCGGCAAGGTCGCCATAAATCCGGCAAGGTCGCCATAAATCAGGCAAAGTTGGCACAAATGCGGCAAGGTCGGCATATTTCTGGCAAGGTCGCCATAAACCCGGCAAGGTCGCCACGAAAGCGGCAAGGTCGCCATATTCCCGGCAAGGTCGCCATAAATCCGGCAAGGTCGCCACAAATCCGGCAAGGTCGCAACATTTCCGGCAAAGTCGCAACAAATCGGCCAAGGTCGTCACAAATCCGACAAGGTCGCCATATTTCCGGCAAGGTCGCCATGAATCCGGCAAAGTCGTCACAAATCCGGCAAGGTAGCCATATTTCCGGCATGGTCGCCATAAATCCGTCAAGTTCGCCAAAAATCCGGCAAGGTCGCCATATTTCCGGCAAGGTCGCCATAAATCCGGCAAGGTCGCCACAAATCCGGCAAGGTGGCGACAAATCCGGCAAGGTCGCCACATTTCAATCAAGGTAGCCATAAATTCGGCAAGGTCGCCACAAATCCAGCAAGGTCGCAACATTCCCGCAAGGTCGCCATAAATCCGGCAAGGTCGCCACAAATCCGTCAAGTTCCCCACATTTCAGGCAAGGTCGCCTCATTTCCGGCAACGTCGCCATAAATCCGGCAAGGTCGCCATATTTCCGGCAAGGTCGCCACAAATCCGGCAAGGTCGCCATATTTCCGGCAAGGTCGCCATAAATCTGGCAAGGTCGCCACAAATCCGGCAAGGTGGCGACAAATCCGGCAAGGTCGCCACATTTCAATCAAGGTAGCCATAAATTCGGAAAGGTCGTCACAAATCCAGCAAGGTCGCAACATTCCGGCAAGGTCGCCATAAATCCGGCATCGTCGCCATAAATCCGGCAAGGTCACCACATTTCCGGCAAGGTCGCCATGAATCCGGCAAGGTCGGCACAAGTCCAGCTAGGTCGCCACATTGCCGACAAAGTCGCCATAAATCCGGCAAGGTCGCCACAAATCCCACAAGGTCTTCATAAATCCGGCAAGGTCGCCACAAATCTGGCAAGGTCTCCACATTTGCGGCAAGGTCGCCATAAATCCTGCAAGGTCGCCACAAATACGGCAAGGTCGCCACATCCCCGGCAAGGTCGCCATAAATCCGGCAAGGTCGCCATAAATCCGTCAAGGTCGCCACATTTCAGGCAAGGTCGCCGCATTTCCGGCAACGTCGCCATAAATCCGGCAAGGTCGTCTCAAATCCGACAAGGTCGCCATAAACCCGGCAAGGTCGCCACATTTCCGGCAAGGACGCCAAAAATCCGGCAAGGTCGCCACAAATCCGGCAAGGACGCCACATTTCCGGCAAGGTCGCCATATGTCCTGCAAGGTCGTCACAAATCCGGCAAGGTCGCCATATTTCCGGCAAGGTCGCCATATATCCGGCAAGGTCGCCACAAATCCGGCAAGGTGGCGACAAATCCGGCAAGGTCGCCACATTTCAATCAATGTAGCCATAAATTCGGCAAGGTCGCCACAAATCCAGCAAGGTCGCAACATTCCGGCAAGGTCGCCATAAATCCCGCATCCTCGCCACAAATCCGGCAAGGTCACCGCATTTCCGGCAAGGTCGCCATGAATCAGGCAGGGTCGCCACAAGTCCGGCTAGGTCGCCACAATGCCGGCAAGGTCGCCATAAATCCGGCAAGGCCGCCACAAATCCCACAAGGTCGCCATAAATCCGGCAAGGTCGCCACAAATCCGGCAAGGTCACCACATTTGCGGCAAGGTCGCCATAAATTCTGCAAAGTCGCCACAAATACGGCAAGGTCGCCACATCCCCGGCAAGGTCGCCGTAAATCCGGCAAGGTCGCCACAAATCCATCAAGGTCGCCACATTTCAGGCAAGGTCGCCGCATTTTCGGCAACGTCGCCATAAATCCGGCAAGGTCGTCTCAAATCCGACAAGGTCGCCATAAATCCGGCAAGGTCGCCATATTTCCGGCAAGGTCGCCATAAATCCGGCAAGGTCGCCACAAATCCGGCAAGGTGGCGACAAATCCGGCAAGGTCGCCACATTTCAATCAAGGTAGCCATAAATTCGGAAAGGTCGCCACAAATCCAGCAAGATCGCAACATTCCGGCATGGTCGCCATAAATCCGGCATCGTCGCCATAAATCCGGCAAGGTCACCACATTTCCGGCAAGGTCGCCATGAATCCGGCAAGGTCGCCACAAGTCCAGCTAGGTCGCCACATTGCCGACAAAGTCGCCATAAATCCGGCAAGGTCGCCACAAATCCGGCAAGGTCGCCACATTTCAGGCAAGGTCGCCGCATCTCCGGCAACGTCGCCAGAAATCCGGCAAGGTCGTCTCAAATCCGACAAGGTCGCCATAAATCCGGCAAGGTCGCCACATCTCCGGCAAGGACGCCATAAATCCGGCAAGGTCGCCACAAATCCGGCAAGGACGCCACATTTCCGGCAAGGTCGCCATATGTCCTGCAAGGTCGTCACAAATCCGGCAAGGTCGCCATATTTCCGGCAAGGTCGCCATATATCCGGCAAGGTCGCCACAAATCCGGCAAGGTGGCGACAAATCCGGCAAGGTCGCCACATTTCAATCAATGTAGCCATAAATTCGGCAAGGTCGCCACAAATCCAGCAAGGTCGCAACATTCCGGCAAAGTCGCCATAAATCCCGCATCCTCGCCACAAATCCGGCAAGGTCACCACATTTCCGGCAAGGTCGCCATGAATCAGGCAGGGTCGCCACAAGTCCGGCTAGGTCGCCACAATGCCGGCAAGGTCGCCATAAATCCGGCAAGGCCGCCACAAATCCCACAAGGTCGCCATAAATCCGGCAAGGTCGCCACAAATCCGGCAAGGTCACCACATTTGCGGCAAGGTCGCCATAAATTCTGCAAAGTCGCCACAAATACGGCAAGGTCGCTACATCCCCGGCAAGGTCGCCGTAAATCCGGCAAGGTCGCCACAAATCCATCAAGGTCGCCACATTTCAGGCAAGGTCGCCGCATTTTCGGCAACGTCGCCATAAATCCGGCAAGGTCGTCTCAAATCCGACAAGGTCGCCATAAATCCGGCAAGGTCGCCATATTTCCGGCAAGGTCGCCATAAATCCGGCAAGGTCGCCACAAATCCGGCAAGGTGGCGACAAATCCGGCAAGGTCGCCACATTTCAATCAAGGTAGCCATAAATTCGGAAAGGTCGCCACAAATCCAGCAAGATCGCAACATTCCGGCATGGTCGCCATAAATCCGGCATCGTCGCCATAAATCCGGCAAGGTCACCACATTTCCGGCAAGGTCGCCATGAATCCGGCAAGGTCGCCACAAGTCCAGCTAGGTCGCCACATTGCCGACAAAGTCTCCATAAATCCGGCATGGTCGCCACAAATCCCACAAGGTCTCCATAAATCCGGCAAGGTCGCCACAAATCCGGCAAGGTCACCACATTTGCGGCAAGGTCGCCATAAATCCTGCAAGGTCGCCACAAGTACGGCAAGGTCGCCACATCCCCGGCAAGGTCGCCATAAATCCGGCAAGGTCGCCATAAATCCGTCAAGGTCGCCACATTTCAGGCAAGGTCGCCGCATTTCCGGCAACGTCGCCATAAATCCGGCAAGGTCGTCTCAAATCCGACAAGGTCGCCATAAACCCGGCAAGGTCGCCACATTTCCGGCAAGGACGCCAAAAATCCGGCAAGGTCGCCACAAATCCGGCAATGTCGCCACATTTCCGGCAAGGTCGCCACAAATCCGGGAATGTCGCCATATTCCCGGCAAGGTAGCCATAAATTCGGCAAGATCGCCACAAATCCGGCAAGGTGGCGACAAATCCGGCAAGGTCGCCACATTTCAATCAAGGTATGCATAAATTCGGCAAGGTCGTCACAAATCCAGCAAGGTCGCAACATTCCGGCAAGGTCGCCATAAATCCGGCATCCTCGCCACAAATCCGGCAAGGTCACCACATTTCCGGCAAGGTCGCCATGAATCCGGCAGCGTCGCCACAAGTCCGGCTAGGTCGCCACATTGCCGGCAAGGTCGCCATAAATCCGGCAAGGTCGCCACAAATCCCACAAGGTCGCCATAAATCCGGCAAGGTCGCCACAAATCCGGCAAGGTCACCACATTTCCGGCAAGGACGCCATAAATTCGGCAAGGTCGCCACAAATCCGGCAAGGTCGCCACATTTCCGGCAAGGTCGCCATATTTCCGGCAAGGTCGCCACAAATCCGGCAAGGTCGCCACATTTCAGGCAAGGTCGCCGCAACTCCGGCAACGTCGCCAGAAATCCGGCAAGGTCGTCTCAAATCCGACAAGGTCGCCATAAATCCGGCAAGGTCGCCACATCTCCGGCAAGGACGCCATAAATCCGGCAAGGTCGCCACAAATCCGGCAAGGTCGCCACATTTCCGGCAAGGTCGCCATATTTCCAGCAAGGTCGCCACAAATCCGGCAAGGTCGCCATAATTTCCGGCAAGGTCGCCATAAATCCGGCAAGGTCGCCACAAATCCGGCAAGGTGGCGACAAATCCGGCAAGGTCGCCACATTTCAATCAAGGTAGCCATAAATTCGGAAAGGTCGCCACAAATCCAGCAAGATCGCAACATTCCGGCATGGTCGCCATAAATCCGGCATCGTCGCCATAAATCCGGCAAGGTCACCACATTTCCGGCAAGGTCGCCATGAATCCGGCAAGGTCGCCACAAGTCCAGCTAGGTCGCCACATTGCCGACAAAGTCTCCATAAATCCGGCAAGGTCGCCACAAATCCCACAAGGTCTCCATAAATCCGGCAAGGTCGCCACAAATCCGGCAAGGTCACCACATTTGCGGCAAGGTCGCCATAAATCCTGCAAGGTCGCCACAAGTACGGCAAGGTCGCCACATCCCCGGCAAGGTCGCCATAAATCCGGCAAGGTCGCCATAAATCCGTCAAGGTCGCCACATTTCAGGCAAGGTCGCCGCATTTCCGGCAACGTCGCCATAAATCCGGCAAGGTCGTCTCAAATCCGACAAGGTCGCCATAAACCCGGCAAGGTCGCCACATTTCCGGCAAGGACGCCAAAAATCCGGCAAGGTCGCCACAAATCCGGCAATGTCGCCACATTTCCGGCAAGGTCGCCACAAATCCGGGAATGTCGCCATATTCCCGGCAAGGTAGCCATAAATTCGGCAAGATCGCCACAAATCCGGCAAGGTGGCGACAAATCCGGCAAGGTCGCCACATTTCAATCAAGGTATGCATAAATTCGGCAAGGTCGTCACAAATCCAGCAAGGTCGCAACATTCCGGCAAGGTCGCCATAAATCCGGCATCCTCGCCACAAATCCGGCAAGGTCACCACATTTCCGGCAAGGTCGCCATGAATCCGGCAGCGTCGCCACAAGTCCGGCTAGGTCGCCACATTGCCGGCAAGGTCGCCATAAATCCGGCAAGGTCGCCACAAATCCCACAAGGTCGCCATAAATCCGGCAAGGTCGCCACAAATCCGGCAAGGTCACCACATTTCCGGCAAGGACGCCATAAATTCGGCAAGGTCGCCACAAATCCGGCAAGGTCGCCACATTTCCGGCAAGGTCGCCATATTTCCGGCAAGGTCGCCACAAATCCGGCAAGGTCGCCACATTTCAGGCAAGGTCGCCGCAACTCCGGCAACGTCGCCAGAAATCCGGCAAGGTCGTCTCAAATCCGACAAGGTCGCCATAAATCCGGCAAGGTCGCCACATCTCCGGCAAGGACGCCATAAATCCGGCAAGGTCGCCACAAATCCGGCAAGGTCGCCACATTTCCGGCAAGGTCGCCATATTTCCAGCAAGGTCGCCACAAATCCGGCAAGGTCGCCATAATTTCCGGCAAGGTCGCCATAAATCCGGCAAGGTCGCCACAAATCCGGCAAGGTGGCGACAAATCCGGCAAGGTCGCCACATTTCCAACAATGTAGCCATAAATTCGGCAAGGTCGCCACAAATCCAGCAAGGTCGCAACATTCGGGCAAGGTCGCCATAAATCCCGCATCCTCGCCACAAATCCGGCAAGGTCACCACATTTCCGGCAAGGTCGCCATGAATCAGGCAGGGTCGCCACAAGTCCGGCTAGGTCGCCACAATGCCGGCAAGGTCGCCATAAATCCGGCAAGGCCGCTACAAATCCCACAAGGTCGCCATAAATCCGGCAAGGTCGCCACAAGTCCGGCAAGGTCACCACATTTGCGGCAAGGTCGCCATAAATTCTGCAAAGTCGCCACAAATACGGCAAGGTCGCCACATCCCCGGCAAGGTCGCCGTAAATCCGGCAAGGTCGCCACAAATCCATCAAGGTCGCCACATTTCAGGCAAGGTCGCCGCATTTTCGGCAACGTCGCCATAAATCCGGCAAGGTCGTCTCAAATCCGACAAGGTCGCCATAAATCCGGCAAGGTCGCCATGTTTCCGGCAAGGTCGCCATAAATCCGGCAAGGTCGCCACAAATCCGGCAAGGTGGCGACAAATCCGGCAAGGTCGCCACATTTCAATCAAGGTAGCCATAAATTCGGAAAGGTCGCCACAAATCCAGCAAGGTCGCAACATTCCGGCATGGTCGCCATAAATCCGGCATCGTCGCCATAAATCCGGCAAGGTCACCACATTTCCGGCAAGGTCGCCATGAATCCGGCAAGGTCGCCACAAGTCCAGCTAGGTCGCCACATTGCCGACAAAGTCGCCATAAATCCGGCAAGGTCGCCACAAATCCCACAAGGTCTCCATAAATCCGGCAAGGTCGCCACAAATCCGGCAAGGTCACCACATTTGCGGCAAGTCGCCATAAATCCTGCAAGGTCGCCACAAGTACGGCAAGGTCGCCACATCCCCGGCAAGGTCGCCATAAATCCGGCAAGGTCGCCATAAATCCGTCAAGGTCGCCACATTTCAGGCAAGGTCGCCGCATTTCCGGCAACGTCGCCATAAATCCGGCAAGGTCGTCTCAAATCCGACAAGGTCGCCATAAACCCGGCAAGGTCGCCACATTTCCGGCAAGGACGCCAAAAATCCGGCAAGGTCGCCACAAATCCGGCAATGTCGCCACATTTCCGGCAAGGTCGCCACAAATCCGGGAATGTCGCCATATTCCCGGCAAGGTCGCCATAAATCCGGTAAGATCGCCACAAATCCGGCAAGGTGGCGACAAATCCGGCAAGGTCGCCACATTTCAATCAAGGTATGCATAAATTCGGCAAGGTCGTCACAAATCCAGCAAGGTCGCAACATTCCGGCAAGGTCGCCATAAATCCGGCATCCTCGCCACAAATCCGGCAAGGTCACCACATTTCCGGCAAGGTCGCCATGAATCCGGCAGCGTCGCCACAAGTACGGCTAGGTCGCCACATTGCCGGCAAGGTCGCCATAAATCCGGCAAGGTCGCCGCAAATCCCACAAGGTCGCCATAAATCCGGCAAGGTCGCCACAAATCCGGCAAGGTCACCACATTTCCGGCAAGGACGCCATAAATTCTGCAAAGTCGCCACAAATACGGCTAGGTCGCCACATCCCCGGCAAGGTCGCCGTAAATCCGGCAAGGTCGCCACAAATCCATCAAGGTCGCCACATTTCAGGCAAGGTCGCCGCATTTCCGGCAACGTCGCCATAAATCCGGCAAGGTCGTCTCAAATCCGACAAGGTCGCCATAAATCCGGCAAGGTCGCCATATTTCCGGCAAGGACGCCATAAATCCGGCAAGGTCGCCACAAATCCGGCAAGGTCGCCACATTTCCGGCAAGGTCGCCATATTTCCGGCAAGGTCGCCACAAATCCGGCAAGGTCGCCATATTTCCGGCAAGGTCGCCATAAATCCGGCAAGGTCGCCACAAATCCGGCAAGGTGGCGACAAATCCGGCAAGGTCGCCACATTTCAATCAAGGTAGCCATAAATTCGAAAGGTCGCCACAAATCCAGCAAGGTCGCAACATTCCGGCAAGGTCGCCATAAATCCGGCATCGTCGCCATAAATCCGGCAAGGTAACCACATTTCCGGCAAGGTCGCCATGAATCCGGCAAGGTCGCCACAAGTCCGGCTAGGTCGCCACATTGCCGACAAAGTCGCCATAAATCCGGCAAGGTCGCCACAGATCCCACAAGGTCTCCATAAATCCGGCAAGGTCGCCACAAATCCGGCAAGGTCACCACATTTGCGGCAAGGTCGCCATAAATCCTGCAAGGTCGCCACAAATACGGCAAGGTCGCCACATCCCCGGCAAGGTCGCCATAAATCCGGCAAGGTCGCCATAAATCCGTCAAGGTCGCCACATTTCAGGCAAGGTCGCCGCATTACCGGCAACGTCGCCATAAAATCCGGCAAGGTAGTCTCAAATCCGACAAGGTCGCCATAAACCCGGCAAGGTCGCCACATTTAAGGCAAGGACGCCAAAAATCCGGCAAGGTCGCCACAAATCCGGCAATGTCGCCACATTTCCGGCAAGGTCGCCACAAATCCGGGAATGTCGCCATATTCCCGGCAAGGTCGCCATAAATCCGGTAAGATCGCCACAAATCCGGCAAGGTGGCGACAAATCCGGCAAGGTCGCCACATTTCAATCAAGGTATGCATAAATTCGGCAAGGTCGTCACAAATCCCGCAAGGTCGCAACATTCCGGCAAGGTCGCCATAAATCCGGCATCCTCGCCACAAATCCGGCAAGGTCACCACATTTCCGGCAAGGTCGCCATGAATCCGGCAGGGTCGCCACAAGTCCGGCTAGGTCGCCACATTGCCGGCAAGGTCGCCATAAATCCGGCAAGGTCGCCACAAATCCACAAGGTCGCCATAAATCCGGCAAGGTCGCCACAAATCCGGCATGGTCACCACATTTCCGGCAAGGACGCCATAAATCCGGCAAGGTCGCCACAAATCCGGCAAGGTCGCCACATTTCCGGCAAGGTCGCCATATTTCCGGCAAGGTCGCCACAAATCCGGCAAGGTCGCCACATTTCAGGCAAGGTCGCCGCATTTCCGGCAACGTCGCCAGAAATCCGGCAAGGTCGTCTCAAATCCGACAAGGTCGCCATAAATCCGGCAAGGTCGCCACATCTCCGGCAAGGACGCCATAAATCCGGCAAGGTCGCCACAAATCCGGCAAGGTCGCCACATTTCCGGCAAGGTCGCCATATTTCCTGCAAGGTCGCCGTAAATCCGGCAAGGTCGCCACAAATCCGGCAAGGTGGCGACAAATCCGGCAAGGTCGCCACATTTCAATCAATGTAGCCATAAATTCGGCAAGGTCGCAACATTCCGGCAAGGTCGCATAAATCCCGCATCCTCGCCACAAATCCGGCAAGGTCACCACATTTCCGGCAAGATCGCCATGAATCCGGCAGGGTCGCCGCAAGTCCGGCTAGGTCGCCACAATGCCGGCAAGGTCGCCATAAATCCGGCAAGGCCGCCACAAATCCCACAAGGTCGCCATAAATCCGGCAAGGTCGCCACAAATCCGGCAAGGTCACCACATTTGCGGCAAGGTCGCCATAAATTCTGCAAAGTCGCCACAAATACGGCCATGTCGCCACATCCCCGGCAAGGTCGCCGTAAATCCGGCAAGGTCGCCACAAATCCATCAAGGTCGCCACATTTCAGGCAAGGTCGCCGCATTTCCGGCAACGTCGCCATAAATCCGGCAAGGTCGTCTCAAATCCGACAAGGTCGCCATAAATCCGGCAAGGTCGCCACATTTCCGGCAAGGACGCCATAAATCCGGCAAGGTCGCCACAAATCCGGCAAGGTTGCCACATTTCCGGCAATGTCGCCATATTTCCGGCAAGGTCGCCACAAATCCGGCAAGGTCGCCATATTTCCGGCACGGTCGCCATAACCCGGCAAGGTCGCCACGAATCCGGCAAGGTAGCGACAAATCCGGCAAGGTCGCCACATTTCAATCAAGGTAGCCATAAATTCAGCAAGGTCGCCACAAATCCAGCAAGGTCCCAACATTCCGGCAAGGTCGCCATAAATCCGGCATCCTCGCCACAAATCCGGCAAGGTCACCACATTTCCGGCAAGGTCGCCATGAATCCGACAAGGTCGCCACAAGTCCGGCTAGGTCGCCACATTGCCGGCAAGGTCGCCATAAATACGGCAAGGTCGCCACAAATCCCACAAGGTCGCCATAAATCCGGCAAGGTCGCCACAAATCCGGCAAGGTCGCCACATTTCCGGCAAGGTCTCAACAAATCAGGCAAGGTCGCCGCAAATCCGACAAGGTCGCCATATTTCCGGCAATGTCGCCATAAATCCCGCAAGGTCCCACAAATCTGGCAACGTCCGCCATATTTCCGGCAAGGTCGCATGAATCCGCCAAGGTCGCCCAAATCCGGCAAGGTAGCCATATTTTCGGCAAGGTCGCCATAAATCCGGCAAATTCGCCACAAATCCGGCAAGGTCGCCATATTTCCGGCAAGGTCGCCACAAATCCGGCAAGGTCGACATATTTCCGGCAACGTCGCCATAAATCCGGCATGGGTGGCCACAAATCAGGGAAGGTCGCCATATTTCCGTCAAGGTCGCCATACATCCGGCAAGTTCGCCATATTTCCGGCACGATCGCCATAAATCCGGCAAGGTCGCCACAAATCCGGCAAGGTCGTCATATTTCCGGCACGGTCGCCATAAATGCGGCAAGGTCGCCACAAAACCGGCAAGGTCGCCATATTTCCGGCAAGGTCGCAATAAACCCCGCAAGACGCCACAAATCCGGCAAGGTCGCCATATTTCCGGCAAGGTCGCCATAAATCCGGCAAGGTCGCCACAAATCCGGCAAGGTTGCCACATTTCCGGCAATGTCGCCATATTTCCGGCAAGGTCGCCACAAATCCGGCAAGGTCGCCATATTTCCGGCACGGTCGCCATAAACCCGGCAAGGTCGCCACGAATCCGGCAAGGTAGCGACAAATCCGGCAAGGTCGCCACATTTCAATCAAGGTAGCCATAAATTCAGCAATGTCGCCACAAATCCAGCAAGGTCCCAACATTCCGGCAAGGTCGCCATAAATCCGGCATCCTCGCCACAAATCCGGCAAGGTCACCACATTTCCGGCAAGGTCGCCATGAATCCGACAAGGTCGCCACAAGTCCGGCTAGGTCGCCACATTGCCGGCAAGGTCGCCATAAATACGGCAAGGTCGCCACAAATCCCACAAGGTCGCCATAAATCCGGCAAGGTCGCCACAAATCCGGCAAGGTCGCCACATTTCCGGCAAGGTCTCAACAAATCAGGCAAAGTCGCCGCAAATCCGACAAGGTCGCCATATTTCCGGCAATGTCGCCATAAATCCCGCAAGGTCCCACAAATCTGGCAACGTCGTCATATTTCCGGCACGGTCGCCATAAATGCGGCAGGTCGCCACAAAACCGGCAAGGTCGCCATATTTCCGGCAAGGTCGCAATAAACCCCGCAAGGACGCCACAAATCCGGCAAGGTCGCCATATTTCCGGCAAGGTCGCCATATTTCCGGCAAGGTCGCCATAAATCAGGCAAGGTCGCCACAAATGCGGCAAGGTACACATATTTCCGGCAAGGTCGCCATAAATCCGGCAAGGTCGCCATAATCCGGCAAGGTCGCCACAAATCAGGCACGGTCGCCAAAAATCCGGCAAACGCCTATTTCCGGCAAGTTCGCCATGAATCCGGCAAGGCCGCCACAAATCCGGCAAGGTCGCCTTAAATCCCGCAAGGTCGCCACAAACCCGGCAAGGTCGCCATATTTCCGTCAAGGTCGCCATAAATCCAGCAAGATCGCCACAAATCCGGCAAGGTCGCCATATTTCCGGCAGGGTTCGCCACAAATCCGGCAAGGTCGCCATATTTCCGACAACCGCCATAATTCCGGCAAGGTCGCCACAAATCCGGCAAAGTCGCCATATTGCCGTCATGGTCGCCAGAATTCCGGCAACGTGGCAACAAATCAGGGAAGGTTGCCATATTCCCGGCAATGTCGCCATATATCCGGCAAGGTGGCCTCATATCCGGCTAGATCGCCATATTTCCGGCGAGGTCGACGTAAATCCGGCAAGGTGGCCTCAAATCCGGCAAGGTCGCCATAAATCCGGCAAGGTCGCCGCAAATCCGGCAAGGTCGCTTTAAATAAGGCGCGCTCGCCATATTTCCGGCAAGGTCGCCACAAATCCTACAAGGTCGCCATAAATCCGGAGAGGTCGCCATATTTCCGGCAAGGTCGCCATAATTCGGCAAGGTCGCCACAAATCAGGCAAGTTCGCCACAAATCCGGCAGTCGCCTATTTCCGGCAAGTTCGCCATGAATCCGGCAAGGCCGCCACAAATCCGGCAAGGACGCCATAAATCCCGCAAGGTCGCCACAAACCCGGCAAGTTCGCTATATTTCCGTCAAAGTCGCCATAAATCCAGCAAGGTGGCCACAAATCAGGAAAGGTCGCCATATTTCCGGCAATGTCGCCATAAATCCGGCAAGGGTGGCCTCAAATCCGGCTAGGTCCCCATATTTCCGGCGATGTCGCTATAATCCGGCAAGGTCGCCATAAATCCGGCAAGGTCGCCGTAATTCCGGCAAGGTCGCCAGAAATCCAGCAAGGTCGCCATATTTCCGGCAAGGTCGCCATAAATCCGGCGAGGTCGCCATATTCCGGCAAGATCGCCATAAATAAGGCGAGGTCGCCACAAATCCGGCAAGTAAAGTAAAGTAAAGTAAAGTAAGTTTATTTATATAGCGCCTTTCAATCAGATTACTGAAACCAAAGCGCTTTACAGACAATTAACCATATAAATAAAAAATAAAAAGGTAGAATAAAAAAGACACGACACACTATTTAGAGATTCAACATGAACATCCCCCCACAGCAGAGTCGACACTCTCCACCGTGAGGGAAAGGCACCAAAATGTCCAGTCCTCCTCCTAGTCCACCCGAGATCGGGGCCAGTCTGAGGGCTCCGCAGCCAGTCGCCGCAACGGCAGCCCGATGTTGTAGACTCACCCGCCGGGAAGCTGGAACACCGGCATCGGGTGGAAAGTCCTCAACGGCTTGGAAGTGTCTGGAGCGGCCGCTCCTTCCCCGGAGACTGCGACGCCCGCGGACTTCAGGCCGCGCCGGTTGGAGCTTCGACTCCGCGGTGTTTTTGATCCAGCGCCGCCCGCCCGTGGCGGGATGCCCTCAAACCGCAGACCGCAGACCACGGCTGCTCGATGTTGGTGGTCGGCGGTCACAGCACTCCGGAGCGGCGACCCGACAAGGCATCGCCCGCTCCCCGTTGGTGTCCCAGCGCTGTGCCGCCGAAGCTGTGGTCCCCGGCAGGAAACGCCGCTCCAGCCCGATGGAAAGCCGCATGGGGAGACCGGAGACGCGATTCGGAGGAAAACCGCATCTCCGACCAGGTAGGACTGGAGTTAAAAACAGTCCCCCCCCCACATAGAAAGAATAGACTCCAAATAATAAAAAAATAAAAAATATTCAAACAATATAAGAGTTAGACGACGGACTGCAGGCAGGCTGCCGTACAAACGGCGCCCACTCCTGCACATCCGCCATCTTGGAACAAGGACGCCATATTTCCGGCAAGGTCGCCATATATCCGGCAAGGTCGCCACAAATCCGGCAAGGTCGCCATATTTACGGCAAGGTCGCCATAAATCCGGCAAGGTCGCACAAATCCGGCAAAGTAGCCATATTTCCGGCAAGGTCGCCATATTTCCCGGCAAGGTCGCATAAATCCGGTGAGGTCGCCACAAATACGGCAAGGTAGCCATATGTCTGACAAGGTCGCCATATATCCGGCGAGGTCGCCATATTTCCGGCAAGGTCGCCACAAAACCGGCAAAATCGTCATAAATCCGACGAGGTCGCCATATTTCAGGCGTCGCCACAAATCCTGCAAGGTCGCCATAAATCCGGAGAGGTCGCCATACTTCAGGCAAGGTCGCCACAATCCGGAAAGGTCGCCATAAATCCGGCAATGTCGCCACAATACGGCAAGGTCGCCATAATTCCGTCATAGTAGCCAAAAATCCGGGAAGGTCGCCATATTTCTGGCAAGGTCGCCATACAGCCGGCGATGTTGCCATATTTCCGGCAAGGACGCCATAAATCCGGCGAGGTCGCCATATTTCCGGCAAGGTCGCCATATATCCGGCAAGGTCGCCATAAATCCGGCAAGGTCGCCGTAATTCCGGCAAGGTCGCCAGAAATCCAGCAAGGTCGCCATATTTCCGGCAAGGTCGCCATAAATCCGGCGAGGTCGCCATATTTCCGGCAAGATCGCCATAAATAAGGCGAGGTCGCCATATTTCTGCCAAGGTCGCCACAAATCCGGCAAGGTCGCCATAAATCCGGCAAGGTCACCATAAATCCGGCAAGGTCGCCAGAAATCCAGCAAGGTCGACATATATCCGGCAAGGTCGCCATAAATCCGGTAAGGTCGCCATAAATCCGTCGATGGTCGCCATATGTCCGCCAAAGTCGCCATAAATCCGACAAGGTAGCCACCAAATCCGGCAAGGTCGCCATATTTCCGGCAAGGTCGCCACAAATCCGGCCAGGGCGCCATAATTCCGGCACGGTCGCCATAAATCAGGCAAAGTCGCCACAAATCCGGCAAGGTCGACATTTTTCCGGCAACGTCGCCATAAATCCCGCACGGTCGCCACAAATCCGGCAAGGTCGACATATTTCCGGCAAGGTCGCCACAAATCCGGCCAGGTCGCCACAAATCCGGCAAGGTCTCCATATTTCCGGCAAGGTAGCCAGAAATACGCAAGGTCGCCACAAATGCGGCGAAGTAGCCATATTTCCGGCAAGGTCGCCATAAATGCGGCAAGGTCGCCACAAATCCGGCGAGGTCGCCATATTTCCGGCAAGGTCGCCACAAATCCGGCCAGGTCGCCACAAATCCGGCAAGGTCGCCACATTTCCGGCAAGGTAGCCAGAAATCCGCAAGGTCGCTACAAATCCGGCGAAGTAGCCATATTTCCGGCAAGGTCGCCATAAATCCGGCAAGGTCGCCACAAATCCGGCGAGGTCGCCATATTTCCGGCATGGTCGGCATCAATCCGGCAAGGTCGCCACAAATCCGGCGAGGACGCTATATTTCCGGCAAGGTCGCCATAAATCCGGTAAGGTCGCCATAAATGCGGCGAGATCGCCATATTTTCGGCAAGGTCGCCACAAATCTGGCAATGTCGCCATAAATCCGGCGAGTCGCCATATTTCCGGCAAGGTCGCCACAAATCCGCAAAGGTCGCCATACAGCCGGCAAGGCCGCCATAAATACGGCAAGGTCGTCAGAAATCCGGCAACGTCGCCATATTTCCGGCAAGATCGCCATAAATCCGGCAAGGTCGCCATATTTCCGACAAGGTCGCCATAAATCCGGCAAGGTCGCCACAAATTCGGCAAGGACGCCATATTTCCGGCAAGGTCGCCATATATCCGGCAAGGTCGCCACAAATCCGGCAAGGTCGCCATATTTACGGCAAGGTCGCCATAAACCCGGCAAGGTCGCCACAAATCCGGCAAGGTAGCCATATTTCCGACGAGGTCGCCATATTTCAGGCGTCGCCACAAATCCTGCAAGGTCGCCATGAATCCGGAGAGGTCGCCATATTTCAGGCAAGGTCGCCACAAATCCGGAAAGGTCGCCATAAATTCGGCAATGTCGCCACAAATACGGTAAGGACGCCATAATTCCGTCATAGTAGCCATAAATCCGGCAAGGTCGCCACAAACCCGGCATGGTCGCCATATTTCCGGCATGGTCGCCATATTTCCGGCAAGGTCGCCATAAATGCGGCGAGGTCGCCATATTTCCGGCAAGGTCGCCAAACATCCGACAAGGTCGCCATAAATCCGGCAAGGTCGCCATAAATCCGGCAAGGTCGCCATAAATCCGGCAAGATCGCCAGAAATCCAGCAAGGTCGCCATATTTCCGGCAAGGTCGCCATAAATCCGGCGAGGTCGCCATATTTCCGGCAAGATCGCCATAAAATCCGGCGAGGTCGCCATATTTCTGGCAAGGTCGCCACAATTCCGGCAATGTCGCCATAAATCCGGCAAGGTCACCATAAATCCGGCAAGGTCGCGAGAAATCCAGCAAGGTCGCCATATTTCCGTCATGGTCGCCATATATCCGGCAAAGTCGCCATAAATCCGGCGATGTCGCCATATTTCCGGCAAGTTCGCCACAAATCCGGCGAGGACGCCATATTTCCGGCAAGTTCGCTATAAATCCGGCAAGGTCGCCAGAAATCCGGAGAGGTCGCCATATTTCCGGCAAGGTCTCCATAAATCCGGCAAGTTCGCCATAAATCCGGCG
>JAXLNO010004840.1:0-25271 GCA_038087875.1 Malacoraja senta | reverse complement strand
TGAGAGCGCGGAAGATCCTGACATTGGAATAAATACCGTGGTCGCCTACACAATCAGCTCTAGTGAGCACTTCAGTCTAAAAACACAGAAAACCGAGGACGGGTTTGTAATTGCCGAGTTGTTGTTAGAGAAATCTTTGGATCGAGAGCTGCAATCATCATTTCAACTCTTGCTTACTGCGACTGACGGTGGAACCCCTCAGAGATCAGGCACAACTCAGATTCGTATTACTGTATTGGACTTCAATGATAATCCACCAGTGTTCGACCATGATATTTACAGGGGGAGTATAAGCGAGATCTCTGCCAAAGGTACCTCAGTATTGAAAGTCAAAGCACACGATATGGACGAAGGACAGAATGGTAAGATATCATATCTTTTCAGTGATGTTGCCGTGCGAAAGGTTCGTAATTTGTTCAGTTTAGACCCTGATACTGGAGAGATTCGAGTTGGTGGACACTTGGATTTTGAAGAAACAGAGGTCTATTATCTAGATGTTCAAGCTGTAGACCGCGGCTCAGCTGCAATGACAGGACACTCCAAAGTGTTGATCAAAGTAATGGACGTAAACGACAATGTTCCCGAGATACAGGTGACATCAGCTTCCAATAAAATCCCGGAAAATGCTCCGGCAGGAACTTTGGTAACGTTGATCAATGTTATGGATCGTGATTCTGGAGAGAACGGCCAAGTCCGCTGTTCGTTACCAAAGAACATACCATTTAAATTACAAACAGCATCGGATCATTACAAATTAATTACCAGTGAAATGTTGGACCGTGAAGCGATATCTCAGTATAATGTAGCTATTTCGGCATGGGACTTGGGGTCGCCTTCACTCTCCGCAAATATAACTATCCAGATTACCATTTCAGACGTAAACGACAATGCCCCTTGGTTTGCTGAATCATCCTACAATGTATATGTGATGGAGAATAACGCCCCAGGTGCATCCATGTTCTCAATATCTGCAATGGATGCTGATATAGAACAAAATTGCTATGTATCTTACTCCTTTGTGGATAATCACATAGAAAACGTGCCAGTTTCCACTTACCTCAGCATCAACGCAATTAACGGGACCATTTATGGGTTACACTCCTTTGACTATGAGAAACTCAAAAACTTCGAAATACAAGTTCAAGCCCGTGACGCAGGGGTGCCTCCTTTGAGCAGCAGTGCTATGCTGAATGTGATCATCCTGGATCAAAATGATAATGCTCCGATATTTGTTTCACCGCCAGGACAGAGTGGATCGGCAGCAATGGAGATCGTGCCCCGGTCAGCGGGTCAAGGGTACCTGATCACCAAGATAATGGCAACTGATGCAGATTCTGGTCAGAATGCTCGGTTCATTTATCAGATGGTGAAATCTACTGATCCCAGTTTGTACAAAGTTGGGCAAAATTCCGGTGAAATTAGAACAGCGCGCAATATCCTACAGTCAGATATTTCTGTACAAACGCTGGTCATCTTGGCGAAGGACAACGGGCAGCCAAGCTTAACCAGTACGGCTACAATTAACATTAAAATATTGGAGAACAGCACTGAAAAAATCGCGGAAACAAGCATCTTATTGATGGATCCTGAATATTTCTCTGATCCAAACGTTTATTTAATCGTCATTTTCAGTTGCACTTCCGTTGTCTTTCTTCTGATCATTATTCTGTTGATTGGCATCAAGTGTAAACAAGACAGAAATAATATTCAAGAGTATAACTCCCGCAGTTATTGTTACAATCGTGGGGATTCTCACGATGCGTTTAAAGGAAGGCCTGCCATGGAGGAAACTTTACGCTATCCTGGGACAGGCCGGGTAGTCCGCGTTGCAGATATGAATCAATACTCGGTCTGTCTGTCTCCAGAGTCAGCGAAAAGTGATTTTCTCTTCTTGAAGCCATGCGGCGCTTCTACCCCTCAAGCTCAAAGCTAAATTACGCTGATGTGTAGTATAAAGGAACACCATTAAAAATAATGCGGCCATTTTTTTCTGCGCAGGAATCTGAATCAGTGCTAGTGAAATATTTGATAAAACATTCCATTGTTGCATTGTTCTCTTTTGCTTTATGGTAGTACGGTTGTTGTAATTGTGAAAAATAAATTGCTCCTGCAACTGGAATGAAAGTATCTTGAAATTGTGTCTGTTAATTCCGAAGGCAGACCATCTGCTTGTCGTTGGATAACATGCACGAATTAGTTGCCATTTAATGGATTGCGCGTATGATGTGGTTGTCTGGATCCAGTTACAAGCTGAAGTATTAATGTATGAACATTGCGGTGAAAAGATTCTCAATCGCGTAGCGATAGGTTCCATTAGAATTGTAGATAAGTGCTCGTACAAAAATGCCTAAGAACAAACAGCTGGCGCAAGAAATAAACCAACCCATATATTTGAATGATAATTGATTGCAGATGCTGAGATCGTGAGCACAACTTACCAGAGGAACTCCGCGATTCAGACCGTACCTGCGGAGCGCAACCAGCCCAACTTTTAGTGTCGAGTCCTTCGTGCGTACAGGAGAGGAAAGTTGTTGGTAGATATAGACGAGGGGAAGGCATAGAGTAAATGATAGCAAGTGGTAGTTTGGATTCAGGTGAGGAGGGCATTTTGGCAGTTCATTCATGGGGAGGAGAGCATACGTTGAGCAGAATAGGCTGAATCTCCATTCTTAGATTAAACTGAATGCTCCGATGTCTTGCTGATGCGGAATGGAAGCAGAAAAGCGACTTTGTCCATGGTAAAATGAGGATTGGCATGGAATGTGCAAGTTGAATAAGTGGTGAGGTGTTACCTGATGGAGAGGTAAGGGACAGGACATGGATGGGGATTCGGCGATAGGCTCGAGGTATGAGCATATGAGTTCAGTTGTGCAACAGTAGGCTAAAATCAACGGGCCAAACGAGGTAGTCCTACCTATGGATCTCGGGTAGGAGGCACTGGAAACTGAGCACGTTGGGCTGCACATATTGGGAAAGGTCAAATTCTGTTGAGAAACGGGCATTTTGGCACACCGAGGAAAAGGTTAAGACACGTTATTTTGGAAGAAGCAGACAGACGAGGAAGGTATTAATAGAATATATATATCTATGAAAGGGAGAGGATAAACGAGCGAATGTAGTAGCAGGCGTAACCGTGAGGTTCGAATTGTGCTTTTTTGTGATGTGTAAGGTACTGCCAACACACCCAGCAATCGCGTAGGGATCTGTTCACAGTGGCTTCTCCCCGCCTCTGTTGCTGGGGAGAACAATAATAATGTTCCCCTATTTGTCATCGTCCACTCACTAGCTTTCACATTCAATGCAACTTACCACAATTCGAAATATATTTCGTCACTGAGTATCCTTCTCTACCTGTTTAGTAGTTCAAAAGTATGTGGCCTTCATCAATCCCTGTTGCGGGCTTCTGTCCCCTTCCGATCACTCACCGTCCTTTGGAAGTTTTCCATGAAACCACAAAACGTGTAACGCTCTTTCTTTTACCAATTCCTTTCCAGGACCCAACATTCTTTCAGGTGAAGCAGTGATTTGCTTGCTCCTCTGTCAATATAACGTTTGTATTTGGCCTTCCCAAAGTGATGACACTGTATTGGAGACATTGAAAGAGGGTTGTGCCATTGTTTTGTAAAGCACATTCGTACAGTCTGTAGTAGGATCTCGACCAGAAACATCACTCATTCCTTCTCTCCAGAGATGCTGCCTGTCCCGCTGATTTACTCCAGCATCTGTGTCTATCTTCACGTACGTACAGTCTGCAGGAATTAAGTTGATATTTCTGTTTGCATAACATTTTTATTCACAATTTCAGTACGTTAACCTTTTTGTCTCCGACTTCCAGCACTGTTGGAACAAGAACAAAGCAAAAGCGCGCGATTGAAAAACTGAACTTCATCTTCCATATGGACAAGTTGGAACCCTCTGGAACTCAGCACTGTTGTCTGTTATCATTTCGGTTCGGTCTTCACTATTTTCAATTGAGGTGTAGAAACATAGAAAATCAGTGCAGGAGGAGGCCCTTTGGCACCGCCACTCATCATGATCATGGCTGATCATCCACAATCAGTAACCCGTGCCTGCATTCTCCCCATATCCCTTGATTCCGCTAGCCCATAGAGCTCTATCTAACTCTCCTTTAAATTCATCCAGTGAATTGGCCTCCATTGCCTTCGATGGCAGAGAATTCCACAAATTCACAACTCTCTGAGTGAAAAAGATTTTTCTCATCTCAGTTTTAAATGGCTTCCCCTTTATTCTTAGACTATGGCCCCTGGTTCGGGACTCCCCCAACACTGGGAATTATTTTCCTGCATCTAGCTTGTCCAGTCTTTTTATAATTATATATGTTTCTATAATAATAGAGCATAGAAACACACACTTCGGCACCGCGTCTACGCTGACAATAATGCTTATCTATATTAATTCAACACTTGCATATTTTACATATCCGTCAATTCCCTGCATTTTCACATTACCGTTAAGTACCTTTGACACACTTGCAATAGACATTAGACAATATGTGCAGGAGTAGGCCATTTGGCCCTTCGAGCCAGCACCGCCATTCAATGTGATCATGGCTGATCATCCCCAATCAGTACCCCGTTCCTGCCTTCTCCCCATATCCCCTGATTCCGCTATTTTTAAGAGCCTTATCTAACTCTCTCTTGAAAGCATCCAGAGAACCTGCATCCACCGCCCTCTGAGGCAGAGAATTCCACAGACTCACCACTCTCTGTGAGAAAAAATGTTTCTTCGTCTCCGTTCTAAATGGCTTACTCCTTATTCTTAAACTGTGGCCCCTGGTTCTGGGCTCCCCCAACATCGGGAACATGTTTCCTGCCTCTAGCGTGTCCAAGCCCTTAACAATCTTTGCTTCCTCAAATTAGGGGACCAAAACTGCACACAATACTCCAGGTATGGTCTCACTAGGGCTCTGTACAACTGCAGAAGGACCTCATTGCTCCTATATTCGATTCCTCTTGTTATAAAGGCCAACATGCCATTCGCTTTCTTCACTGCCTGCTGTACCTGCATGCTTATTTTCATAGACTGATGTACAAGGACCCCCAGATCCCGTTGTACTTCCCCTTTTCCCAACTTGAAGCCATTTAGATAGCAATCTGCCTTCCTGTTTTTGCTACCAAAGCGGATAACCTCACATTTATCCGCATTAAACTCCATCTGCCATGCATCTGCCCACTCCCCCACTTACGTTTTCCCGTCTCCGCCACCTATAGCACCGACTCAATCCAGATGCAGTTCTTCTTCTCAGACATGATGAGACCGCTGGACCGCTTTAAATCTCCTCCCTCTGATCTCAAAACTACATCTTCTACTTTTGGGCGTCCGTACCATAAGAAATGACAACTACCCTACCTGTGCCTCTCATGATTGAACATATCGCTCTCATGACTTCCCACAACTGTGTTCACTGCAGGGAATACAGTTCTCGCCTATACAATCTGCCATGCTAACGTAACCCCTCCGAACCTGGCAACGTTCTTGGAGTCTGGCTTTCTCCCTCACTGGCTTAAACAAACCCTTTCTGCAGTGTGCTGCCTGGACCTGCACAGAATTCAAATCCAGCCAATGCAATGTTTTGTTCAACTAAAACTAAATTCTTGCATTCAATACCGCTGCTAAGGTAGGCGAACATGCCATATGCCTTCATCACAACCCTGTCTACACGTGTTCCCATTTAAACAAAAAACAACTTTTCTTTTACCACACATCCACATCAGTTTGTTAACAGGAACATGTCCCATTCCCTTGCTATTAGCCATTCATTAAATAAGCTATTACAGAAACAATGAAGCATAGTTTGTCCTATCAACTCCATCAACCACTGCGTATATTTGTCTCCTTTATTCCGATCCTCACCTACTGAAAACAACTTATTTTCATTCTTTCACAGTACTTATAAAGGATCTAAGACGTGAAGCGATAATTTGATTACCTTCCTCAGGTGATATTTGAGTCGATGAGTGTCTTCAGCAATTGCTAAATCACGATAGCAGCATGTTTCGTGTTTGGTGGAAGAATGATTCCCTATCTCACCTATAGTTTTTTGTGTTGATTTTGATTTTTTGCAGGTTTTATTACAAATGTTGGATTGATATTTATTTTAGAGTTTGATTTTTTGCTACTTTCGCGTGGTTCGGTTATTGTAATACCTCCCTGCTGTTATGGGATATTAAATATAAATCCCAGAGCTAAATGGAGAATGTCGTCCAATAGGCATCTATTTGACCTATTGCCGCATCAGAAATCTTCGCAAATGTTGCAACCAATGGAGAACATGACCAATGCAATATTTTTGATTAACATTGTATCCTCTGGGACTTGCCCCATTTGTAAGTCGCCGGGATCATGCCCGACTTTGAGCATCCAATGTAAACTCCAGTAGCAGAAATGCAACTACAGTTGTCTGAACACATTACAAATCAACGTTCACTGTAACGGCCATTTTACACAGTAAATATAGTACCAAGAGATTAGTGTTAACTAGGGCGCATTTTAAACGAACAACCACCTGCAAATCTATGGGCAATCAAGTCATTTATTTGCAAATTTCAATAACGGAACCATTGGATGGAAAAAAAAGAAACGTAGATTCACAAAGGAAATAATAATTCAAAAAATCACCAAATTTGCCTCGCTCAACCGTACACAAATACCTATGTTCCATGCTTCCACTAATATCCGTGCGGGTTATGTGCCTGTGAAACTGCTGCATGCAAGATTTATTTTGCAGCAATCCCTCACCCTACTTTTGCCTGTGTCAACAAACTCGTCTTGACGTTGACATGACGATGTCATTATCCAATAATCACTTACTTCAAACAGGAATTTGCTTCTACAATTGTCCAGTCCGCATTATGTTCACGAATACCTTCTTCAATATCTGAAAAGTGATCATGCAATTTTTCAGATTATATCCTTTGATTACGGTGGAGGTCAACTTCGCATAAAGTATTTTTGTTAAAAATGGCATGATAATAGACTTCACATGTCAAAGAAGGAAACATTACGTAATCATTATATGAATATATTTTCTTCCGACCCTTATGTGCGACTGTGAGAGTTCCAACAACTGTAGATAAAGATATCTTTCCGATATGATAGGTTGCATCATAGAAATACCGATGCCATCCATTTATTCTTTATTGCATTATGACGACCCGACAGAACGTATTAATGTTCTGGGTCAAAAACCCTCGGAACATGTGAATTGCGAAGTTCTATGCTGCAAACAAAATAGAACCGTTTTAAAAAAAAAATACGTTTTATGGTTGCACACCTTTAAATAACAGGAGAGCAGTGCAGCTTTAAGAATTGTAGCTGCAATTGTCGAAAAGAACTGGTCGTGTCGCTGTCCACCAATGAGAAGCTCAAGTGCACAGATGGATCCATTGCCCCTCCCACTGCCCAGAACAAAAACGTCAGACGCGACGAGAAATGCAAGCATTGCCTGCGTTTGCATTACGGAATCAATGTTAGGAGGAAAATATCCCGACTGTTCCGATTCTGTTTTTAGAATATATATATTTTTTAATCTTGTGCATTTTACGGATTACCCGAGTAGAGGCCTCATTTTGGACATTGACTGAGCGCGGAACAATGGCGTACCTACCGAGGTTTGCCTTGACTGTGTTTGTGTGCATGTTTACGAAATGTGCTCCGGTCTAAATTCCGGGCAAATGCGTTATTCTATTCCCGAGGAAATGGAGCAGGGGGCATTCATTGGGAATATCGCCGAGGATTTGGGGCTCAATGTATGGCAATTGTCTGCCCGCAAATTACGACTGAAGTCCGATAATGGCGGACGGTACCTGAAGGTTAATTTGGAGAATGGAATGTTGTATCTTCATGAAAAAATGGACAGGGAACGTCTTTGCGGACAGAACGATAAGTGTACTATACCTTTCGAAACAATACTGGAAAATCCTTCCGAGGGGCATCGCGGAAAAATCGATATTTTTGATGTAAATGACAATGCGCCCACTTTCCCGCACAGCAGCATTGTGCTACAGATATCGGAAGCGATCGCACCCGGTGTACGTTTCCGTCTCGAGAGCGCAGATGATGCTGACATTGGAATAAATACCGTGGCCGTCTACACAATCAGTTCCAGTGCGTACTTTAGTCTAAAACACAGAAAACCGATGACGGGTTTATAATTGCCGAATTGCTGTTGGAAAAATCATTGGACCGAGAGATGCATTCATCATTTCAACTCTTGTCTACTGCGACTGACGGTGGGACCCCTCCAAGATCAGGCACAACTCAGATTCTCATTTCTGTGTTGGACTTCAATGATAATCAGCCTGTGTTCGATCGTGATATTTACAGGGGGAGCGTAAGCGAGAACTCCACCAAAGGTACCTCAGTGATGAAAGTCAAAGCAAATGATAGGGACGAAGGACAGAATGCTAAGACAACATAGTGATGTTGCAGTGCGAAAAGCTCGTGATTTGTTCCGTTTAGACCCAGATACCGGGGAGATTCGCATTGAAGGGCCCTTGGATTTTGAACAAGCAAACGGCTATGCTCTCGATGTTAAAGCTGTGGACCACGGCTCGCCTGCAATGACTGGACACTCCAAAGTGCTGATCAATGTAATTGATGTGAACGATAATGCACCCGAGATAGAGGTGACATCAGCTTCCAACAAAATCCCGGAAAATGCTCCGCCAGGAACTTTCGTAACGTTGATTAGTGTTATGGATCGAGATTCTGGGGAGAACGGCCAAGTCCGCTGCAAGA
Organism: Malacoraja senta; assembly: GCA_038087875.1. Classification (NCBI taxonomy): domain Eukaryota; kingdom Metazoa; phylum Chordata; class Chondrichthyes; order Rajiformes; family Rajidae; genus Malacoraja; species Malacoraja senta. The sequence continues at coordinate 16,511 of JAXLNO010004840.1, read as the reverse complement.
TACCAAATAACATTCCATTTAAACTACAATCAGCGACGGATCATTACAAATTAATTACCAGTGAAATGTTTGATCGTGAAGTGATAACTGTGTATAAACTACTTATTTCAGCTTGGGATAAGGGGTCGCCATCACTGTCCGCAAATATAACCATTCAGATTATAATTTCAGACGTTAATGATAACACTCCACGGTTTGCTGAATCTTCGTACAACATTTATGTAATGGAAAATAATGCTCCGGGTGCGTCCATTTTCACAGTAACTGCAACGGATCCTGATCAGGAGCAGAATTCTTATGTTTCCTACGCTTTTCTGGAGAATCAAGTCAAAAACTCGCCAGTGTCCAGTTACCTGACCATTAACTCAATGAACGGTACAATTTACGCGCTGCGCTCGTTTGACTATGAGAACCTCAAAAACTTCCAGATACACGTTCAAGCCCGTGACGCTGGGGTGCCTCCGCTGAGTAGCAGCGCCACGGTGAATGTGATAATCCTGGATCAAAATGACAACGTTTCGGCAATTGTTTCACCTTCGGAACAAGGTAGCTCAGCAACAGAGGAGATCGTGCCCCGGTCAGCCGGTCAAGGGTACTTGGTCACCAAGATAATGGCAACTGATGCAGATTCTGGTCTAAATGCACGGCTCTTTTTATCAGATGGTGAAATCTACCGATCCCAGTTTGTTCAACGTTGGGCAAAATTCCGGTGAAATCAGAACTGCGCGCAATATTTTGCGGTCAGACGCTACTACACAAACTCTGGTCATCTTGGTTAATGACAATGGGGAACCAAGCCTCTCCGGCGCCGTTACAATGATCATTAGAGTTTTGGAGAACAGCAGTGAAGCAATGTCCGAAAGCAGTACCTTGGTGAAAAATCCGGGGTTTTTTTCTGATCCAAATGTTTATTTAATCGTCATTTCCAGTTGCACGTCCGCTGTCTTTCTTCTGATCATCGTTCTGTTGATTGGCATCAAGTGTAAACAGGACAGAAGTATTATCCAAGGGTATCTCCCCTAGTTATTGTTACAATCGTGGAGATTCACAGGGCACGTTTGATGGAAGAGCCGTCATGGAGGAAACTTTACGCTATCCTGGGACAGGCCGTGTAGCCCGCGTGCCGGAATCGCATCAGTACTCTGTATGTCTGTCTACAGAGTCAGCTAAAAGCGATTTTCTCTTCTTGAAGCCATGCGGAGTTCCTATCTCTCAGGCTCAATGATGGGTATATTTAATGAATGGCCAATTTATATGAATCCATTAGACTATACAAATATATAAATGGTTGTGTATGTAACATTTCAGTAAATAAGTACTTCTGTCTGAAGAAGTGGTCCGATCCGAAATTTCGCCTCCCCCCCCGCTCCTTCGGTTTTTCATGTCTGCGCAAAGATGGGCCAGTTGGTGTAATGGTCGAAATTAACATTCTCATCAAATGCAATGCAATCTTCTAAGAGTGGCACCGATTTTCTCTGAAGGGAATCTTACTAGTTGCAATTGAATGGGCGAACACAAATGCAATCAAGCCTTCAAGCAAGTGTGGTACAAATGTTATTTGTTCAATTACGTGAAAGATGTTTCTGTCTGGATCTAATTGTTTGCAAATGTGTTAATATTGGAACACTGCTATCAGAGCATTCATCGATAAGATAATCCATAGCATAAAAAAGTTAAAATTACAAACGGAAACATTTCAAATGAAGACAACATTATTGAATACAATATGGTGTTGCTGGAATCTTGGGTGGGGTGAGGGAGGGGGGAGAAGTAAGCTGACGGCGAAGAAGTGCGGCTTAGTGCCTCAGCGGTAGAGTTGCTGCCTCAATCATCTCTGACCCGTCTCACCCTGGCCAGAAACTCTTTGAAGCACTTCCATCTGGAAGGCGACTCCGGACTGTCAAAGCCGCCACAGCCAGATATAAAAAACAGCTTTTTTTTCACACGAGCAGTAGCTCTACTCAATAACCAAAAGTCTGCAGCCTCCTTTCGCTCTCGTATTTTATTTCATTCACGTTTAAACTATACTGTTTTATTCTAAATGTTTTATTTTATCTTAATTGTTTACTGAATGTCGTGTTGTTAGTTGCGATCGGAGCACCAAGGCAAATTCCTTGTATGTATACATACTTAGCCAATAAACGTATTCATTCATTCATTCAAAACTTCAGAGACCCCGGTTCAATCCTGACTACGGAGTTTGTAGGTCCCTACCTGTGACCGCATGAGTTTCCTCCGAGTACTTCGGTTTACTCCCACATACCAAAGACATGTAGGTTTATAGATTGCTGAACATTGAATTCTCCCAATTCTGCTAGCCCTTGCTGTCCCCTCCCCTTCATCAGCCATCTGGTTGTCTCCTCCCCTCCCCCAGCCCTCGGGCTCCTCCTCCGCCTTTTTCCTTTTTTACTTTCTTCTCCCCACCCCCTATCAGTCTGAAGAAGGGTTTCGGCCCGAAACGTTACCTATTTCCTTCGCTCCATAGATGCTGCTGCACCCGCTGAGTTTCTCCAGCATTTTTGTGCAATGCGTACCAGGGCCCCATCCCCGACCTCTACCTCCGCTACATCGATGATTGATTTGGTGCCACATCCTGCACCCACACACAACTGACTGACTTCATCCGCTTCACCACCAACTTCCATCCGGCACTCAAATACACCTGGACCATTTCTGACACTTCCCTACCATTCCTTGACCTCACTATCTCCATCGCAGGTGATAGACTCCTTACCGACATCTACTACAAACCTACCGACTCCCATGGCTATCTGGACCACACTTCTTCCCACCCTGCTTCCTGTAAGGACTCCATCCCCCACTCCCAATTCCTCCGTCTACGCAGCATCTGCTCCCAGGATGAGGCGTTCCACACCAGGGGCATCTGAAATGTCCTCATTCTTCAGGGAACGGGGGTTCCCCTCCTCCACCATAGATGAGGCTCGCACCAGGGTCTCTGCCATACCCCGGAACACTGCTCTCTCTCCCCATCCCCCCACTCACAACAAAGGCAGAGTCCCCCTAGTCCTCACCTTTCACCCCACCAGCCGTCACATACAACAAGTGATCCTCCGTCAGTTTCGCCACCTCCAACGTGACCCCACCACTCGCCACATCTTCCCATCTCCCCCCATGTCTGCCTTCTGCAAAGACCGCTCCCTCCGTAACTCCCTTGTCAATTCTTCCCTTCCCTCCCATACCACCCCCTCCCCTGGTACTTTCCCTTGCAACCGCAAGAGATGCAACACTTGTCCCTTCACCTCCCCCCTCCACACCATTCAAGGACCCAAGCAGTCGTTCCAGGTGCGACAGAGGTTCACCTGCATCTCCTCCAACCTCATCTATTGCATTCGCTGCTCTAGATGCCAGCTGATCTACATCGGTGAGACCAAGCGGAGGCTTGGCGATCGTTTCGCCGAACATCTCCGGTCGGTCCGCAATAACCAACCTGAACTCCCGGTGGCTCAGCACTTCAACTCCCCCTCCCATTCCGTATCTGACCTCTCTGTCCTGGGTCTCCTCCATGGCCACAGCGAGCAACACCGTAAATTGGAGGAAATGCACCTCATATTCCGCTTGGGCAGTCTACCTACTGGGGGCCTGAACATTGAATTCTCCCAATTCTGCTAGCCCTTGCTCTCCCCTCCCCTTCATCAGCCATCTGGTTGTCTCCTCCCCTCCCCCAGCCCTCGGGCTCCTCCTCCGCCTTTTTCCTTTTTTCCTTTCTTCTCCCCACCCCCTATCAGTCTGAAGAAGGGTTTCGGCCCGAAACGTTACCTATTTCCTTCGCTCCATAGATGCTGCTGCACCCGCTGAGTTTCTCCAGCATTTTTGTGTACCTTAGGTTTATAGATTAATTAGCTTATGTAAATTCCCTCCAGAGTTTAACATGCGGAAGTGGGATAGCATAGAACTATTGTACGGGTGATCTGAAAATCATTCTGGATAAAAAATGACAAACCACCCATAATGAATTCGCCGTCAGTATGGAGAGGACAAGCGGCATTGAAGATCGTGCCGCTGTCAGCAAGTCAGGGGTACTTGGTCATGACGATTATAGCAACTGAAGGAGATACGTCAGAAAACATGGCTCATATCAGGTGGAGTGGTCTACTGATCCCAGTTCGTTCAACTGCTAGTTCGTTCTTGTTCATCCTGTTCGGCCTACTAGCTCCATTCTTTTTTCACGGACAACAAATGGCCAGTGCGGGCTCCTCCTATCCTTTGTCATTGGTGTCGGCTCTGATTTGTTGTGAACCTTTTCATACCTCTAGTTTCCCTCTCTCTTAACTCTGAAGAAGGGTCCGACACGAAACGTTACCTATTCGTTTTCTCCAGAGAAGCTACCTGACCTGCTGAGTTACTCCATCATGTGTATCTATCTTCACGTGCGTACAAACTGCAGGAATTAAGCTGATATTTCTGTTTGCATAACATTATTATTCACAATTTCAGCACGTTAACCGTTTTGTTTCTGACTTCCAGCACTGTTGGAACAAGGACAAAGCAAAGACGCGCGATTGAAAAACTGAACTTCATCTTCCAAATGGACGTTGGAACCTTCTGGATCTCAGCACTGTTGTCTGTTATCATTTCGGTTCGGTTTTTCACTATTTTGCATTGAGGTGTAGAAACATAGAAAATAGTTGTAGGAGGAGGCCCTTTGGCACCGCCACTCATTGTGATCATAACTGATCATCCACAATCAGTAACCAGTGCCCGCCTTCTCCCCATATCCCTTGATTCCGCTACCCCTTAGAGCTCTATCTAACTCCTTTAAATTCATCCAGTGAATTGGCCCCCACTGCCTTCTGTGGCAGAGAATTCCACAAATTCACAACTCTCTGAGTGAAAAGTTTTTTTTCTCATCGCAGTTTTAAATGGCTTCCCCTTTATTCTTAGACTGTGGCCTCTGGTTCGCGACACCCTCAAGATTGGGAACATTTCCCCTTAATCTAGCTTGTCCAAGCCTTTTATAAATGTATATGTTTCTAAAGAATAGAGCAAAGAAACACGCCGCATCTACGCTGACAATAATGTTTATCTACATTAATTCAACACTTGCATACTTTACATATCCATCAATTCCCTGCATTTTCACATTACCGTTAAGTACCTTGGACACACTTGCATTTTCCTGTCTCGACCACCTATAGCACCAGTTCAATCCAGATGTAGTTCTTCTTTTCAGACATGACGAGACCCCTGGAGCGCTTTACATCTCCTCCCACTTACCTTAAAACTATATCTTCTACTTTTTGTTGTCCGTAACATTTGAAATGACTATTGGCCAACTGCCCTACCTGTGCCTCTCATGACTGAATATATCGCTCTCATGACTTCCCTCAACTGTGTTCACTGCAGGGAATACAGTTCTAGCCTATACAATCTGCCAAGCTAACGTAAACCCTCCTTTCCTGGCAACGTTCTTGGAGTCTGTTTTTCTCCCTTATCTGGCTTAAACAAACCCTTTCTGCAGTGTGCTGCCTAAACCTGCACAGAATTCAAATCCAGCCAATGCAATGTTATGTTCAACTAAATCTCAATTCTTGCATTCAATACCGCTGCTAAGGGAGGCGACCATGCCATATGCCTTCGTCACAACCCTGTCTACACGTGTTCCCATTTAAACCAAATACACCTCTTTTACCACATATCCACATCAGTTTGTTAACAGGAACATGTCCCATTCCGTTGCTATTAGCCATTCATTAAATAAGTTATTACAGAAACAATGAAGCATAGTTTGTCCTAACAGCTCCATCAACCACTGTGTATATTTGTCTTCTTTTCCCCATGTTCACCTACTGAAAAACATTTTCATTCGTTCACAGTTCTTATAAAGTATCTATCGTGAAGCGATAATTTGATTACCTTCCTCGGGTGATATTTGAGTCGGCGATTGTCTTCAGAATTGCTAAATCACGATAGCAGCATGTTTGGTGGAAGAATGACTCCCAATCTCACCTATAGTTTTTCGTGGTGTGAGATGTATCGTGAGTGCTCACAATCACAATGCCAGAGACAATCGTGGAAACAAGAAATTCCTTTATTTACGAGTCTGCAGCCCCCGGGTGTCTCTCCTTGACCGAGACACACCGAGACCAGGAAAGTCACTCTCTTTTATTCACACCATTTTACAATGGTTACACCTTTAATTCCTCCCCTTCGGGCTCCTTCCAATCAGAGCACTGAGGTGCACAATCTAACCGGAACGCCCCGTAACGCCCCGCAACGCCCAGGGTACCTCCCAGATCATACGTCGCATGTGCATTTAAATGAGACATCTTGTCATGATGGGCGTGTTTGCAATATTTATTTATCTCATTACGCAAGCGCAGTGGAGTACTTCATGCCCTTTACCCTGGTTCTTGCCGGACTGTCGCTATCTCCTGTTTCTCATCCTTGAAATGTCACCAGTTGTTCTTTTGGCTATTATCCAGTCGAGCGCTGTTGGGTGTTCGTGCTGAGAGCTCATCATCACCCTCCTGTGTGTCTGCTCTCAGCTATTTCTCAGGGTCCTTAGTTTAAATCAACTTTACCTATTAACCCCTTTCTCACAATCCACCCTTTTTCTTTTGCTACGCTACTCTGATTTATACTATTTCCTCCTTTTCTAGTGCTAACAGCAGAATCTTCGCCTCCCTATCTTCCTCTCGCTGGTCATACTGTGTTCTAAAGGCCACCATGGCGGCGTCCTGGCAATCCCTCATTTGGGTTTTGATATACTCTCCACCTACCAGTTTGATAGGTGGGCTGATGCCACCCATCTCTTGATGATGTGAACACCGCGTGCCAATTTTTACAGGGATGGGTGCATACATACATCCTATAGCCACACCACCATTTTCCTTTACATACATTAAAAGGGATGGTGGTGGACCTTCTATTCTGTGGTATAGTGATTTTTATACAACTCGCGAGTTGGGTAACCACCCAACACACGATCCACCAGCACGAAGTCTTCATTTTCCGTGCGGGGTCTTGGTGAATACCAAAGTCAATGGTTCCTTCCCTTCGCGCACAGTCCACGGGCTGATATTGTCTGGTGGGGCCTCCACAGGACCCTTAAATCGTCTTGTGTGTGTCCACACTTTTTCTTTTGTTCGTACTGCTGTCTCGGTGGTTAATAATACCAAATATGGACCAGTCCAACGGGGTTGCAACTTTTCTTCCTTCCATGATGTTACAAGATCCCAGTCCCCCGCTTTCACAGAATGGATTGGAAAGTCGAGATGGGGAATCTGTGCCAGCAGCCCCTTGGTTTTTAATTCTGTAATAGAACGAGATACTGCCAGTAAATAGTTCCTTAGGAATACATCATTCCCTTGTATTTGTTGGGACCCCTTCTATCTTTCTTAAATAATAAAGACCTAACTTGTTCAACCTTTCTCTGTGTCTTAGTTGCTGAAACCCAGTCAAAATTCTAATTGATCTCCTCTGTACTCTCTCTATTTTGTTGACCTTTTTCCTATAATTATGCCTACCAAAATTATACACCATACTCCACAATTGACCTCACCAATACCTTGTACAATTTAACATTACAACCCAACTTCTATACACAATGCTCTGATTTATAAATGCCAACACACCAAAATCTTTCTTTACCATTCTATCTTCATGAGATTCCACCTTCAGGGAACTATGCACAGTTATTCCTAGATCCCTCTGTTGAACTTCATTCCTCAATTCACAATCATTTACCATATACGTCCAATTTTGATTTGTCCTGCCAAGATGTATTACCTCACACTTATCAACATTAAACCCATCTGTCATGTTTCAACCCACTCTTCCAAATGACCTAAATCTCTCTGCACACTTTTAAAACCTACTTCATTATTCACAACACCACCTATCTTAGTATCATCTACATACTTATTAATGTATTTTCCCACACCAACATCCAGATTATTGATTCACATGACAAACAAAAGTGGACCCAACACACATCCCCGAGGTATCCCTCTAGTCACTGACCTCCAACCTGACAAACATCCATCCATCATTGCTCTCTGACATCTCCCATACAGCCACTTTTAATCCATCTTGCTATTCCTTACTAACCCTTCTTAACCAACCGTATTTCCTTATTGAACCTTGTCAAAGGCCTTACTGGTTCATCTAGACAACATCCACCACTTTACCCTCAGCAACTTCCCTAATAACCTTTTTAAAAAATTCAAGATTAGTCAAACATCACAATCACAAATCCATGCTAATTCTTCCTAATTCTACCCTATTTATCCAAATTCTTATATATTGTCTTAAGTATCCTTTCCATTATTTTGCCCACCACTGATGTCAAACAACGTTCTTGTTAAAACTCTACTCTTTTCTCACATCTTTGTCCTCCTGTTCACTTACCTCAGGGCTATTATCTATTCATACCTGCGGGACAGCCCTCATGTAATTATTGAAATGGTACCAAGTATATCAACCTTCTACCTGAACATCGGTCGGTAGTTTAGAAAACTCATACATACACCATGTCTTCAGGTTTAAAGGGTCCTTCCTCCTGGTCCACCTCCAACAGCTTTTACTTTACCTGTTCATAAATAGACTTGTATATCATAATTAACCGTTTTATATACTTTTTAAATTCTATCTTTAACTGTTCCAAACTCGGTCTCTTGTAGGGACTTCTCCATTGTGCCACCTGCTCGGTTAGTTTGCATGCAACATCTCTTCAGTGCCAATGGCAGGGCATCGATCCAATTCAACTTTGTAATTAAACAAATCTTATTTATCTTAACCTTCAATGTTCCATTTATTCTTTCCACCATGCCTGTGACTGCAGGTGTTACATACCCAAATGTGTATTTTACTCTAAGGGTCTCTATCGCCAACTTGGCTACTCCCTAAATGAAAACAATCCGTTGTCAAAGCTGATTTCTGTAGGTCTACCAAACCTCTTAATTGCCTTATTCATCATAAACGACACTACGGGGCTTATACCTAATCTAGTCTGAACTATATCCTGCCTTTTCCCAAGGTTATCATCATCTGTCCTACATTCTGAAGTATTTTTTTTTAAATCTCTCTCTCTCTCTTACATCGCTATTCACTTATGGAACAATACCAACAAATCCTCCTTTAAATCCTTTTCTCTCTTGGGGACCACAGTCCTGGTAGGGCTTGTATCCAGATTAATTTCACTCCTGATAGGACTTTTTGAGGAAACGTTCCCCAAAGACATTCATTATTGGCATGTAATTCTCTGGCCCTGCTTGGTTCCGTCATAGGACTCACTTATAACCTTTTCAACCAGGTCCATTGTTTATTGACAACAGCTCCTCCTGCTGGTTTGCAAGTCTTTTTCCGATCTTTGCGATATTTCTCGACCGCAGAGACCAACTGTTCGCTGAATCGGGGGTGGGAAATTAATGACAATCTCACCACCTTCTCCAATCTGCTTGACTTTAAGAAGAATGACATCCACCACAGTAGTTCATAATATAATGTACATCAATCAACTCTCCACCTCTTCAGCTGGTTTTCCAGATAGGCTACATTATTTGCCTTTCCTTGTGTATCTCCCCTTTGTTCCTTGGAGTTCCTCTTAAGTGGGTAACATTGTCTGAGGGCCTGCCATACCCTCTGCCTGACTGTGTCAAACAGTATGCCATTGCTTGTTACATTGTTCGCATCAGTTTATACCATCCATCTTCAGTAGTTCTGTCACTTTAGTGGTTCCTATCACTTTTACCAACAGTGCCTTCAAATCTTCCATGGTCAATAATCGTCCCACGTTCTCCTCCTCCAAAGCCCTAATCCATTTCCTCCCCCATCAGGGATATACGGTGAGGTATTTTTTAGCCCTCTCAGTTTATGGGTGCCCCCAAGGGATAATCTGTGTCTGTCCTTCTCTTTTATCTTTAAAGCAGTCTCATCACTTTATCCCAATGCTTCCAACTTTAATCCTTTCTGGTATGCCTTCTTTCTTATTCTAAACTCAATTTCTTGCTTCTCAAATATTCTAGCCTCCTTGCAAATTCATTCACCTTTCTTTTTAAAATCTTCCACTGACTCCTCCTGCTTTATTACTTTCACGCCTATCGTTTTTTACTTCTGTTATCTCCTAACTGCCTCTCTCTCCTTTCTTTCTAAACTTGAATGTTTACCAATTAACTTATTTCCAATTATTTCAATCCATATTCACCACTATTTTAAATGTCCAATTCCTAGCACTAGTAACAATTTTCCAAATTACCTTTACTGACTAGAAATCTAAAAGAACATCAGAAAAACCAAAAGCTGATTTTACAACTTCCCCTTCTAGGTTACGAGGATACAAACAGTTAATCGTTATCTTACAGCTGTTCGTCGCCTTGCACCATGACCTAATTTATTTAAAAGAACATACACCTACCTACAGTGGATATTTTTGATTCTAATAAAACTTACTTACTTACTTACTTACTCTTACAATGTGGTCTACAAATACAATAATCAAAACAATTATCACATATATAAACTTCCTCTTTCATTCCAAACCGGTGTTTACAAACAAATCACATTCGTTCCATTCTTACTTCAAATAAATGCAACATCTTGTACATGTATTAAAATTTCAAAATTATCGTTCATATAATTCTTATCTCCCTCCTTTTTTTTTTACCCCGGTGCTTCCTTCTTCCCAAGATTGCAACATTTGCCCCAACGGACTATTGGGCAGAATGTGAGGACCCTCTTCCCTCGGTCCCTTTATCTTAACACCGTATTTCCTGCCTTGCCCGTACAGACCCCTGAATTCTTCAGGGCGGTAACCACAAGGTCTTATCCCAATCGCCCGAGAAATACTTAATAGTCAATGTTCTTACCCGGGTCCTGTGCACAGGAATTGCTCGATTGATCCCTTCCTTAATCCGGATACTATCCTCCTCTTGTTTCCAGAGTCCCTTTGTCTGGATATTAATCGCTCAAACCGCTGACGGCAATCTAGGGGTCTGGGACCGCTGATCAGCGGGGTGCACCGTCCCTTCTTCCGTATACTGCCGCCAGCTGGCCGGAGTGGTGATCCCGAGACGGGCCCCCATGCTTGTGAGATGTATCGTGAGTGCTCACAATCACAATGCCAGAGACAATCGTGGAAACAAGAAATTCCTTTATTTACGAGTCTGCAGCCCCCGGGTGTCTCTCCTTTTTTTTTTTTTTTTTTTTTTTTTTTTTTTAAATAATTTTTTTAATAGAAGTACGGTAGATTACAGTAATGTACAACACGTATATATTAATACATTTTTTGTACCGCTTCACTTTTTTAAACTTTAAGAAAGAAAAAGAAAGAAGTAAGAAAAGTGAAGAAAGTGCGCAAAGGTTGTGAAGTGCAAAAGAGTGTTGGGAAAAGAAAGCCCCTTAGAAAAGAAGTTAGAGAAGGAAGTAAAGTTAGAAAATAGACCCTAGAAAAGAAAGAGAAAGAAAGAAGGAACAATCGCTCTATTATAACTCTTATAACATACTTCATAGAGAAGGAACTACCAACCAAGTCTGTTTTTGTTTTACCTCCCATTACCAGGTCCAGATACCTTTTATTTATTTATTTGTTTTTCTAAATTACTATTGCACCTCATGCTTGTAATAGGTCCAAAAACGTAGACCACGTCTTTTGAAATTGGTCTACTTTGCCTACTAGGAGGAATCTCATCTCTTCCAGATGTAATGTTTCCAACATATTTGATGTCCACATTTTTATTGTTGGTGTGGGCGCATTTTTCCAGAATTTAAGTATAAGCTTTTTTCCCATTATTAGCCCATAATTGAGTAAATTCTTCTGATACACGTTTAATTCAGGAATACCTTCCGATATTCCAAAAATAATCCATTCTGGTTTTGGTACCAGTTTTATTTTGATTAATTTTGAAAAAATATCAAATATTTAAAACCAGAATTTTTGGATTTTTGTACAAAAAACAAAAGAATGTGCTATGGTAGCTTCTTGACATATACATTTATCACAGATTGGTGAGACGTTAGGAAAGATTTTATTTAGTTTGGTTTTTGAATAATATAATCTATGTAATGTTTTAAATTGGATAAGCGTATGTCGTACGTTGATCGAGCATTTATGCACCTGTAATAAATGATTATCCCAACTCTCTTTTGAAATTTTTATACCTAGATCTTGTTCCCAATCTCTTCTAATTCCATCTGTTGTGGGTATTTCTATGTTTAAGATGATATTATATAAGTATGATATTAAATTAACTGATTCCGCCTTTGTCTTCATTGCTTCATCTAGTAAGTCGGAAGGCATATTATAATAATCTTTTGTGTGTGTTTTCAAATAGTCACAGATTTGTAGATATTTAAAATATTGATTATTTTTCAAATTATATTTCAGTTGTAGTTGTTGGAATGATAGTAATTTTTCTAATTCATACAGATCTTCGAGCGTTTTGATTCCCATTCTTTCCCATTGTATAAATGCTTTATCTATGATTGAAGGTTTAAACGATGGGTTATTGACTATTGGTATTAAGAGAGATAGGTTTCTTAATTTTAGATTCTGTTTTATTTGCTTCCATGTTCTAATAGTGCTATATATAATTGGATTTTTATTATAATTTTTATTATTCAAATTTATTGGAGAGAGAATAATCGCTCCTATATTATTCGGGGAGCAATCCCCTTTTTCCATTATAATCCAGTCCACCTGCTGGGCAGAATTGTCCAGCAGGTGAATCATATTTTTAATATTTACTGCCCAGTTATAATACATAAAGTTAGGGAGCGCTAGACCCCCCAACTCTTTTCGTTTGTTAAGGTGTGTTCTTTGTATTCTGTGGGATTTGTAATCCCATATAAAATTTGTAATGTCTGAGTCCAGTTTTTTGAAAAACTTTTTTGGGAGATATATAGGTATTGATTGAAATAGGTAAAGGATTTGTGGTAAGAAAATCATTTTTATAGCATTTATCCTACCTATTAAGGACATCGGAAGTGTTTTCCAAAATTTAATCAAATTATTTAATTTCTTAAGTAGGGGATTATAGTTAGCTTTAAACATATCATGGTAATTTCTAGTGATCTCAATTCCTAAATATTTGAATTTTTCCATAGCTATTTTAAAAGGGAATTTCCTGAGATGTGTTGAGTCTTTTGGTTTAATCGACATAATTTCACTTTTGTTCCAATTTATTCTATATCCTGAAAAGGATCCAAAGTCCTCAATTAAGTTTAATATATTTGGTATACTAATTTGTGGTTTTGTGATGTACAGTAGTACATCATCAGCATATAGGGATAGTTTGTTGTTTGAATATTTTGTGTTATAACCGTGAATATTCGAGTGTGTTCTTATTTTTTCAGCAAGGGGTTCAATTACCAAAGCAAATAACAGCGGTGATAGTGAACATCCTTGTCTGTTGCCCCTAGATAATTCGAATTTTGAAGATAATATATTATTAGTTAGTATTCTAGCCGTAGGTTTGTTATATAGTAGTTTTATCCATGCAATAAAGTTTTCTCCCAATTGGAATTTTTGCAATACTTTGATCATATAGTCCCATTCTACTTGATCAAACGCTTTTTCTGCGTCCAGTGAGATGATAGCTAACTCTTGGTCATAAGATTTATGTGAATGCATTATGTTAAGCAAACGTCTCAAATTATTAAATGAGTGTCTCTTAGGTATAAATCCTGTTTGATCCTCATGTATTAGTCTACTAACATACTTGCTTAATCTATTGGCTAATGTTTTTGCTATTATTTTCTGATCCGTATTTAACAAAGCAATAGCTCTATATGATCCTGGTTCTTCTATATTTTTATCTTTTTAAAGTATTAATATGATCGTTGATTCCGCTAGTGTTTCAGGTAGGTTTTGCTCTTTATAAGCATATGTATACATTTTTTGTAATCGTGGAGTAACTATATCATAAAAAGATTTATAAAATTCATTACTGAATCCGTCTGGTCCTGGTGTTTTTCCATTTTTTAGTGTTTTTATTGTGTCTTCTATCTCCTTAGAAGTAATTTGTGCTCCCAGTTCCTCTTGTTCCCTGCGTTCTAATTGTGGTAGATTACAATTATCTAAAAATTCTGAGATTTTATTATTGTCTATTGACGTTTTAGATGTGTATAGATTCTGGTAAAATTGAGCAAATCTTTTATTAATATCCTTGGGTAGTGTTAATACTTCCCCTCTATCTGATTTAATCTTTAATATTGCATTCTCTTTTTCCCGTTTTTTAAGTTGTCGTGCTAGAAGTTTGTGGGGTTTGTCCCCGAATTCGAAGTGTTCTTGTTTTGTGATTTGAAATAATGTTATAACTTTCTCTGACAGTAATTTATTTAACTGAAATTTCAGTAGTAGTATTTTATTATGTTTATCCATAGTTGGGTCTTTAGCATTATCTATATCTAACTGTTTTATTTGATCTTCTAAGTGTCTTTGTTCATTCTTATTCTTTTTATTTTGATAAGCTTGAAATGAAATAATGACTCCTCTTATAAATGCTTTGAAGGATTCCCATAATAACGTGGGGGATATCTCTGGTGTATCATTTAACTCAAAAAATAGATCCATCTGTTTTTTTAGATAGATACTCCCTTGAGGGTCTTTTAAAATGTGTGAGTTAAACCTCCAGAACGGTTTATTCATAGACATTCCTTCTAGTTTTAGAACAAAAGTTAACGGAGAATGATCTGAGATCGCATTAATATGATATTTAGGATTCAAAGATTGCGGAATTAATTTTGTATCCACAAGAAAATAGTCTATCCGTGAATATGTTTTATGCACCATTGAATAAAACGAGTAATCCCTTCCCGTCGGGTTTGCAATCCTCCATACATCTGTTATATTTGTGTTTTCCATATATGTGTGCAATAGTTCACTGGTTTTAGATTTCGTCTGACCTTTTTGTTTTTGCATCGATTTATCTAAATAAGGATCTAAAACACAATTAAAATCTCCTCCGATTATAACATTTTGATAATTAGATTCTGCAATTATATTCAGAATTTTATTAAAAAATTGAGGGTTATCAAAGTTGGGCGCATATATGTTTACCAGCGTAATTGGCATATTATTGATCTCCCCTGCTACTATAAGATATCTCCCTTCCTTATCTAAAATAGTGTTCTTTGATTTAAATGGAATTCCTTTACGAATAATAATTGCAGTACCTCTAGATTTGGAGGTAAATGAAGAGTGAAATGTTTGGCCTATCCAGTTCGCCCTCAGTCTTGTCTGATCTTGCTGTTTAAGATGTGTTTCCTGTAGAAACGCAATGTCCGTGTTGTATGATTTCAACTGAGCTAGTATCTTGCCCCTTTTAATAGGTTCATTAATCCCCCTTATATTCCAACTACATAATGTGATTCCTCCTATTTTCTTTTGATTGTCGTCATGCATTTTTACCAGTTTTAATGACCTTAATTATTGTGGTGCGTTCATACCTCCGGACTCTGGTTATTTTGGGAGTATTTCTATTATAGACTTCCTTGGTAGTTCTCCTGCGCGATTGTCCTTGAAGAAAAAACACACAGATGTGACATATTGTGATTAAAAAAAAAGTATATAAATCAAATAAATTTACGGTGTCTAAAATTTCAACACCGTAGTGAGTGGCCCACTCGTCTGTGGGGTACGACATCCATAACGCTTCCGGCGTAGTTGGTATAAAGTTAGCCCCGCTGTATTTATTACCCAAAATCTATGGGGTCATTACCGTTTCCAATTCAGTTCTATTTCACCCAGTTACAATTTATATATATGTCAAATGTATTCGATTCCATATCCTACTCACTCTTTATCTCTTAACTATTTTAAAATGAATTTAGTATTGTTAAAGTGAGCGGTTTACTGAGTGGATTAACCGGAGTCAGGTTCCTGGAATTGTGCCAGGTGCCTGATCTCCTCTCCTCTCCACGAGCTGCGAACATATGTGATAACTGCTGTCTGCGTTATGACGCAGGCACCACAGTTTTATCAGTTTCAAATATTATTTCTATATTAGTATTGTTAATTATTAATTATGATTAATTCTCAGCATTTTGTAAAACTATATAAGCCGTATATATTTTTCATACCAACCTCGAGTGTATATTATCTCTTAACTATTTTAAAATTGGTTTTAATATTGTTAAAAATGAGCTGTTCGCTGGAAGGGTTAACGGAGTCTGGCTCCTGGAGTTATGCCAGGTACCCGGTCTCCCCCTCCCTCCACTCTCGAGCTGCATAGCACTTGCTGTTATCTGCTAAACAGAGCAGGCTGCACATTTTTTATCTATTATAATTGCTATTTCTATATTAGTATTGTTAATTATTAATTATTATTAGTTCTCAGTTTTTTCAGTTTTTTATAAACAATATAAGCCATGTGATGTTTTTCACTCTCAGCCCAGCAGTTCGTCCCGTGTTATCAGGTTTTCCTCGTTTGAGCACGTAGTGTCCTTGAATTACATAGCACAATGTTCCAGCGAAGATAATAATGTCTAGCCACGTCTCACTAAGAATCTGTTGCTTGAAGTCAAATAAAAAATAAAAAATCAGTGTTCAGTTA
>JAXLNO010004839.1:0-23755 GCA_038087875.1 Malacoraja senta | reverse complement strand
TTCCTGTTGTTCTAAACTAAACCGACTAAGAGTTCGTAGGGCTTAAGATAGTGGAAGTCAAGGGGATATGGGGAGAGGGCAGGCAGGGGTATTGATTGGGGATGATCAGCCATGATCACCATGAATGGCTGGCTCGAAGGGCCGAATCCCTGCACCTATTTTCTATGTTTCCATGTTTCTAAATTCACAACTCTCTGGGTGAAAATGTTTTTTCTCATCTCAGTTTTAAATGGCCTCCCCTTTATTCTTAAGACTGTGTGTGGCCCCTGGTTCTGGACTCCCCCAACATCGGGAACATTTCTCCTGCATCTAGCTTGTCCAGTCCTTTTATAAATTTTATAGCTTTCTATAAGATGCCCTCTCATCCTTCTAAATTCCAGTGAGTACAAGCCCAGTCTTTCCAATCTTTCCTCATATGACAGTCCCGCCATCCCGGGGATTAACCTGGTGAACCTACTATGCTGCACTGCCTCAATAGCAAGAATGTCCTTCCTCAAATTAGGGGACCAAAACTGCACACAATACTCCAGGTGTGGTCTCACTAGGGCTCTGTACAACTGCAGGAGGACCTCTTTACTCCTATACTCAATCTTCTCGTTGTGAAGGCCACAGGGTGGAAACATCTCTGAACGAAACAAAACTCAAGATAAAGGCATAATGTCTAGTGCAAGATAAAGTCTGATTAAAGATAGTCCGAGGGTCTCATAATGTAGATAGTAGCTCAGGACCGCTCTCTAGTTGGTAGGATGATTCAGTTGCTCGCTAATTTGAGGAAGGACATCCTTGTGATTGAGGCAGTGCAGCGTAGGTTCACGAGATTGATCCCTGGGATGGCGGGACTGTCATATGAGGAAAGATTGAAAAGGCTAGGCTTGTATTCACTGGAGTTTAGAAGGATGAGGGGGAATCTTATAGAAACATATAAAATTATAAAAGGACTGGACAAGCTAGATGCAGGAAAAATGTTCCCAATGTTGGGCGAGTCTAGATCCAGGGGCCACAGACTTAGAATAAAGGGGAGGCCATTTAAGACCGAGGTGAGAAAAAACGTTTTCACCCAGAGAGTTGTGAATTTGTGGAATTCCCTGCCACAGAGGGCAGTGGAGGCCAAATCACTGGATGGATTTAAGAGAGTTAGATAGAGCTCTAGGGGCTAGTGGCATCAAGGGATATGGGGAGAAGGCAGGCACGGGTTATTGATTGGGGACGATCAGCCATGATCACAATGAATGGCGGTGCTGGCTCAAAGGGCCGAATGGCCTCCTTCTGCACCTATTTTCTATGTTTCTAACACCTGGGAAGAAGCAGGAAGGAACTGCAGATGTTGGTTTGAAACAAAGACGGACACAAAAAGCTGAAGTAACTCAGCGGGTCAGATAACATCTCTGGAGAAAAGAAATAGGTGATGTTTCAGGTCGAGACCCTTCTTCAGACTCTGAAGATGTCTGAAGAAGGGTCTCGACCCAAAACGTCACCGATTCCTTTCCTCCAGAGATGCTGCCTGACCCGCTGAGTTACTCCGGCACTTGATCTGTGTTCCAAACGGGAATCTGTGTTGAGCCTGGTCTGTGACAGGTTACAGGGAAGGGCTTGAAGATGCAAGGAACTACAGGCGCTGGTTTAGACAAAAAGGCACAAAGTGCTGGAGTTACTCAGCGGGTCAGGCAGCATATGTGGAGAACATGGATAAGTGACGTTTCACAGAGTGCTGGAGTAACTCAGCGGGTCAGGCAGCATCTGTAGAGAACATGGATAGGTGACATTTCACAGAGTGCTGGAGTAACTCAGTGGGTCAGGCAGCATCTGTAGAGAACATGGATAGGTGACATTTCACAGAGTGCTGGAGTAACTCAGCGGGCCAGGCAGCATCTTTGGAGAACATGGATAGGTGACATTTCTGATGGGGACCCTTCCCCAGACTGACCTTAGACAGGGAGAGAAAGCTGGAGAAGAGATCTTTGTGCAGTTTCATGAACTGTTTTCATTCATTGAACATCAGGGTGAATGCATTAGAATATTGTTTGTTATTGTCACGTGTATATATAGTGTATATAACGCGGAAACAGGCCCTTTGGCCCACCTAGTACGCACCGACCAGCGATTCCCGTACACCAGCCTATCCCACAAGCTAGGTACAACTTGCCATCTTTACCACAGCCAATTATCCTACAAACCTGCAGGTCTTTGGAGTGTGGGAGGAAACCGGAGCACCCGGATTCGATCCCAACTACGGGTGCTGTCTGTATGGCGTTTGTACGTTCTCACAATGACCACGTGGGTTTTCTCCAGGAGCACTGGTTTCCTCCCACACTCCAAAGACGTCCAGATTACAGGTTAATTGGCTTCGTTTAAAAAACATTAAATTGTTCCGAGTGTGTATGATAATGCCTGCGTGCGGGGATCGCTGCTTGGCATGGACAAGGAGGGCCTGTTTCCGCACCGTATCTCAAAAGTGAACTAAACATTGGTCGGTATTCACTCTGTAAGGCTCGGATACCTGGGAGTCCACATCACAGAGGATCTGACATGGACAACACACGCTGCCGCACTGGTGAGAAAGGCAAGGCAGCGCCTTTACCACCTCAGGCAGCTGAGGAAATTCAGAGTCTCTCTGAGGATCCTTCAGTCCTTCTACTCTGGGGCTGTAGAAAGTATCTTGTCCGGCAACATCACGATCTGGTTTGGGAACAGCTCTGCCCAGGACAGGAAGGCTCTGCAGAGAGTAGTGCGTTCGGCCGAACGCACCATGGGAACTACACTCACCCCCCCTGCAGGAACTATACACCAGGAGGTGCAGATCCAGAGCCAGCAACATTATGGGGGACCCCTACCACCCCAGCAACGGACTGTTCCAGCTGCTACGGTCAGGCAAGCGCCTCCGCTGTCACGCTGTGAAAACAGAGAGGATGAGACGGAGTTTCTTCCCACAGGCCATCAGGACTGTGAACTCTGACCTCACCAGGGACTAAATACGGTTGTGTGTTTTTTTTCTAAAATGTAAATACTGGTTCTGTTCTGTTGTTCTGTAGTTTTTTGCACAATCCGCAGGCATTGTCACTTTCATTTCACGGCACATCTTGTATGTGGCAAATAAAGTTGGCTTGACTTGACTCGATGAGTTTTCACAAAGGCTGCCGGTTCTACCTGCACTGCTTAGACAGATTTGGGCGGGCCCGTGTTGTGATCCGTTCACTAGTGAATCACTCAGCATTATCTGCAGCGGACCAGGAAGCTTCTTTTGTTTCACCCTTCACAGCTTGTTGCTGTCGCTGCACAGGAGAGGCTGCAATGATGCCAGCTCACGCACGGCTTTCAGCAAGAGACACAGCAAGTGAACAGGCTCTTCAGCCCACCATCACCCGCTCACTCGGGTTGCCTACATTGCACTGGGTCATCGGTGAGACAAATCACCAGCTCACTAGGGTTGCCAATTGTCCCCTACATTGGACTAGGTCATCGGTGAGACAAATCACCAGCTCACTAGGGTTGCCAATCGTCCCCGACATTGGACTGGGTCATCGGTAGAGACAAATCACCAGCTCACTAGGGTTGCCAATCGTCCCCTACATTGCACTGGGTCATCGGTAGAGACAAATCACCAGCTCACTAGGGTTGCCAATTGTCCCCTACATTGGACTAGGTCATCGGTGAGACAAATCACCAGCTCACTAGGGTTGCCAATCGTCCCCTACATTGGACTAGGTCATCGGTGAGACAAATCACCAGCTCACTAGGGTTGCCAATCGTCCCCTACATTGGACTAGGTCATCAGTGAGACAAATCACCAGCTCACTAGTGTTGCCAATCGTCCCCTACATTGCACTCGGTCATTGGTGAGACAAATCACCAGCTCACTAGGGTTGCCAATCATCCCCTACATTGGACTGGGTCATCGGGGAGACAATAGGCAATAGGTGCAGGAGTAGGCCATTCGGCCCTTCGAGCCAGCACCGCCATTCAATGTGATCATGGCTGATCATCCCCAATCAGTACCCCGTTCCTGCCTTCTCCCCATATCCCCTGACTCCGCTATCTTTACGAGCCCTATCTAGCTCTCTCTTGAAAGTATCCAGAGAACCGGCCTCCACCGCCCTCTGAGGCTGAGACCAAGCGTTGGCTTGGCGATCACTTCGCCCCACAACTTCGCTCAGTTCTTTATTTATTTATTAAAATAAATAAAAAAATCTCAAAATATACTTTCGTCGATAAATAAATATACAATACATGATCCTTATAAAACTCCATCTGACATTCTCTAAGGCTATACATATATTCAATACTGCTTGCACAAATTTACCCTCCACCCTTGCCACCCATGTGGCCCCCTGCGTGGGATCCCATCCCTTATTTTGAGGGGAGTCTCCACCACACCCTGCCCCCTATGTCCAGCAGCGGAAGGACGCTAGACAGTTCGCACTGACCAACCTGACCTCCCGGTGGCTCAGCACTTCAACTCCCCCTCCCGTTCCGAATCCGACCTTTCTGCCCTGGGTCTCCTCCATGGCCAGAGTGAGTCCCACCGCAAATTGGAGGAGCAGCACCTCATATTTCGCTTGGGGAGTTTAAACCCCAGCAGTGTGAACATTGACTTCTCCAATTTCAGGTAGTCCCTGCTTTCTCCCTCCTTCCCCTCCCCTCCCCAGCTCTCCCACAGGCCACTGTCTCCGCCTCTTCCTTTCTTCTTCCCGCCCCCCCCCCCCCACCTCACCTCCACATCAGTCTGAAGAAGGGTCTCGCCCAGAAACGTCACCTATTCCTTCGCTTCATGGATGCTGCCTCACCCGCTGAGTTTCTCCAGCATTTTTGTCCACCTATATTGGGCTAAACTGGTTTGTCCCGTACAGGACCACCCAAGTTCTGTATTTGACCGCTACTACTCGGGTCGAGGGGACTGTTGGGTCGGAGCGCCGCGTCCGGCCACCGCCTCATCCGTCCCGACGTAGTGCAGCCCATGGAGTGCAGCAGCAGCAGCAGCAGCAGCGCCTCGCCCGTGGCCCCGTCGGTCGGTCGGCAGCCCGGCCAGTTGTCCGACCTTCAGACCTTCGCTGCCGGCCGACACCACCACCACCCCACCTTCTCATCGGCCTGGGCCAAAACTCCTCAGCTGGCCCACCGGCTGGGCTTTGTGAACAGTCCAGCACCCGGCCAACTATTGCTATTGATGGCAAGACTGTCATATGTTGATAGAATGGAGCGGCTGGGCTTGTACATTCTGGAGTTTAGAAGGATGAGAGGATATCTTATTGAAACATATAAGATTATTAAAGGTTTGGACACGCTAGAGGCAGGAAACATGTTCCCGATGTTGGGGGAGTCCAGAACCAGGGGCCACACAGTTTAAGTATAAGGGGTAAGTCATTTAGAACGGAGACGAGGAAACACTTTTTCACAGAGTTGTGAGTCTGTGGAATTCTCTGCCTCAGAGGGCGATGGAGGCAGATTTTCTGGATGCTTTCAAGAGAATTAGATAGGGATAGCAGTGTCAGGAGAGAAGGAATGGGTGACGTTTCAGGTCGAGACCCTTCTTCAGACATTCCTTCTCTCCAGAGATGCTGCCTGTCCCACTGAGTTACTCCCAGCTTTTTGTTTCTGTCTTCGGTTTAAACCAGCATCTGCAGTTCCTTGCTACGTTGAATCCTTTCTTGCTGCAGCTTTGCAGGCCAGTTCCAGTTTATAGAGACAAGATGTGAAACAATAGACAATAGGTGCAGGACTAGGCCACTCAGCCCTTCGAGCCAGCACCGCCATTCAATGTGATCATGGCTGATCATCCACAATCAGTACCCCGTTCCTGCCTTCTCCCCATATCCCCTGACTCCGCTATCTTTAAGAGCCCTATCTAGCTCTCTGTTGAAAGTATCCAGAGAACCTGCCTCCACCGCCCTCTGAGGCAGAGAATTCCACAGACTGTGTGAAAAAGTGTTTCCTCGTCTCCGTTCTAAATGGCTTACTCCCTTATTTTTAAACTGTGTGGCCCCTGGTTCTGGACTCCCCCAACATCGGGAACATGTTTCCTGCCTCTAGTGTGTCCAAACCCTTAATAATCTTATATGTTTCAATAAGATCCCCTCTCATCCTTCTAAACTCCAGAGTGTACAAGCCCAGCTGCTATATTCTCTCAGCATATGACAGTCAGACCATCACGGGAATTAACCTTGTAAACCTACGCTGCACTTCCTCAATAGCAAGAATGTCCTTCCTCAAATTAGGGGACCTAAACTGCACACAATACTCCAGGTGTGGTCTCATTAGGGCTCTGTACAACTGCAGAAGGACACCTTTGCTCCTATACTCTCCTGTTATAAAGGCCAACATGCCATTCGCTTTCTTCACTGCCTGCTGTACCTGCATGCTTACTTTCATAGACTGATGAACAAGGACCCCCCCCGATCCCACTGCACTCCCCCTTTTCCCAACTTGACATCATTTAGATAAATATCTGCCTTCCTGTTTTTGCTACCAAAGTGGATAACCCGCATTTATCCACATTAAACTGCATCGGCCTTGCATCTGCCCACTCCCCCAACCTGTCCAAGTCACCCTGCATTCTCATAGCATCCTCCAAACAGAAAGGTCTCGACCCGAAATGTCACTTATTCCTTCTCTCCAGAGATGCTGTCCGACCTGCTGTGTTACTCTGGCATCTTCTGTTTAAACCAGCATCTGCAGTTCCTTCCTACATATGGAAACAGACTGGTTCGTCTGTTCCCGCTTTAATTATCCCCATAAAAGGCACTACTTGTGGTTTATATAGAAACATAGACAATAGGTGCAGGAGGAGGCCATTCGGCCCTTTGAGCCAGCACCGCCATTCATTGTGATCATGGCTGATCGTCCCCAATCAATAACCCGTGCCTGCCTTCTCCCCATATCCCTTGATTCCACTAGCCCCTAGAGCTCTATCTAACTCTCTCTTAAATCCATCCAGTGACGGCCTCCACTGCCCTCTGTGGCAGGGAATTCCACAAATTCACAACTCCCTGGGTGAAAACGTTTTTCCTCACCTCAGTCTTAAATGGCCTACCCTTTATTCTAAGACTGTGGCCCCTGGTTCTGGACTCCCCCAACATTGGGAACATTTTTCCTGCATCTAG
This sequence comes from Malacoraja senta, assembly GCA_038087875.1. Taxonomy (NCBI): domain Eukaryota; kingdom Metazoa; phylum Chordata; class Chondrichthyes; order Rajiformes; family Rajidae; genus Malacoraja; species Malacoraja senta. The sequence goes on along the minus strand of JAXLNO010004839.1, from coordinate 16,661 downwards.
CTTGTCCAGTCCTTTTATAATTTTATATTACATAAGATATCCCCTCATCCTTCCAAACTCCAGTGAATACAAGCCTAGTCTTTTCAATCCTTCCTCATACGACAATCCCGCCATCCCAGGGATCAATCTCGTGAACCTCAACCGCAAGGATGTCCTTCCTCATATTAGGAGACCAGAACTGTACATAATACTCCAGATGTGGTCTCACCAGAGCCCTACACAACTGCAGAAGGTGTCTTCGCCAATGTATAGGGAAGACTAGATGCAGTAGATGAGGTTATAGGAGGTGCATGTGAACCTGAAAGGACTGTTGGGATTCCTGGATGGAGTCAAGGGAACAGGCTTAGTTTAGAGGTACAGCTTAGAAACAGGCCCTTCGGCCCATCGAGTCCGTGCCGACCAGCGATCCCCACACATTAACGCTATTCTACTGCACACACTAGGAACAATATATATTAAAAAAAACAATTTTAGGGAAGCCAATTAACCTACAAACCTGAACGTCTTGCGTGTGGCAGGAAACTGGAGCATGCGGCGAAAACCCACGCAGTCACAGGGAGAACGTACAAACTCCGTGCAGGCAGCACCCGTGGTCTGGTTCGAACCCGGGTCTCTGGCGCTGTGAGGCAGCATCTCTACCGCTGCGCCACCGTGCTGCCCCACACACCAGTGTTGCAGAGTCAGGCATGGAAATCGCTATCAAAACATGGAGGTGGGACACACACTATCTCGGCAGCCGCGCACGCGCACACACGTGGCTCCTGTGGACGGTAACATCGGGAGCTGACCTGGTTGGTGACCGACTCCGAACTCCAGCAACTGAATCGTGGGGCTTGAATCGGCCCGTTCATGGGGTCTTTGATCGGATGGCGGGGGCTTCAACATCGGGAGACTCGATGCAGCAGTTTGATTTTAAGCCGCGCCGGGCGATGAAAGGCCCCGCGAACGGGCCGATTCAGACCGTAGAAAGCGTCTGATAAAGTCCGGATTACAAAACGTGGGGGGATTGTCCCCCACCTCTCAAACCATGGGGGGGGGGGGGGGGACGCCCCCCGTCCCCCCCCAGGATTTCCACCCATGTGCAGTGTGGCCAGTCCAGTAACTTGCATTCTCCAGTGTGAAGGGCCTGTCCCACTGTATGACCTAATTTAAGAGCTCTCCCGAGTTAAAAAAAAAATCAGACTCGTGGTAAGCACGTAGAATGTACATAGAGGGTACGTCGGAGCTCGGGGACGTCTCTTAACGGCTCGTAACGCTAACGGCAGGTACTCGGGAAACGCGGTAAGCTCGTGAAGATTTTTCAACGTCAAAAAATGTCCACGAGAGCCCCGAGTACCTACGAGCGGCTATTACCGTAATTCTCCGAGTTCGAATCAGGGGAAACTCGGGAGAACTCTTGAATTAGCTGGTACAGTGGGACAGCCCCTTAAGGCCGCAATCCCAAGAGGCAGCCAAGTGGTTTGAACAGTGGAGTTCATGGTGACCTCTTCCCCCCCCCACACACACACAGCCAAGCAGCGGATTGAAATACGGAGGAGCAAGTTTGCTGCAGCCCTGGAAACAGCCACTTTTATTAGGGTTATTATAAATTACAGTGTGACAGTACATGAAATTGGGGCCAGGCAAACAATGCGGCAGAGAGCTTCTCAACGAGCGAATCTTATCACAGAACAATTCTGGCCCATCACAAATGAGGTCACACACAATCACCAAAAGGATTTGTTTTTTCCCCCAGTCCCCCACCCCGTCTCTCCCCCTGTGCTTGCAATTCCTCCCTCCCCCCTGCAAATTTTTTTAATTCACGTTTGAACATGAAAGGTTTAAAAATAGTGGTAGGTCGGTACAAATGTTGGGGGTTTTTTGTGGCTTTCTTCACACACACACACACACACACACGTATTAAAAAAAAGAGTAACATCCCCCCTGCAACTTGCACTCTGGAGGCGCTGCCTGAGAGTACCTGTGCTTGTCAACTCTGCTTCCACCAACGTTGATGGCTCAGGAGATGGCAGGCAGCGATCAGTCACGAGGCTTGCATTCAAACCGCAAAGAAATCAGTCCAACCAAATTGTTAATAATGTCAATCATCTTACTGGCTGCTCGTACCAAGGACCGGAAAATATGGGGAGGGGTGGCTCAGGTGTGTCAATCCTGCCCTCCTTACCTGTCGGCTCAACATGCCCGCATGGCAAAGTGTCCAATTCCACGGGTGGCGTTACTCTATGGAAGGGTGGCTTGCGTTTGTGGTGCCTTAACCATGGACCAGTTTTAAGCGATGAAGACTTGGCTGGCACAAATGCAGTGGTGAAGCGAGGAATATGCAAGTCCCAAGCAGGAGTGGATAAAGGTTTTTTTTTTTTAATGGTCTGCCAAAAAAAAAAAAAGACTCGCGCGAAATGGGTCGAGATGCAAAGGCGACGAGCTGCCCTTGGATGAATGATGTCCGGACATTCGAGTTCTTCTCTCTGGACACTTGGAGGCAAGCAGTTCGCACGGTGGTTACCTACAACCCAATGGACATTGGAGTTTGCGGCCGCTTCTCTGAACTTTGCCGACTTACCTGTGGAGTCTTAGGGCGGAGGGTTGGATGGGGGAAGCAGGGGGTGGAAGTCAGAAACTGCGGATGGTGAACACTACCACCTCACCTTCTGGGTGCTGGAACAGGGCGGGCGGGCGTTGTGTGAACAGGCCCCGGGTTTCCCCCGAGACGGAGGGGCGAGGGGAGGAAGTCACAAGCCGAGGGTTTCGACAAAAGCTGGAGGAGGACGACCTCCCCCCCCCCCCCCTCCATCACTCGGTGGAAGACTCAGAGCAGGTTGGGGGAGGGGGGGGGATAAAATGAACAATGCTGGGGAGAAAAACCCCATTAAAAAAAAAAATGTCTTTGAAAACTTGCACTATGTTCGAAGTTGGCCGCAGTTTGCGTCTCTTCTCTGAGCTTCACCGACTGGTAGGTGGCGCTTCCGAGTCTCTGTATGAGGAGGAGAACCGAGCGATTCGTCCTTGCCTTTCGACGACTGGTTCTGGCCTGCCCTCCACCGCCGGTTCTTTGGCTTCACCGAGCCATGCGGCGAGAACGGGGCACTCGTGGTGGTGCCGGAGGAAGACTGCGTACCCACGAACAGATACTACATCTCTGGTGGGGGTTGGGGGGTGGGAAAGAGGGTGCACCTCGCCAGTACAAAAAAAAAAAAAAAAATCCCACCTCCTTACCGTGGGCCAAAATCAAAACAAAACAAACAAAAAAAAAAAGGCAGCAATGGGCTTCCTCAACTAATTCCATTTGCTTCTTCAAGCCACGAATCTCCCGCTGAAGACTTGAACCAACAAGGCCACTCAGTCGTTGTCACTCAAGGTAAAAATGGAGTGGATTTTACAACCTTTGCACAGCCTAGCCTGTACAAACACTCGTCATCCCAACCCCATCTGCTCCGTACAAAAACAGCAACAGCAGGAATATGTGCACTTCTTGCGTGGCAACACTCCAGACCCATGTGTTCATAACCACCGATCCCCACAATAACAAGCGAGCGAGGCGATTAATCGGAAGAATTTATTAGCTGCTTACAACTCCCCTTTCCTTCAGGCAAGAACGTCGGAGAGCGGGGAGGGGTGGAGAAAGACATCTCCGAACATTAAAAAAACACGAAAAGTTTGGCTGCAACTCAAGTGTTCCAAAAACAACGTCAGTGAATTTCTTGCGGACACTGGATCCCATGAGCTTTGGCTCACGAGACAAAGAGAGGAAAAGGCAGAGGTGACAGACGGGACTGTATCTGGTAATTAGCCACGACGGGGAGCGATCTGTTAAATCTTCAGCGTTACAAAAAAAAACAATAAAAAAAACAAAACTTCCTTGCCGCCTCCCACCATCCACGGGACAGACTATAAATTCCTCTCATGGCAAGCCAGCGACAGAAATGAGTGCAGGCAGCTGGCCACGTGTTCTCTCTGCCCTTTCTGACACCGCAATCGGCTGGTCTTGGGGGACCGGACTGCCTAGTCACGGACAGAGTCACGCTGAAAATACCCTCCCCAGCGCACTGCGCCCGCGGAAGCAGTGAGTTCATTCACTACCACGTTTCGATAGTTGGGAGATTTGGGGTGGAGGGGTGGTGGTGGAAAGGGGCGAAGAAATCGCACCTTTTGATCAATCTGAGATTAAAAAACGACATTCGACGCCAGGCTAGATCCATTTTACGGGGCAGCTAGTGAAGCCTGCTTCTAACCGCTGGTACATGCATGCCCTTTGGGTGGGTGGGGGTCATTTTAAAATCTCACAAGTTAATCTGCCCCCCCTGCAGCTGTCGTTGTCCTGAAGAATGCAGCTAAATGCTAAACCGCCCACCCCAACCTCAAAATCACCCGGGCTTGAAAACCGGCTACACTGAGTGGGCCCAGACTGGAAACCCTGTTGCCTTCGTTTCCTGCGCTGCTTTGAGACTCAGGATGGTCTATCTGCGTTTTATTTACGTTGTTGTTGCAGGAACAGCTGGGATTTTGGAGGCAGAGGCCGGAAGGCGGGAAAAAACAACAAAAAACACGGGGGGGGGGAAGACATCTCGCTGACTGATGTACAGATTGCACGGATCAAAGGCAGACGTGCCTCTTAAATAGTGCGATGCCGCAGAGCGAGAGAGCCGTGGAATTAGTCATTTGTACGTGTCTACCACCATTTGCAAACATTCACAACCGTTTTTTTTTGTGGAAACACAGACAAGACAGAAGCTCAGACCGATCTGTCCGCGTTACTTTTTCAAATGCTCGACTGAGTGGCCCCTCTTACTCTAAAACACCTTTTTTTGTGTCCAAACCGATTCTAGTCTTTACGCGGCCTAGTCCCCCTCAAAGAAAGCAGATGCCTTATAAGGGATTGGCATTTATTAAGTGGATCTACAAGGACTTACTAGTTACCAATAAGATGAATGCTTCGTTATGGTAGAGAAATCTCTTTAAAAAAAGGACTGGGTCGCCTCTTCTGCCTATTCCTTTCTCCAAGTTCAGCTTCACCATCAAGCTGCTGGATTCGGCCCGCGTGTGTAGTCCACTGAAATCAGTCACATTTCATCTTTTTTTTTTCTTTTCTAAAACAAAAAGCCATATTCCTTTGAGACAGACAAATAAAACCCCCTTGAGATGTAGATTCCTTCAGTTTTTGAGAGGCTGCAGTCTCTTCGCGTGGCCCGTCACAGTTTCTCGTCCTGAGGCCTAGTGCTCGGAGGCTTGATGGGGCCGGTCCGCGCCGGCTTGGGGTTGCCCGAAGATCTGTCCCCCCTGCACGGTGGCGGCGGCGCGCTGTCTCCCTCCCGCTGCTGCTCGCTGGGGTTGCTGCTGCTGCTGCTGCTGCGCGGAGTCACTCGCTCGAAGAACCTTTGGGTGCTCTGCAGCACCTCGGCCCGCTGCTTTGCCTGCCAGGAAAGTTCGAAACAAAAAAATAAAAAGAAAGAAGAGAGTTTATTGTGACTTGTCTCCAGTTTCCACGGCGATTGCAGGCAGTCCCGTCTCAAACACGGCCAGGCCGCGAAGGGAAGAGAAAGGCTCCGTAAATTTCCCGCACGTTTAAAAAGTACAGTTTATTTAGTCAGAGTGTGATACGGTGTGGAAACAGGCCTGGATAGAGTGGATGTGGAGAGTCTTGGACTAGAGGACACAGCCTCAGAATTAAAGGACGATCTTTTAGGAAGGAGATGAGGAGAAATTTCTTCAGTCAGAGGGTGGTGAATCTGTGGAATTCTTTGCAATAGACGCCGCCAGAGGCCAAGTCAGTGGATTTGTTTAAGGCCGAGATAGGTTTTTTAGGAAGGAGATGAGGAGAAATTTCTTTAGTCAGAGGGTGGTGAATCTGTGGAATTCTTTGCAAGGCACATGCGGAGGCCAAGTCAATGGATATGTTTAAGGCAGAGATAGATAGATTCTTGATTAGTACGGGTGTCAGGGGTTATGAGGAGAAGGCAGGAAAATGGGGTTAGGAGGGAGAGATAGATCAGCCATGATCGAATGACGGAGTAGACCTGATGGGCCGAATGGCCTAATTCTACTCCTATCACATGACCATATGAACCAGCAACTGCATTTCTTAGTTTAAACTATCCATATACCTGCCTAATTGTCTATTACATGTTTTTATAGTAATTGTTTTCTTGTCCTTGTGTACACCCAAAATACAGGCTGTGTTTTGGGAGGAGGGAAAGTAGAAAACCATGCCACAGTTCACCAACAATATGGGCAATGCCCATGTCAAACACTGAAATGAGCAAATTTGCAAATGACACAAAGATGGGTGGCAGTGTGAACTGTGAGGAGGATACTATGAGAATGCAGGGTGACTTGGACAGGTTGGGGGAGTGGGCAGATGCATGGCAGATGAAGTTTAATGCGGATAAATGTGAGGTTATCCACTTTAGTATCAAAAACAGGAAGGCAGATTACTATCTAAATGGCGTCAAGTTGGGAAAAGGGGAAGTACAACGGGATCTGGGGGTCCTTGTTCATCAGTCTATGAAAGTAAGCATGCAGGTACAGCAGGCAGTGAAGAAAGCGAATGGCATGTTGGTCTTTATAACAAGAGGAATCGAATATAGGAGCAAAGAGGTCCTTCTGCATTTGTGCAGAGCCCCAGTGAAACCACACCTATTGTGTGCAGTTTTGGTCCCCTAATTTGAGGAAGGACAATCTTGCTATTGAGGGAGTGCAGCGTAGGTTTACAAGGTTAATTCCCGGGATGGCGGGACTGTCATATGCTGAGAGAAAGGAGCAGCTGGGCTTGTATACTCTGGAGTTTAGAAGGATGAGAAGGAATCTCATTGAAACATATGATTGTTAAGGGTTTGGACACACTAGAGGCAGGAAACTAAGGTACACAAAAATGCTGGAGAAACTCAGCGGGTGCAGCAGCATCTATGGAGCGAAGGAAATAGGCAACGTTTTGGGCCGAAACCCTTCTTCAGACTGATAGGGGGTGGGGAGAAGAAAGGAAAAAGGAAAAAGGCGGAGGAGGAGCCCGAGGGCTGGGGGAGGGGAGGAGACAACCAGAGGGCTGATGAAGGGGAGGGGACAGCAAGGGCTAGCAGAATTGGGAGAATTCAATGTTCAAGCCCCCAGGATGTAGACTGCTCAAGCGGAATATGAGGTGCATTTCCTCCAATTTACGGTGTTGCTCGCTGTGGCCATGGAGGAGACCCAGGACAGAGAGGTCAGATACGGAATGGGAGGGGGAGTTGAAGTGCTGAGCCACCGGGAGGTCAAGTTGGTTATTGCGGACCGACCGGAGGTGTTCGGCGAAACGATCGCCAAGCCTACGCTTGGTCTCACCGATGTAGATCAGCTGGCATCTAGAGCAGCGGATGCAATAGATGAGGTTGGAGGAGATGCAGGTGAACCTCTGTCGCACCTGGAACGACTGCTTGGGTCCTTGAATGGAGTCGAGGGGGGAGGTGAAGGGACAAGTGTTGCATCTCTTGCGGTTGCAAGGGAAAGTACCAGGGGAGGGGGTGGTACTTTCCCTCCCATACCACCCCCTCCCCTGGTACTTTCCCTTGCAACCGCAAGAGATGCAACACTTGTCCCTTCACCTCCCCCCTCGACTCCATATTGAAACAGATAAGAGTTTTAAGGGTTTGGACAAGATAGAGGCAGGAAACATGTTCCCGATGTTGGGGGAGTCCAGAACCAGGGGCCACACAGTTTAAGAATAAGGGGTAAGCCATTTAGAACGGAGATGAGGAAATACTTTTTCACACAGAGAGCTGTGAGTCTGTGGAATTCTCTGCCTCAGAGGGCGGTGGAGGCCGGTTCTCTGGATACTTTCAAGAGAGAGCTAGATAGGGCTGTTAAAGATAGCGGAGTCAGGGGATATGGGGAGAAGGCAGGAACGGGGTACTGATTGGGGATGATCAGCCATGAATGGTGGTGCTGACTAGAAGGGCCAAATGGCCTACACCTGCACCTATTGTTAATTGGCTTTGATAAAAACTGTAAATTAATTGTCCCTCGTGTTTTGGATATTTCTACTGTTCTCCCACATCCCAGAGATGTACAGGTTTGTAGATTCATTTGATTCTGTAAAATTGTAAGTTTCCCGAGTGTGTCGGATATTGTTAATGTCAGGGGTGGTCGCTGGTCGGCATGGACTCGGTGGGCCAAAGGGCCTGTTTTCGCACTGTATCTCTAAGGTCTAAAGACGTGTGGAAGAGTGGGAGAATTTTGAACAAGGAGAGATTTAATTTCAGGGTGTAATTCTCTCCCTGAGAATTCTCTATCAGGTCAGTCTGAAGGGTCTCGACCCAAAACGTCACCCGTTCCGTCTCTCCAGAGATGCTGCCTGTCCTGCCGAGCTACTCCAGTATTTTGTGTCTATCTTCGGTTTAAACCAGCATCAGCAGTTCCTGCCTACACATCACCCATCCATGTTCTCCAGAGATGCCGCCTGTCCCGCTGAGTTACTCCAGCACTTTGTGTCCATCTTTGGTATAAACCAGCATCTGCACTTCATTCTTTCAATGCTCTATTTGCTCATTATGTGTGTGAGGCAGGAGAGGGCTCTTAACTATAAAACCAGCCCCACTGAAATCACCCTCGCACACGCACACCCTTATCCGCATCTGCCCTCATGTACACGATCGAACCTTGTCCCAGAGCAACCCCCTGAGAAAGACGCAGCCCAGACCATCGCACAACACAACCTCCCTTCCACTGACTCCATCATCTCCACCTCGCGCTGCCTCGGCAAGGCCAGCAGCATAATCAAGGACCAGTCTCACCACCGGCCACTCCCTCTCCCATCGGGCAAATGGTACAGAAGTGTGAAAACGCACACCTCTAGATTCAGGGACAGTTTCTTCCCGGCTGTTATCAGGTAACCGAACCATCCTACCACAACCAGAGAGCAGTGCTGAACTACCATCTACCTCTAGCTACTCCAGCATTTTGTCTCTCTCTACCCCATTGTAGGTAAGTGGGTTAGTAGGCTGATTGACCACGAAAATCCCCCCCCGTGTGTAGGGAATGGATGTGAAGGAAGGATAATACAGCTGCTCCTCGACCTGCGATGGGGTTACGTTCCGATAAACCCATCGTAAATCGAAAATATCGCAAGTCGAAAGCGCATTTAATACAATGTGATCACGTGACCGGAAATGTCGCGCGGCTCGCTGCCGCTGCCCAGCGTTTGCACCATGGTAAAGTCGAGATGTCGCAAGTCAAAGCATCGTAAATAGACAATAGACAATAGGTGCATGAGTAGGCCATTCGGCCCTTCGAGCCAGCACCGCCATTCAATGTGATCATGGCGGTCACAGCTTAAGGATAAGGGGGAAATCCTTTAAGACCGAGATGAGGAAAAACTTTTTCACACAGAGAGTGGTGAATCTCTGGAATTCTCTGCCACAGAGGGTAGTTGAGGCCAGTTCATTGGCTATATTTAAGAGGGAGTTAGATGTGGGCCTTGTGGCTAAAGGGATCAGGGGGTATGGAGAGAAGGCAGGTACAGGATACTGAGTTGGATGATCAGCCATGATCATATTGAATGGCGGTGCAGGCTCGAAGGGCCGAATGGCCTACTCCTGCACCTATTTTCTATGTATCTATGTATCTATGATCATCCCCAATCAGTACCCCGTTCCTGCCTTCTCCCAAGACTCCGCTATCTTTAAGAGCCCTATCTAGCTCTCTCTTGAAAGTATCCAGAGAACCGGCCTCCACCGCCCTCTGAGGCAGAGAATTCCACAGACTCACAACTCTCTGAGAGAAAACGTTTCCTCGTCTCCGTTCTAAATGACTTGTTCCTTATTCTTAAACTGTGTGGCCCCCTGGTTCTGGACTCCCCCCCCAACATCGGGAACATGTTCCCTGCCTCTAGCATGTCCAAACCCTTAACAATCAGGGAGGATCTGTATAGAACTCGTGTGAAGGGGTGATCGCTGGTCGGCGTGGACTTGGAGGGCCGAAGGGCCAGTTTCCATGTTGTATCTCTAAACTAAACTCAGGACAACAGACAGCCAACCATGTCATCTCTGGGTGCCCGCTCTACCACCCACCAAATGGAGCTCAGGGCCTGGCGGACATTGACGCAGAGACAACAACCTGGCTGCTCAACACCCGGCCTAAGATCTAACTATTCCTTTGGTTTATGTTTCATTCACAAGAAGAAGAATGCATATGGGCCCATCAAAGCATGCGCCTCGAGTTAAAGGCTAGAAACATAAAAAATAGGTGCAGGAGTAGACCATTCGGCCCTTCAGGCCAGCACCGCCATTCAATGTGATCATCCCCAATCAGTACCCCGTTCCTGCCTTCTCCCCATATCCCTGGATTCCATTAGGCCCAAGAGCTCTAGCTAACTCTCTTGAAAACTTCCAGTGAATTAGCCTCCACTGCCTTCTGTGGCAGAGAATTCCACAGATTCACAACTATCTGGGTGAAAAAGTTTTTCCTCATCTCAGTCCTAAATGGCCTACCCCTTGTTCTTAAACTGTGTGACCCCTGGATCTGGACTCCCCTGATAGGGGAAACATTTTTCCTGGATCTAACCTGTCCAACCCGATAAGGAGTGGTTCAAGCAGACAGTGACTTCACCGGAATTCAAGTGGAGGGGTGCCATGCCTAGCATTTAGCCACCGAGAGCAGTTGCTGTACAGGAAACACCATCAATGAGCCAAGGTGAGCACTGCGGAGTACACCACAAGTTTGAATAGAGGCAAATCATTGGGAATCACAGGCAGGTTAACTTGACATTTAACATATGAAACGGAATTCTGAAAGAGGTCCTTGCAGTAGAATATGTCATGAATATTTCAAGGTAATGTTAACCTGATCCATCAGCTGGCCAGAAGATAGACACAAAATGTTGGTATCACTCAGGCTGCATCACTGGATAGATGGGGCAGTCACGGTGGCGCAGCGGTAGAGTTGCTGCCTTACAGCGAATGCAGCGCCGGAGACCCGGGTTCCATCCCATATATGGGTGCTGTCTGTACGGAGTTTCTATGCTCTTCCCCGTGGGTTTTCTCCAAGATCTTCCGGTTTCCTCCCACACTCCAAAGACGTGCAGGTTTGTAGGTTAATTGGCTTGGTGAATGTAAAAAATTGTCCCTTGTGGGTGTAGGATAGTGTTAGTGTGCGGGGATCGCTGGTCGGCGCGGACCCGGTGGGCCGAAGGGCCTGTTTCCGGGCTGTATCTCTAAGCTAAACTAATCTCAAAAAAGGAGTGGGTGACGTTTCGGTTCGAGACCCTTCTTCAGACTGAGAGTCAGGGGAGAGGGAGACAGAGATATGGACGGGCAAGGTGCGAAAACGAGACATCGAACGGAAGGAAGTTCAAGGAGAATGCAGAAGAGATTAATGTTAGCTTGGGGAAGTCACTGAAAGTAAGCATGCAGGTACAGCAGGCAGTGAAGAAAGCGAATGGCATGTTGGCCTTCATAACAAGAGGAGTCGAGTATCGGAGCAAAGACGTCCTTCTGCAATTGTACAGTGCCCTAGTGAGACCACACCTGGAGTATTGTGTGCAGTTTTGGTCCCCTAATTTGAGGAAGGACATTCTTGCTATGGAATGCAGCGTAGGTTCACCAGGTTAATTCCCGGGATGGCGGGACTGTCATATGCTGAGAGAATGGAGCGGCTGGGCTTGTACACTCTGGAGTTTAGAAGGATGAGGGGGATCTTATTGAAACATACAAGATTATTAAGGGTTTGGACATGCTAGAGGCAGGAAACATGTTCCCGATGTTGGGGGGAGTCCAGAACCAGGGGCCACAGTTTAAGAATAAGGGGTAAGCCATTTAGAACGGAGACGAGGAAACACTTTTTCACGCAGATGTGAGTGTGGAATTCTCTGCCTCAGAGGGCGGTGGAGGCCGGTTCTCTGGATACTTTCAAAAGAGAGCTAGATAGGGCTCTTGAAGATAGTGGAGTCGGGGGATACGGGGAGAAGGCACCTATTGTCTATTGAAGGATACAAAGGTAAAATGTAATCAGGAGGACAGTCAGACTGGTCGGAGAACTAGGATGGGGAGAGAGAGGGAAAGCAAGAGTTACTTGACGTTAGAGGGGTGAACATTCATGGCAAAGATGAAACAAAATGCTAGAGTAACTCAGTGGGACAGGCGGGGTGGGTGACATAAATGGCTGACGTTTCTTCAGACGACAGACTCTCAGTCAAGGCGGTCTCTCTCCAGACTGATTTTACATTCCAGCCCAACATCGCACTCAATGTCCACGAGAGAGTTGGAGAAGGAGCACAAAGATGCTTACCTGTTGGGACACGTTCCCTCTGAAACACGGCAGGGGATTGATGCCACACTGGGCAGGTCCAGGCGACTTTCCCCGGGGGCTCGTTGTGCCAGGCCTGGGAGGGGGGAGAGATAATAAAAAACACACATGTGAAAGATTCAGAGGATGCATTCTCACCACCACATCTACCATTGTTAACCCGTGCTCCTGTAACCGCCCCACTTCAGTGCCCGTCAAGTAAGGTCGTCCGCAAAGTCCAGCTCGGACATCAAAAAGGATGTGCTGAAGAAGGGTCCCCACACAAAATGCCACCTCTCCACAGATGCTGCCTGACCCGCTCAATTACTCCAGCACTCTGTGAAACATCACCTATCCATGTTCTCCACAGATGCCGCCTGACCCGCTGAGTTACTCCAGCACTCTGGGAAACGTCACCTATCCATGTTCTCCACAGATGCTGCCTGACCCGCTGAGTTACTCCAGCACTCTGTGAAACGTCACCTATTCATGTTCTCCACAGATGCTGCCTGACCCGCTGAGTTACTCCAGCACTCTGTGAAACGTCACATATTCATGTTCTCCACAGATGCTGCCTGACCCGCTGAGTTACTCCAGCATTTGCTTTCTAGTTTTTGCAATAAACCAGCATCTGCAGTTCTTCGTTATCACACCAAGACTGTATACTAGACCCCTGGTGTGACTGCAAAGCCTCTTACACTCGCTGCAAAACCTGCATTGCTTGGAGCTCCAATCCCCCTTACAAACAGAAAATAAAAGACAACATATATTGATGTCAGGGGTTATGGGGTGAAGTCAGGGTAATGGGGTTGAGAGGGAAAGAGATGGCAGAGTAGACTTGATGGGCCTAAATCTGCTCCTATAACTTTCGTTTTTATTGTCACGTGTGTCCAAGGTATATGAAAAGCTTTTGTTGTGTGCTAACCAGTCAGCAGAAAAACAATAGATGATTACAATCGAGCCATTTACAAGTGTATCGATACACATGATAAGGGAATAATGCAAGGTAAAACCAGTAAAGTCCGATCAAAGATAGTCCGAGGGCCACTGATGAGGTAGATAGTAGCAAAGGTAAACACAAAAAGCTGGAGTAAGTCAGCGGGTTGGCAGCATCTCTGGAGAGAAGGAATGGGCGACGTTTCGTATCAAGACGTTTCTTCAGACTGGTGTCAGGGGAGTGGGTGGGACAGAGCTAAATTGTAGTCGGAGACAGTAAGACTGGTGGGATAACTGGCGAGGGGGGTGGAGAGAGAAAGCAAGGGCTATCTGAAGTTAGAGAAGTCAATGTTCATACCGCTGGGGTGTAGACTACACAAGCAAAATATGAGGTGCTGTTCCTCCAATCTGAGATGCTGTTTGTCCAATTGGCGCTGGGCCTCACTCTGACAGTGGATGAGGCCCAGGATAGAATGCAGAACAAGTAGATAGTAGCTTGGGAAATAGACAATAGGAGCAGGAGGAGGCCATTTGGCCCTTCGAGCCAGCACCACCATTCAATGTGATCATGGCTGATCATCCCCAATCAGTACCCCGTTCCCCATATCCCCTGACTCCGCTATTTTAAGAGTCCGATCTAGCTCTCTCTTGAAAGCATCCAGAGAATCTGCCTCCACCGCCCTCTGAGCCACAGACTCACCACTCTCTGTGAGGAAAAAGTGTTTCCTCGTCTCCGTTCTAAATGGCTTACTCCTTATTCTTAAACTGTGGCCCCTGGTTCTGGACTCCCCCAACATCGGGAACATGTTTCCTGCCTCTAGCGTGTCCAAACCCTTAACAATCTTATATATTTCAATAAGATACCCTCTCATCCTTCTGAACTCCAGAATGTACAAGCCCAGCCGCTCCATTCTCTCAGCATATGACAGTCCCACCATCCCGGGAATTAACCTGGTGAACCTACGCTGCACTCCCTCAATAGCAAGGATGTCCTTCCTCAAATTAGGGGACCAAAACTGCACACAATACTCCAGGTGTGGCCTCGCTGGGGCCCTGTACAACTGCAGAAGGACTTCTTTGCTCCTCTATTCGATTCCTCTTGTTATGAAGGTGTAAAGACAACCTTATGCTACAAATACCGAGACAAATCTAGACAAGGTCAGCATAAACCTCTCACCTGAACATTGTCGGTGAAGGAACAGTATAACCAAGTGCACCAGGAGACTGATTCATCTTCCTGTCCAAATGAAATGCCTTAGGATCCACTGGATTAACCTGCGTTATATATACACATATAAAAAAGAGCACCATGGTTAACCTGCAAGGCAAGCGATTATAATCTCATGCTGAAATTTGAAGCCCATTTAAAAAAAACAAAAAAAAACAAACATTAAAATGATATGCTGGGTATTTTCTGTCAACCTCTCGTCCCAGGGTGGGTGCTGCGGTGTGGAAGCCGGAGTGAAGTACTCGTCTGGGCGCTCCGGGAGGGATGGCTTGAGCTTGGGAATGATGCAGAGACTGTGGAAGCTGAACCAGGGGCTGCTGCATGGATCCAAAGCCTGGCACCGAGAGCTGGGAGCCCAGCATGGGCACCAACATCTGTGGGGGGGGGGGGGGGAGAAAAGCATTGGAGAGTGAGTGCGGGGAGCGGATGTGAGAACCGAAGCATGAGCACTCAACAACAACAACAACCAACCAAATACAAAGGCAGACACAAAATGCTGGAGTAACTCAGCATCTACGGAGAGTCGGTATGTCAAGGAGGACTCTCTCGAACTTCTACAGGTGCACAGTAGAGAGCGTGCTGACCGGTTGCATCGTGGCTTGGTTCGGCAACTTGAACGTCCAGGAGCGGAAAAGACTGCAGAAAGTTGTGACCACTGCCCAGTCCATCACCGGCTCTGACCTCCCCACCATCGAGGGGATCTATCGCAGTCGCTGCCTCAAAAAGGCTGCCAACATCACCAAAGACCCACACCATCCTGGCCACACACTCATCTCTCCGTTGCCATCGGGAAGAAGGTACAGGAGCCTGAAATCTGGAACATCCAGGTTCAGGAACAGCTGCTTCTCCACAGCCATCAGGCTATTAAACTCAACTCAAACAAACTCTGAACAGTAACAGCCTATTGCACTTTATCCGTTAATTTCTTGTGTATATATATGGTCTATGGTATATAGACACACTGAACTTTTATCTCCTGTTCTGTATTATGTTTCCATATCCTGTTGTGCTGCAGCAAAGCAAGAATTTCATTGTCCTATCTGGGACACATGACAATAAAACTCTTGAACTCTTGACTCTTCTTCATCTATTCCTTCTCTCCATAGATGCTGCCTAGATCTGGATCTGGATCTGGATATAGTACGCTGAAAAGCTCTAGGTAGAGCATCACTCAGCACTGGACAATTTTTTTGAAATATTTTTTTAAAAACATTTTATCAAGCCAATTAACCTACAAACCTGTACGTCTTTGGAGTGCGGGAAGAAACAGAAGATCTCGGAGAAAACCCACGCAGGTCACGGGGAGAGCGTACAAACTCCGTGCAGACGGCACCCGTAGTTGGGATCGAACTCGGGTCTCCGGCGCTGCATTTTGCTGTAAGGCAGCAACTCTACCGCTGCGCCACCGTGACCGCCTCACCCGCTGAGTTACTCCAGCATTTTGTGTCTACCTTCGATTTTATCCAGCATCTGCAGTTCTTCTCAAACAAAATACAAAGAGCCGATTTGAAGTTGCAATCATACGGTAGTTTGGAGGAACAGCATCTCATATTTCCCTTGGGCAGCTTACAACCCTGGGGTATGAACATCGATTTCTCTCACTTCAGGTAGCCCCGGCATTCCCTCTCTCTCTCTCTCTCTCTCTCTCTCTCTCTCTCTCTCTCTCTCTATCCCTCCCCCACCCAAGTCGCACCAGCTTCTCATTTCACCCTACAACAGCTAACAATGGCCTGCTTCCTTTATCAGTGTTACTGTTTTGCATATCTTCCATTCATTGTTCTTTATCTCTCCACATCACCGCCTATCTCTCTCGTTTCAATAGACAATAGGTGCAGGAGTAAGCCATTCGTTCCTTTGAGCCAGCACCGCCATTCAAAGTGATCATGGCTGATCCCTTATCCCTAACCAGTCTGAAGAAGAGTCTCGACCCGAAACGTCACCCATTCCTTCTCTCCAGAGATGCCGCCTGTCCCGCTGAGTTACTCCAGCTTTTTGTGTCTATCTTTGGTCTAAACCAGCGTCTGCAGTTTCTACTTACACACTGTAGTTTCGGCCCGATGTATTGTTTTCACAAGTTCATAAGTGATCAGAGCAGAATTAAGTCATTTGGCCCATCAAGTCTACTGCGCTGATAGACACAAAAAGCTGGAGTAACTCAGCGGGACAGGCAGCATCTCTCGAGAGAAGGAATGGGTGACGTTTCGGGTCGAGACCCGACTGTGCCATTTAATCATGGCTGATCTATCTCTCC
>JAXLNO010004838.1:0-19664 GCA_038087875.1 Malacoraja senta | reverse complement strand
AGAGGTTTAAGGTGAGCGTGGAAAGATTTAATAGGAACCTGAGAGGCAACATTTTCACACAGAGTGTTGGGTATATGGAACAAGCTGCCGGAAGAGGTAATTACTATCAAAACATGTAAAAGACATTTGAACAGGTACATGGATAGGAAAGATTTAGAGGGATATAGGCAAAGCGCAGGCAGGTGGAGCTAACGTAGAAGGGGCATCTTGGTTGGCATAGGCAAGGAGGGCTGAAAGGCCTGTTTCCATGCTGTATGACTTTATGTCAAAATTATACCAAAAATACTTTCTGTATTTTTGACATCTTGACATTCTTATCAAAAATGTCAAAATGTCAAAAGTGCAGTAAATATTTTTGGTTTATTATTGTTTTAAAAGGAAACATACTTTGTTTTGAAGGGCAAAACAATATGCAATCCAAACGGATGATCAAAGGACTTTTAAAGCCTACAAAAGACCAAAAGTTTTAGATGGATTAGTTAAACCTAGGTGAAAAAAGTTACAGAACTGACTACATGAAGTATATTTGTTGAATGTCAACACTTGAATAAGAGATGCAGATCAGCATTCAAATCCAATATGTTGTTTCTAGCTATTGCAGTAATTTTGTTCTTTGGTCAAGAAAAATGATTTATTCCCCATTGTTTAAAAAAAAAAAATCCACGATCTCACTCAGCATAGTAACAATCTGAATTATAAATGTCCCTGTTTTAAACAGAGATACCTCGTTTCATAGAATTATACAGTACTGGCGGAGATAACTTGACCTCTTGTTCACATTGCCTGCTTTAGAGATACGGCGTGGAAACAGGCCCTTTGGTCCACTGAGTGCTTGCCAACCAGCAACCACCCCGCACTGGGAACTGCTGATTCTGGTTTATACCGAATGTAGACACAATGTGCTGGAATAACTCAGCGAGTCAGGCAACAAATCTGGAGAAAAAGGATGGGTGACATTTCAGGTCGGGATCCTTCTTCAGACTTTTTTGCTACAGATTCCAGCATCTACTGCCTCTTAGTTTGGCGATTCAGCTCGGAAACAGGCCCTTCAGCACACCGAGTCCGCGCCGATTAGTGATCACTCCGTACACTGGCACTATCCTACACACGAGGGAAATATATAATTTTATTACTGAAGCATATTAACCTATAAGCCTGGACGTCTTTGGGGTGTATGTAATTAGTTCTGTTCCTGTATTATTTGCCGACAGCCCTCTAAACTCCCACTCATTCTATAATTCCCTTTTGAATATTCCAAGTGAATTTGCTCTACGATCATTACGTATCTCCTTTTACATAAATAGATGTCTCCTGGTTCCCAAATTTTCTCATCGTAATTCCCATTTCCTTTTCATTGATCAAAGAATACAATGCAATTTAATTCAATTTTCCCCTTTTTTTTACCTGTTAAGTGGGTCCTTCATGAAGCATTGCTTCCAAACCATCGAGGCCACGGCTCTTGACATAAGGTAGGAGTAATATTTGGCACCATATCCAACAAGGTGGCTAAAACGCAGCTGCCAAGCCTGAAAATGAAAAAGAAAACACTATGTTTGACTCCTCTTCTGAATTATGAATATGTAACATATGCACATACAGACTTAAATGAAATTAGTTACAATATTTCAATCTAAATATGTAGCTTTAAATTGAATAATTCAAAAAGGTGGTATAATTTCTAACCTGAAGTTAAACATTTCCCTTCATGTGCAGGAGAAATAGAAGAGCACGAAATATGCAAATACAGAAATGAATCATTAGAATGATTTGACAAGATAAAGGGATAGGACTGAGGAGCAATTATGTACATTCCCTGCCTGTCGGGCATGTTCCCATTGAAGAAGAGAGGGCTAAGCAACAAGGTGGCTGCTACTTTGCAGACTTCTTAATGATGAATAGATAATTAAAGTCCAAAGTCAGAGACAAGTTACCTCACCTGTGGGCAAAACCGCAAAAGCAAACAGCCAGTGCTGTGTTTGCAATGGATGAATGGAGGCAATACTATGTGGAAACAAACTTATTCTGTGCAAGAAATAATCCATGGAATAGGCTCTCTACAGAGATGATTTAATTAATTTAAATGATCGTTCAAACACAAAGTATGTTGATTAATTTACTACAAAAAAAAAATATTGAAATTCACTGCAGCCAGGAGAGGCATATTAAAGAATCTTTGTGCAAAGAATCTTGAAAACTAAATCTTACAAAGAATAAGTACTCGAGATCAGTCTGAAGAAGGGTCCTGACCTGTGACGTTGCCTATCAATATTCTCCAGAGGTGCTGCAGAGTCAATTTACCTGCATACCTGTACGTCTTTGGAGTGTGGGTGGAAACTGAAGATCTCAGATAAAACCCACGCGGTCACAGGGAGAACGTACAAACTCCGTATAGACAATATCCGTAATTGGGATTGAACCCGGGTCTCTTGCGCTGCAAGGCACCAACTCAGTCGCTGCACCACCGTGCCACCCAAAGGGTGTTATTCCAGTACTTTGTGTCAAAAGGTGTTCCAGTTTTGGAAGTGCTGGTTCAGAATTGAGCAAGACCCACGGTGTTATGGACTGTTGTAGGAAGGAACTGCAGATGCTAGTTTATACCAATGATTTACACAAAGTGCTGGAGTAACTCAATGGGGTCAGGCAGCATCTCTGGAGAAAAGGAAAAAGGTGACGTTTCAGATCAGAACCCTTCTTTCAATCCGAAACGTCACCTATTCCTTTTCTCCAGAGATGCTGTCTGACCCATCGTGTTATAGTCTGGCTCTTATACACCCCCCTTTGCACACTGCATCATTGTCAACTGCTTGAAAGAAAGCATCAGGTCAGACCCGGTTCAACAAGTTGCAGAAAAGAGGGCACCAGTGAATGAGGGTCAAGTTGGATTCTTGGTAGGGATATAATTTGGGAGTTACTGTGCAATGTCAATCTGTGGTCAAAATGTGTCACCAGTGATGGTCATGTGGAGAGGGCGCAGGCATCCATAGGAGAGATGGTAGGTAAGGGAACCCACTCAAGTGTGGTACCCAGCCCAGCTGGGACCTGCACTGGGAGCTGTACTATTAGTGAAGAGAGCACCCAGCAATAGGCACACTGTGTTCATAGGGAAATATATTGATCAAGTCTAAAGAAGGTCTTGACCCAAAACGTCACCCAACCATGTTCTCCAGGGATGAGATGAGATCGCTTCTCAATCTTCAAGGCAGTGTTGGCCTAGTCTACGTAATATCCCCTCATATAATAAACCTGCCATCTCAACAATCAGGTGGGAGATTCTTCATTGCACTGTCTATTGGAAGCAGAGGCAGGGAGACTAGAACGCAAAAAAAACCAACTGTAATCTCATCGGGATTATATAATTAGACCAACGCATCTCAACTCTTGTACTCAAATCCACTTGCAGCAAAGGCCAATGGAGCTTGGGCTCTCCAAAATGCCTGCCAAATCTGCATATTAACTTTCAGTGATTCATACACAAGGACACTCTATAGCTTTTAATTTGAGACTCAATGAACTGCAGATTTTACAAAAAAAAAAGGACACAAAGTGGTGGAGTAACTCAGCGGGGTCAGGCAGCATCTGGAGAAAAGGATTCGATCTGAAGTAGGGTTCTGACCCGAAACATCACCTATTCCCTTTCCCCAGAGATGCTGCCTGACCCGTCGTGTTATAGACTGGCTCTTATACATCATGGATAGGCGACATTTCAGATCGTGGTCCTTCTTCAGACTGATTATAGTTGGAAGGAGAAAGCTGGAAGGGAGATGAAGGTGGGACAAAGCCTGGCCATAGATGGATACAGGTGAGGGGCATGGGTGCACAACAGCCAGAGATGGGAAGACGACAAACGATTGTGAGATAAGGAGAAGATGTGTGAAAAGTGTAAATAAAGGAAGGAATATAGTTGAACATACAGAAGGGGAAAAGAGTGCAGGAAAGTGGGTGAAATGGGTTTGCATCCAGGTGGGGCACAGGGGACAAAGAAGGGAAGAAGACAAAAGGCTGTGAGATTAAGACAGGCAAGAAATGGGTTCATATGTTCATAAATTATAGGAGCTGTACTAGGCCATTCAGCCCATCAAGTCTACTCCACCAATCAATCATGACTGATCTATCTTCGTTTCAACCCCATTCTCCCGCCTTCTCCCCAAAATCCCTGGCACCATTACTAATCAAGAATCTGTCAATCTCCGCCTTAAAAATATCCATTGACTTGGCCACCGCAGCCTTCTGTGGCAATGAATTCCAGATTCACTACCCTCTGACTAAAGAAATGTCTCCACATCTCCTGTCTAAAGATAACCTTTTATTCTGAGGTTATGGCCTCTGGCCCTAGAATCTACTTATACTGGAAACATCCTCTCCACATCCACAAGTGAAGCCAGTGGGAGGGAACAAAAGCCAGAGATGGGAAGATGAGCTTTTAAAACATATTTAGTTCTATTTTTTCTATCAATGTGGCAATTGTATATTTGTATTCCATTTAGCACGTCTTTTCCCATTTATGCAGGCAGTCTAAATCTCCCGAAGCCTCCTTGCATCCCTCTAATAGCTCACACTGCCACCTAGCTTTGCATTATCAGCAAACTTGTATTTCATTACGATTGATTGCCCTCAGGCGAGTCACTGACATAGATTGTGACCTGCGATACTGTTCTGACCAGTCTCCCAACTCAAAAATGATCCATTGCTCCACTTCTCTCATTTCTGTCCAGTAATCAATCTTCAATCCACACCAGTTAATACCATGTATTCTAATTTTGTTTGATTTTCTAGTATTGTCCCATTTCAAAACTCTACTTAAAGACTAAATGCACATCACTGGCTCTCTTAATCCTTCTCAGCCATAATAACGACAAATTCTAACAGATCTGGCAAATATGATTTCCCTCTGATAAATCAACGTCAACTTCCCCCAACCACTTCCTTAATAATAGATTCCAGCATTTTTTTGCACTAATGCCAGGCTAACAGATCTATAGTTTACAATTTTTCAAACCCTCCATTCTTAAAAAGATAGAGTACATTTGCTGGCACAAGAGACAACAAAGGAGGAATTTCTTTGGTCAGAGGGTGGTGAATCTGTGGAATTCTTAGCCACTGAAGGCTGTGGAGCCTCCACAGGCCTCTGTGGCAATGAGGTAACTCAGCGGTAATCCATGTTCTCCAGAGATGCTGCCTGACCCACTGAGTTACTGATAACTCAGTACTTTGTATCCCTTCAAGACATTTCATCACTGATTTTAAAAAAAAGAAATAGCCAGTGATGTAAAAATTGTCTGAAGACAGGTCCCGACCCAAAACAATGCATGTCCATTTCCCTCCACAGATGCTGCCTGAACCGCTGACTTCCTCAAGCAGCTGGAAAGAATGTTTCCACTGGTGGGAGAGTCTAGGACCCGAGGTCATAGCCTCAGAATTATAGGGCACTCTTTTAGAATGGAGGTGAGGAGGAACTTCTTTAGTCAGAGGGTAGTTTATCTGTGGAACTCATTCACACTCCACAGAGGGCTGTGGAGGCCAAATCAGTGGATATTTTTATGGCAGAGATAGACAAATTCTGGATTAGAACAGGTGTCAAGGGTTATGGGGAGAAGGCAGGAAAATGGGATTAGGAGGCAGAGATCAGCCATGATTGAATGGCGTAGTAGACCCAGGCCGAATGGCCGAATTCTACTCCTATGACTTGTGAACCTGTTTCGTTTTTCCTGAAGATTCCAGCATCTGCGTTCCCTTGCTCCCCATTTCAGCAATGTGAATGAACTAACTTGCAGAATAATTATTTAAAGGGTGAAAAATGTAAAGAAGCCCATTTATCCTGGTATTTGTGCTCCAGCAGCAGCACCTGCTGGACAGATGTGCAACTAATGGAAAGGGAAGGCTTAAGCCTCCGTAATCTCAGTTTTGGATGTGGTTATAACTTTACCTTACCGGTTTGATGGCAGTGTTGTCTACTTCACACCTAATACTGACATAGTACTAGAATATACACGCCATGGCAAAAGTGTTTACAAGTATCCTCAGCCCAGTCTTAAGTGGACAAATCCTATACAGCCTCCCCCCCCGCCCCCCCAATATCCCAACTGCAGCACCAAACTAATTACGAAAAGTAATCAACAGCTTGTCCATTGTAATCTCTTTAAATATTGAAATCCTGACATGAATAAAGTGCAGAAAATACCCCAAAATAGGCAAGTAAAAATACCTCTAAAATACCTCAATCATTAGAAAAAGGCATATATTGAGGAATCTGTCCACCGAGTCAACGCTGACCATTGATCACCCGTTCACACCAGTTCTATGTTATCCCATTTACACAGACGCCCTCTACACATTTGGGGCATTTTACACACCAGGGGCAACTTAGAGGCCAATTAAACCGCAAACACGCACGTCTATGGCATATGGGAGGAAACGCAGAGGAAACCCATGCGGTTACAAGGAGAACGTGTAAACTCCGCACAGACAGCAGCTGAGGTCAGGATCGAACCTCGGTCCCTGGCGTTGTGAGACAGCAGCTCCACCAGCTGTGCCACTGATGTGAAGCAGTTTCATTGTCGTAGTGAGGGAAGAACAGCTGTTAGTAATCAGTATGACATGCTATGTGGCGCACACTTTCGAACTGATGGCTGAAGGGAATAGATGAAGGTCAGCCGTATAATGGTGCATTAACCCGACCTTCACACCTGCAGACGGCCCCACCAAAGGCAAACATTTGCTGGAAGTCAAATGGCAGCATGTCCGATCTCCAGTCTGCGCAATGGACTCTCTGCCCAGGAGCAAGGCTCAGGCACGTAGAGCCACATTGCATTTGATCTCTCAACCTTACCTCAGCTATGAACGTATTTGTCAACCTCAACGGGAAAGAACGTAGGTGCATATTTATATCTAAAAATTGATAGTGATGCTTTTATTTATATTAGATAAATGCACTTTGAACTAGATAGATTCATGTTTTATTATTATCTTTTTTTAATGCTTTTCTTTATTTGAATCTATTTCAACTTTGTTTCCAAAAGCCTTTAATAATCAGACTTTTTAGCAATTATAAAAGCCTTTGCTGGGGGCCATAATAAGCAGCAGCTGCATCAGGTACAATCCTAGCTTTACTTAAACGGCCTACTTTTAATAGGGCATGTGCTCAAGCTTATTTATCATTCTTACAGGGATCAGATCTGCAACTGCCTCAAGCACTTCGTTTCACTTAGTCTTCCTCAGAAACTTTAACATTTGGATTTTCCCCCTTCCCACCCTAAAATTATGAGTTTGTGCTTACTCTTCCATCATATTTATATTCTGTACCATTCAATATACTTTCATCCATGTAAAGGATTACATAAAATATTTAAGGTGTGATTGATATTTATAAGACTTATAAGGGGTCTGAAGAAGGGACCCGACTCAAAATGTCACCCATCTTTTTTTCCCCTAGAGATGCTGCCTGACCCACTGAGTTACTCCTGCACTTTGTGTCTATATACTTGTAAGATAGTATTTATCGCCCAGCCCATCTCCCTCAGGACATTGATGCAATTGAAGATTGCATGCAACTGGAGTACTTCAGAGGGACAGGCAGCATCTGTGGAGAACATGGATTGGTGACATTTTGGGTCAAGGCCCTTCTGAAGTCTGAAAAAGGGTCTTGACCCGAAACGTCACCTATCCAGGTTCTCCACAGATGCCGAACGAAGTGCTGAGTTATAGCCCTGTCCCACGGTACGAGTTCATTCCAAGAGCTCTCCCGAGTTTGCCCTGATTCGAACTCGGAGATTTACGGTAATGGCCACTCGTCGGTACTCGGGGCTCTCGTGGACATTTTTCAACATGTTGAAAAATCTTCACGAGTCTTCCCATGCTTACCTGCCGTTAGCGAGTCTTCCCGAGTACCTGCCGTTAGCGTAACGAGCCGCTAAGAGACGTCCCCGAGCTCCGACATACCCGCTACGTTCATTCTCCGTGCTTACCACGAGCTCGATTTTTTTAAAACTCGGGAGAGCTCTTGGAATGAACTCGTACCGTGGGACAGGGCTTTAACTCCAGCACTTTGTGGCTGTTTTTTAGTAAACCAGCATCTGCAGTTCCTTGTTTCTACATTGATGCAACCATGTAGTTTACTTCAGTGTCGAGATGCAGCTCAATTCACTGAGGCAGCAGAGTGACGCAGCTAGTAGAGATGCTGCTTCACAGCACCAGAGATCCAAGTTCAATTATGACCACGGAGTCTACACGTTCACCATCACCACATGGGGTTTTTCCGGGTTTCCTCCCACATTCCCAAAGATGTGCATGTTTGTATATTAGTTGGGGAGAGATTGCTCAGTTCAAAGCAATATTTTTCCTTTTTATCCATTCACCTCAACATTGTACACTGAATTTTAAAACAGAACAAATATTCAGACAAGTATTCTCTTCTATTCCCCATATCATTCAACCACAAAGACTACAAAGATGTGTAATAAGCCCTCTCATTTTCCCAAAACACTTTGCTATTTTAAGGACAAATAAAATGTACCCTTCTGAAAAAATATCCATCTACAATGAAAATAGCAGTCTGCAGGCTTTACTTTTCAAATACAATCTATACAAAAGTTCATGTCATAAGAGCCAAATTAGGCCATTCGGCCCATCGAGTCTACTCCGCCATTCAATCATGGCTGATCTATCTTCCCCTCTCAACTCCATTCTTCTGCCCTCTCCCCATAACCCCTGACACTCACTAATCAAGAACCTGTCAATCTCCACTTTAAAAATACTCCATAGTCGTCTGTAGCAATGAATTCTATAAAAACATTGTATAATTATCCCAAACTTGGCATATTGGTTCTGAATTGTAGATAATTTAATATTTACGTTTTTACCGTGTTTTGTACATAAGGCAATCCATAAAATTTCTCCTGGGTTTCCTTTAATATTTCAGTTGTAGATTTTGGTAGAGGATAATGCCCATGGTAGATCTGATCCAGGACTGAATAAAAGATCTATTTTAAAAGAAAATATATTATTGTTGCAAAAAAGGCCACCTTTATTCAATGCTTATTTGATCAGAAACATTCAACTATTAAAAGTCCTTCAGCATTTGCAACACGCTTTGAAAGTTTTCTGAAGCATCTTGGGGGTATGGCCTCTTTTGTGGATGTTTTGAGTCCACAACATAAGCAATTCTTATCCAAAGCTATCCATGTTATATGCAAATACGAAACAATAAATTGGACAACAGTATATTCAGTGGCTTCAGAGTCTTTTGTGGCAGAGAATTCCACAAGTTAACCACTGTCTTACAATAAAATGGCAGGACAGGTTAAGAAAGGGGTCGATACCAAAAAAATCATGTGGCATAAATATTAACAGAATTTTTCAAAGTGATCCCAGGGATGCAGGACTTCAGTTACAAGTCATAGTCATATAGTGTGGAAATAGGCCCTTCGGCCCAACTTGCCACATCCACTTTAGTCACACTTGCCTGTGCTTGGCCCAAATCCCTCTAAACCCAGCCTATCCATGTACCTGTCCAAATGTCTCTTAGACGTTATGATAGTACCTGCAATTCTCATCAAAACAAGGGATTTATATTTATATAATGGTATATGGACACACTGATCTGTTTTGTAGTAAATGCCTACGATGTTCTATGTGCTGAAGCAAAGCAAGAATTTCATTGTCCTATCAGGGACACATGACAATAAACTCACTTGAACTTGAACTTGGTTCTTATCCAAGCAAGGAATGATTGAAGCTAGGATTGTTCACCAAGGAACAAAGGACATCATGTGACAAAATCAGGAAGGGTATCGATGCTAGATAGAGAAAAGATATTTCCCTTGACTGAGGGATCAAGAAGTAAATGACAGCTAAAACAGCTAAAAGTGACGTAATTTTTTTAAAACACAGCAAATATTTAGGGTTTGGAATGTACAGGCAGGGTAGTAGTTCAATTTGGCCGGCAAAAGGAGCTCGATAAGTATCTATAGTGAAAGTAGGACCAGTTAACATAGAAACATAGAAAATAGGTGCAGGAGGAGGCCATTCATTGTGATCATGGCTGATCGTCTCCAATCAATAACCCGTGCCTGCCTTCTCCCCATATCCCTCGATTCCACCAGCCCCTAGAGCTCTATCTAACTCTCTCTTAAATCCATCCAGTGATTTGGCCTCCACTGCCATCTGTGGCAGGGAGTTCCACAATTTCACAACTCTCTGGGTGAAAACGTTTTTTCTCACTTCAGTCTTAAATGGCCTCCTCCCCTTTATTCTAAGACTGTGGCCCCTGGTTCTGGCCTCGCCCAACATTGGGAACATTTTTCCTGCATCTAGCCTGTCCAGTCCTTTTATAAGTTTCTATCAGATCCCCCCTCATCCTTCTAAACTACAGTGAATACAAGCCGTCTTTTCAACCTTTCCTCATATGACAGTCCCGCCATCCCAGGGATCAATCTCGTGAACCTACGCTGCACTGCCTCAATCACAAGGATGTCCTTCCTCAAATTAGGAGACCAAAACTGTGCACAATACTCCAGATGTGGTCTTACCAGAGCCCTATACAACTGCAGAAGAACCTCTTTACTCCTATACTGAAATCCTTTTGTTATGAAGGCCAACATTCCATTAGCTTTCTTCACTGCCTGCTGTACCTGCACGCCAACTTTCAGTGACCGGTGTACAAGGACATCCAGGTCTCGCTGTACCTCCCCCATACCTAACCTAACCCCATTGAGATAAGAATCTGCCCCCTTGTTTTTGCCACCAAAGTCGATAACCTCACATTTATCTATATTATACTGCATCTGCCACACATCTGCCCACTCACTCAACCTGTCCAGGTCACCCTGCAACCTCCTAACATCCTCTTCACAGTTCACACTGCCACTCAGCTTTGTGTCATCCGCAAACATGCTAGTGTTGCTCCTAATTCCCTCTTCCAAATCATTAATATATATGGTAAACAGTTGCGGCCCCAACACCGAGCCTTGCGGCACTCCACTCGCCACTGCCTGCCATTCTGAAAAGGACCCGTTCACTCCTACTCTTTGCTTCCTGTCTGCCAACCAATTTTCTATCCACGTCAACACCCTACCCCCAATAACATGTGCTCTAATTTTAGTCACCAGTCTCCCGTGCGGGACCTTATCAAAGGCTTTCTGAAAGTCTAGATACACTACATCCACTGGCTCCCCTTCATCCATTTTACATGTCACATCCTCAAAAAATTCCAGAAAATTAGTCAAGCATGATTTTCCTTTCATAAATCCATGCTGACTTGGACTAATCCTTTTACTGCTATCCAAATGTCCCATTATTACAATTCAATTAAATTCAAAGCACTTTATTCGTCCCCGAGGGGCAATTTAAAAGGGCGCATTACAGTAGCTTTAAAAAAAAAAGGGGCACAATCAACAAACATAAGCAGCACGCATACTGCACAATCAACCAACACACGCATTTCACAGACACACTGCACAATCACACAAGACACACAGCACATCAACATTCAACACATAGTAATAGTTTTCAACACATAGTAATACTTTTTAAAGTGCTTCCTTAGTGCTTCAATTAAAAAGTGCATATAGAAGGTTATTTCATTTCATATGTTCATGAGTCAGTGATCAGCATTAAGAAGCTGGACAGCCCTGGGGATGAAGGTTGCCTTCCTCCTCTGTGTCCGGCAACCCGGACAGCGAAGTCTGCGTCCTGAGGGGAGCCACTCAAACTCAGGAAACAGGATGTGAGAGGGGTCCTGAAGAATCCTGCGTGTTAACTTTACAGACTGTTGGTCGCATAGGGCAGTGAGAGTTCGGACGGGCTGCTCAATGATTTTTGAGCAGACCTTGACCACATTACCTCTTTAATAATTGACCCCAGCATCTTTCCCACCACCGAAGTCAGGCTAACTGGTCTGTAATTCCCCGTTTTCTCTCTCGCTCTCCTGAAAAGTGGGATAACATTAGCTATCCTCCAATCCACAGGAACTGATCCTGAATTTATTGAACATTGGAAAATTATCGCCAATGGGTCCACTATTTCTAGAGCCACCTCCCTGAGGACCCTGGAATGCAGACCATCAGGTCCAGGGGATTTATCATCCTTCAGTCCCATTAGCCTACCCAATACTATTTCTCGCCTAATGAAAATATATTTCAGATCCTCTACCCCCTTAGACCCTCTGTCCTCCAGTAATTCTGGGAGATTGTTTGTGTCTTCCTTAGTGAAGACACATCTGAAGTACCTGTTCAACTCTTCTGCCATTGCCTTGTTCCCCATAATAATTTCACCCGTGTCTGCCTTCAAGGGACCCACATTTGACTTTGCTGTTCTTTTTCCCTTAACATATCTAAAGAAGCTTTTACTGTCCTTCTTTATATTACTGGCCAGCTTCCCCTCGTACTTCATCTTCTCAGCTTGTATTGCCCGTTTTGTTTCCTTCTGTTGTCCTATGAAAGTTTCCCAATCCTCTGGCTTCCAGCTACTCTTTGCTGTGTTATACATCTTTTCTTTTAGTTTTATTCTATCCCTAACTTCTCTTGTCAGCCGCAGTTGCCTCCTACTCCCCTTAGAATCTTTCTTCCATTTTGGAATGAAATGATCCTGAGTCTTCCAGATTATGCCCAGAAATTCCTGCCATTGCTGTTCCACCGTCATTCCTGCTAGGATCCCTTTCCAGTCTACCTTGGCCAGCTCCTCCCTCATGCCTTCATAGTCCCCTTTGTTCAACTGCATCACTGACACTTCCGATTTAACCTTCTCCTTCTCAAATTGCAGATTAAAACTAATCATATTATGATCACTACCTCCAAGCGGTTCCTTTACCTTGAGTTCTCTTATCAAATCTAGTTCGTTGGACAACACTAAATCTAGAATTGCCTTTTCTCTGGTCGGCTCCATTACAAGCTGCTCTAAGAATCCATCTTGGAGGCACTCTACAAACTCTCTTTCTTGGGGTCCTGAACCAACCTGATTTTCCCAGTCTACCTGCATATTGAAATCCCCCATCACCACAGTGGCATTACCTTTGTTAAATGCCAGTTTTAACTCCTGCTGCAACCTACACCCTACATCCAGGCTACTATTTAGGGGTCTGTAGATAACACCAATTAGTGTCTTCTTGCCTCTGCAATTCCTCAACTCAATCCACAGTGACTCTACCTCGTCAGTCCCTATGTCTTCCCTCGCAAGGGACTGAATTCCATCCCTCACCAGCAGAGCTACCCCCCCTCCTCTGCCCACCTGCCTGTCCTTTCTATAGGATGTATAACCCTGAATATTAAGTTCCCAGGCCTGATCCTCCTGCAGCCACGTCTCAGTAATCCCCACAATGTCACATCTACCAACCTCTAACTGAGTCTCAAGCTCATCTACTTTACTTCTTATACAGTTGGATTGCTCTTACATAGAGGCATCATTGATCTGAGAGACCAAATAGTCTCTTTGGGCACCACAAGCAGTCTGTGATATATTTATTGCAGAGGATTAAAACCAGCCCATACAGAGGTCTCATTATGTGTAGGAAGGAGCTACAAAGGCTGGTTTATACCAGAGAGACATAAAAACGTAGGTGTAACTCAGCGGGTCAGGCAGCATCTCTGGAGAAAAAGAATAGATGACATTTCGGGTTGGGAAGCTTCTTCAGACCCTGAAGTCTGAAGAAGGGTTTCGACCTGAAACATCTACTATTCTTTTTCTCCAGAGATGTTGCCCGACCCATTGAGTAACTCCAGCACTTTGTGTCTATCTTCAGAGGACTCATTAGTTCTGCAGTCTTCATACACTATGCCTGTCTTTCTGACTTGGATGGCCTAACAAATTTAACTCTACAGGTGGAATTACAGCTGATTTTATATAGATAGTCGAATATTGGATTCATGCTGGAAACCTTTGACAATCTAACTGTATATTTACCTACCTGAAGTTGAAGGTCTGCAGCAGCACAAACTTTCTTGGAGTCACAGAGCCGTGATACCATATTCTGAGGTAATGGCTGAAAAAGGATTTTAAAAGTGTACATTTTGTGTGCTTTTCTTTCTTTTGAATGTATTGTGCAGTGTAATCAGCAAGCCAGAAACTTATTTTTGTTGACTTTTTTTAGTTAACTTCTAATTACGAAAGTGTAGACAATCATGTAAATGCTTTCGATGGTGTGAAGGTCTATACCCATAATGGAGCGGGCTGAGTCATACAGTTAGAACATGGAACCAGGCCCTTCAGCAATACTTGCCCATACCGATCAAGACGTCCCGTCTACAATATTCCCACCTGCCCATGTTTGGTCCATATCCCTCTCAACCCTTCCTATCCATGCACTTAACCAAATGCCTTTTACATGTTGTTATTGGTCCTGCCTCAACTACCTCCTCTGGTAGCTCATTCTGTATACTCACCCTCTGTGTGAAAATGTTGCCCTCGGGTTCCAATTAAATCATTCCCCTCTCACTGTAGACCTATGTCCCCTAATTCTTGATTCCCCTACGCTGGGTAAAATACTCTGTGCATTTACCTGATCTATTCCCCTCATGATTTTATACATTTCTCTAAAAGATCATCCCTCATCCTCTTGTACTCCAAGAAAACATCCTAACCTGCCAACCTCTCCCTCTAGCTCAGGTCCTCGAGTTCTGGCAACATCGTCGTAAATTAGAGTCCACCAAACTCTGCAGCTTCTTGCGTTCCCATGCGTTAGAACAGACATGCCAAACCATGATACAACCAGTCAAGTTACTTTCTGCAGTGCATCTGTAGAAGTTTGTTGGAGTGAAATGCTGAATTTCTTCAAAGTTTAGAAAGACTGCTACCTCTCTCCACCGCTGATCCACTAATGAAAACTGGCTAATTGGTTCCCAAATTTCCCTCTCTGAAGTCAATTAGTTCCTTTGTTTTGTTGACGTTGAGAGAGAGAGAGGTTTTGTTGTGGCACCACCGGACATTGGGTATTTTTTTTAAAGATTGATAGGGTCTTGATTAGGGAGGGCGCCAAAGGTTACAGGGAGAAGGCAGCCGAATGATTGAATGGCGGAGCAGACTAGATGGGCCGAATGGCCTATGTCTTATGGTCTAATGGTCATATGTCTTATGTCATATGTGAGAATGAATTCCACAGATTCACCACCCTCTGGCTAAAGAAATACCTAATTTCCATTCCCAAGGTACGTCTTTTATTCTGAGGCCGTGCCCTCTGGTCCTAGACTTCCACTAGTGGAAACATCCTCACCACATCCACTATCTTGGCCTTTCATTATTCAATAGGTTTCAATGAGTTTTAATTATTTTATCAACACAAAAATAGCCACGCAGGTGGCTGTTCGCCAGACAAGTTTTGTCCTCAGCTCTGCCCCCTGTGAAAGTCCGCAAAGGTTAGTAGCGCATCCCCTGAAGTCAACTCAACTTTTAATCGTCAGTCACTTCACAGCTGACTAGGATAAGCGTTGTTGTTCCTCTGCAATGGCCTACGGTTGGTGAGGAATCACACTTGCCAAACCACAGTAAACCCTCGTTATAACAGACCACAGGGTGGAGGGGGATCTGGTGTCAGTTATTGTCGTTTGTCCGCTCCAACCAAGCAAGGCGTTCGCTCCAACCACCTAGCCGTTTTCAAATACTATGTTTTTAAACGTTAAAAAAGTATTTTCTGTTACTGCTGAAAATACTGAAGGGTGTTTGATGCATTGTTTAATTGAGTTAAGTGTCGATAGAAGTGATTGCTTGTCAATTTCAATGCCTTGCCAATTTCAATGCCCTGTCGCCACAGTGTGACTAGCAGCCTGTGTTCTTAAAGAGACAAACCAAAATCAGACCATAACCAAAATCCATCATAAGGAGGTCTGTAATAACAAGGGTTTACTCTACCCACATGGAACTTGTTCACATGAATTTCTTAGTTTTAATAAAAAGGTTGTGCCAGCAATAGTGTAATTCCATTGACAATGCATTTTCTTATTTTATTAATACTGTGTTTATGTTATTCTGTAAGGAATACTAATGAATATATGGAAGTGTGGTTACATATTCAATTTTCGTACCTCTCCTGTCTGATAATGTCGTGCAAACTGTCTCACCACTCGAAAGTCACTGGCAAAATATTCCATTAAAATTGAAGGAACTTCTGCAAAATCAGTAGGACATCTTGTACCTGGGAGTAGGGGAAAAAAAATCCAATATAAATATAAATTAAGCACCAAGCCAAAGGACTAGTCAGATGAAATTGAAAAGGGAAAATGTTGGAAATACTCAGTGAGTCAAAACTACATCTGTAAAAATGAAATTAATGTTTCAGATCGATGATTCTTCATCTTCACTGGACCACACGCAAGAGATGGTTAGAAAATGTGACAATAATGAAACCTGTAAACATAAACAATGCTGCTGGTGTAAGCAGCAGAGTTGGATCTTCTGCTAACAGAATTATTAAGGGATTGGACACGCTACATATAAAATTATCAAGGGATTGGACACGCTAGATGCAGGAAACATGTTACCGATGTTGGGGGAGTCCAGAACCAGGGTCCACAGTTTAAGAAAAAGGGGTAAGCCATTTAGAACTGAGATGAGGAAAAACTTTTTCACCCAGAGAGTTATGAATTTGTGGAATTCTCTGCCTCAGAAGGAAGTGGAGGCCAATTCACTGGATGCATTCAAGAGAGAGTTAGATAGAGCTCTTAGGGCTAGCGGAATCAAGGGATATGGGGAGAAGGCAGGAACGGGGTACTGATTGTGGATGATCAGCCATGATCACATTGAATGGCGGTGCTGGCTTGAAGGGCCGAATGGCCTACTCCTGCATCTATTTTCTATGTATCTATGTAATCAGCTAGTTGCCTAAGCTCAGCAGTCACCCGCCATTAGAACTCACTGTTTCTTACAGCAGGCTGACAGGCCCAGTCCTCCACGGAAACAAGATCCCAGCTAATCAGTGAGGGCATTCATTATACAGGCCCTCCCAGCCCAGAATGATTTTGACAGTTGGTAAAACAATATCCACAACTTGTTAAAATGATCAAAATGCTATAAATAAAATTGTAAAGTTATTGAAATTATACAACTAAGAAAATTAAGTTCATTTGAAGTAAATTAATTGCCATTTCTTCCCATTAAAATCAATGAGCCTGCTGGACTATCACCAGTACACCTCTTGCCTCATACAGCTGGAGACCCAGGTTCAATCCTGACTTTGGGTGCTGCCTGTGTGGAGTTTGCATGTACTTCCTGTGACCTTCCTCCAGGTGCTCTGGTTTCCTCCCACATCCCAAAGATGTGTGGGTTTGTAGGTTAATTGGCCTCTATAAAATGTACCCCTAATGCGCAAGGAGTGGATGAGAAAGTAGGATAACATAGAACTACTGTAAATGGGTGATTGATGGTCGACGTGGAGTCGGTAGGCCGAAGGGGCCCCGTTTCCTTGCTGTACCTCTAAACTAAACATAATTTAAACTAAACTATACTTAGCAGACAGAAATTTCCAGTCTAAGATTTGAAACATCTGCAGACTATAGTACACCTGGAACACTACAGGAGCATTCCAAGTGTCTTGCAGGTGGCTCAGGCTCCTCAAACAGCTGAGCAGTGGGTTGGACTGCGGTTCAGGAATATGCAATCTGCTGCCAGTTATACAGGTGAAAGCCAAGCACATTTTCCATCTTTTAAAGAAGATCCAGCCCATTGACAAAGGTAGTGGGACGCCACTTATAAGAAAAATTCCATTGCATGTACTCCATAATAGGGCTATTGGAAGGCATCTACTTAATTTATAAACTGTAGAAACAAGGAGCAAATTCAGCGCAATTTCTGATGATTTAACTAGTATCCTGAATGGAAATGACCTACCAGTGACATGTTGATATCTTGTGCGGCCCAGCATTGAATGCATGGCATGGCCCATTTCGTGGAAGAGATTCTCCATCATGCCAGGGGTTAGGAGTGTTGGTGAGGAGCTTGTTGGATGAGGCAGACTAAGCATCAGTACGACGATAGGAAGTTGATACTCCCCGTTCTCCATTAATCGACCTCCCCGAATTGTAAAGTGGCAATCCTTAAACAAACATACATTAATGCTGTTAACTTTTCTGCGATACCTCCGGTATCAAGAACTTATCACAGGCAAGAAAATAATTGAGCTACATGCCAATTCATAACGTTCTCACGATAACAAGAACACAAAAATGTGCATGCACTTTAAGTGTAGAGGTAAAATTTGAGGGACATGGAATGTACATGAGGAGGCAACTACATGTGATTTTTCTGGTGTGACCCAAAATTTGGAAAGGTTTTGACTTAGTTACCTTTGCCTAGTTAAGCAGTTAATTTAGGGTGGCAATAGAATCAAGAGTAATGACAGAGTTGAAACAGTATTCTGTCACGCTGTGTCAAATGTTAGATTTGGGCGACAATAACTGAAATATAAACCAAAAAAAAAGTAAACAACTGCAATTGTTGGAAATCTGAAATAAAACAGAAAACATTAAAATGAGCAGGTCAGGTAGCATCTGTGGAGAAACAGAGTTTATATGAAAAGCAAAAAACATGCAGAGGGTAACATTTCTGCATTTATCCGTTTACAAATGATACCCGACCTGCTAGAAAGTTTTGTCAATTTTTATGCAAACTTTGACAAGTAGTAAAAGTAGATGTTGGAAGAAGTGTGATTTGTAGCACCGAGATCTAGCTACAACTAAGACAAGACAAGAAATAAGAGACATTTATTATCACATGCACCAATTGTACAGTGAAATTTGTGGTCACCATACAGCCATACGAATATTTTTTTTTTTTAAAAGAACACAGAACACGATAGTCTTTAACACAAACATCCCCACAGTGGAATCAAAGTTTCCCACTCTGAGGGAAGGCACCAAAGTTCAGTCATCCTCCTCTGTTGTTCACCCGTGGTCGGGGGCCTCCCGAGCCCCCCCGCTGTCGCCGCTACGGGCGGCCCGATGTTCAGGCCCTCTCGCCGGGATGATGGAACTCCGACGTCGGAACGGGAGAACATTCTCAGCGGCTTGGACCTCCGAATCGGCCACTTCATACCGCGGCTCCCGAAGTCCACAGGTCGAGCTGGGCGGAGATTCACGCTGGCGGCCCTCGGCAAAGGGATCCCAGGACTCTGCGATGTTGGCCAGCACCACCCATGGCTGGGAGCTCCGCAAACCACAGCTCCACGATGTTGAAGCAGCAGGCCCAACACTCCGGAACTTCAAACGGCGCCCAGGTAAGGCATCGCCCGCTCCGCGATGTATCCAGCGCTGCGCCGCTGCTGAAGCTCTGGTCTGGTCTCCGGCAGGAAAGGCCGCGCCAATCCAGTTGGTAGGCCGCGGGGGTGGGGGGGGGGGGGGGGCGAGGACGCGACTCGGAGAATAGTCGCATCCTCGCCAGGAAGTGACTGGGAAACAGTTTCCCCCTTACCCTCCCCCCTCCCCCACAGAAATACAAAAAAAACCTCCAAAATATACTGTTAAACAAACTAAAAATAGAAAAAATAGAAAAACAGACAGACTGTAGGCAGAGGCTGCCATCATGTGGCGCCCCTAGTGGCCTAGTTATGTTATTAGTGCCTTTTAACAATTTGATTATATGCTGCCTTTTTTCCTTTACACAACTTCAAACTGGTTACCCGAGTGGTGTGATTATTCATTTATACTCTCCAAGAAAACTTTTAAAAAAAAATTGTTGCTCTAAACTGCACC
>JAXLNO010004837.1:0-66470 GCA_038087875.1 Malacoraja senta | reverse complement strand
TCCGCCACTGTGTAACTGCGTTGGTCCACGGTATTAGAGTGGAGACTGCGGCCCGCTCCGCTCGGTTCCGCCCCCCACCATCCACTCACTCACTTCAAGAAACAAAATGACTCCCGTTCAACCAACGCCCGTGACAAGCAACACAAACTGACTCACCGCCGACCGCTTCCCCGGGCCTCCGCGCCTCACACTTGCTGCGCGTTTACTCGTCTCGTCCCGGTCCGGCCCTTCCCGGATTCCTTTTGTCGCGCAGCCGCACAACCGCGTTCGGCGGGGCGGGGCGGGGCAGGACGAGGCGACAGCGTTGACAGACAGCGGCCCTCCGCCACTCAGCAGCCATGTGGGCGGGGCCAAGCTGCACTACGTGACGTCGATCCTCCAGCCAGAGCGCCGGCCTCTGCGCCTGCGCCCTGCTAGTTGCTGCCGGAACTCAGGATGGCAGCGCTCACCTAGCGGCGGAGTGTCTTCACCTCCTCACACACTGTAAGCTGCAAACTCACTCACAGACTTATCTACACTCTTCCATCTCTCACCCCACAGCTTGGTGGCTTGTTTTAGTTCTAAAGTAAACCTCGATTTAAAAATTCTCATAATTTCATATTCCATCATGGTCCCAACTAGTGTGAAGAAGGGTCTCGACCCAAAACGTTACAGTCACAGAGTGATCCAGTGTGGAAACAGGCCCTTCGGCCCAACTCGCCCACACCGGCCAATATGTCCCAGCTACATTAGTCCCACCTGCCTGCGTTTGGTCCATATCCCTCCAAGCCTGTCCTGTCCATGTACCTGTCTAACTGTTTCTTGAACGATAGGACAGTCCCAGCCTCAACTACCTCCTCTGGCAGTTTGTTCCATACACCCACCACCCTTTGTGTGAAAAGGTTACCCCTCAGATTCCCATTAAATCTTTTCCCCTTCACCTTGACCCATGTCCTCTGGTCCTCGATTCCCCTACTCTGGGCATGAGACTCTGTGCCATTCCTTCTCTCTAAAACTGCTGCTTGTCCCACTAAGTTACTCCAACATGTTGTGTCTATTTTCGTTGTATAACCAGCATCTGCGGTTCCTCCCCACACCTCCATTACCGACTCATTCTGGGATCTTGCACAGCCTTAAATCTAATCGATCCTCCACGCTGCCGATGCCTCAAACTTCTTTCCCTGGATGACCTCGCTTTTTTACCTCCACCCCGTTTTAAGATGTTCCTCTTCCACCGCGCTTTTAGCCACATGCCCGAAAGTGACTTGTCTGTGTTATTTTTGTCTGATAACGTCGTGAAGCAGCTTAGAATGTATTTGCTACACGATGATACTACGTGCATATGTTATTATTTAATTACAATTAGTACCCCCGTTTTACTTGTGACGTACAGGAGCACTTTCGCGAGGTCCCAAGAGGTTCAACAAGACTGTGTTGGAAAGAATTGCAGATGCTGGTTTAAATCGAAGGTAGACACAAAATGCTGGAGTAACTCAGCAGGATAGGCAGCATCTCTGGAGAGAAGGAATGGGTGACGTTTTGGGTCGAAACCCAACTTCAGACGCCAGCATTTTGTGTCTACCTTAGGTTCAAGAAGACTGTTCCCTACCAACTGCCGAATGACATTTTGGGATGTGCAATATAGATAACAGAATCAAGGTACAGAATAAAAAGCCAATCGGAAACCAACCCTTGCCTAAACTTAATGTTTAAGAAGGAACTGCAGATGCTGGAAAATCTACCTTGTCTACCTTGCCTAAACGTAAATATTTTGCAAGCCAACCAAACCCATAACAAGAATCAGGACTTAGTCCGCAAGATTGTTTTGATCAAGATTCTAGCTTCTGCAGTTTATTGTGTCTCCGCAAACATCCACTTGACATCCACTGAGTGCCGCCACCTCTTTGGTCCATCTGCTAATTTTTGCAACGTGTGTACGTTTGCTTAAAAGTCACCTGGTCGAATCTCCATGACCAAAGACTACATGTGTTTTAACTAAAGCGCGCATTCAACTTCTGTCCGACTTAGCAATAACAAACCACGGAAGGACGAAGAAAGTATCTTCATCGCACGCACTACAATTGTTCAAGTGGACTCGCCATCACCATCTTGAGGGCATCTAGGGACAGGCAACAAATGTTGATCTTGTTTGATTTCTTACGTGTTGCTTATTACGTCGGGTTACATTTGTTTGCTAAGTCAGAATGAAAACTCGTTACTTTGTTTTTGCTTTTTATGCTTTCAGCTTTCTATTTATTCCTCCTTAACTTCTTCAATCTCTTCTGCTTCCCTCGTATTCATTTTGATGCATAAAGACTGGTAGAAAAGTAACATAACTGCTTTCTTCTAAATGGAAAATAGGGATCCTATTCCCATTCCCTCCCCCATCCCTCATGAACCCTTTAAGGGATAATATTTTTTTAAATGAATAATGTGGAGGTTCACATGCACCTCTTCAAACCCCATCAATCTACTGCATTCAGTCCTCTCAATGTGGCATCCTTTACATTGTCAAGACCAAGTGTAGACAAAGCAGCCGTTTTGACAAACACTTACACTCAGACTGCCAAGGCCTGCTGGATCTTCCAGTTGCTAACTATTTTTGCTTCTCATTCCCATCCTGACTTTTCTCTCATGGGCCTCCTCCATTGCCAGGGTGAGGCTACATGCAAAGTGGAGGAACAGAACCTCATGTTCTGTTTAGGTAGCTTACAACCTAATGGTATGAACCCAGATTTCTCCAATTTTAAATAACAACCCCTTTTCCATCTCTCTTTCCTGTGCCCTAACTACTAATATTTATTAAAGACCACCAACTTCACAACTAATTGATTACATCTCCTCCCTCCTTACTTTCTGTCATATCTGCTCTGATGGCAATATTTTCTGTACCATGCCTTTAAGATGTTTTTCCTTTCTCCTTATTGATGGTTTTCCCTTTACCATATCTGACCAGGTTCTTAACCATGTGTAGGAAGGAAATGCAGATGCTGGTTTAAACCGAAGATAGACACAAAAAGCTGGAGTAACTCAGCGGGACAGGCAGCATTTCTGGAGAGAAGGAATGGGTGATGTTTCGGGTCGAGGCCCTCCTTCAGACTGAGTTACTCCAGCTTTTTGTGTCTACAGGTTCTTAACCACATCCTGCGATTCTATTTGCACCACCACTTCCCTTTCTCCTTAGATTCCACCCCTCTGAACTCCACATCCTCTGCAATTCTCCCCACCTCCAATAAGGTTCACACTGTACCACATACGGTCTGGGTGTGGAGGGTCTATCTTACTGGCTCAAGGCATCCTGGTCTCCAATGACATAGCCTGAGTAACAGGACCTCAATACTGCTCTAAAGAAGCTTTCATCCTGAAACTCCTGGAAATTTTAATGGCCAACAAAGCCCCTACCCCAATCAACCAGTCCTCATCTGGATTCACCCATCACCTGCCATCTCCTGCCTCACCCCTTCCCTCTCATTTCTTTAAACTGGCTATCTTCCCTGATGCCAAACTGAAAAAATGTCTGCCTCCATAAATGCTGCCTGACCCACTGAGTTCCTCCAGCAGCTTGTTTTTCACTCTAACTTTGCCAGTCGACAAAGCTGCGAGGTTTAAAATTATTTCTAAATGCTGCTGACATTCTGGAACATTTAAAAGTGAATCAATCCCAATCAGTCCTCCATTTAATTCCCTGTAACCGATTTCCTCTCTAGTGCTCAAACTCGTCTTCCACCACCTCTGATTCTCTTACCTCCCTTACACTGGATGTAATTTACAATAGCCATTTAGCATGGAATACACACAAAGTCACAAGGAAAACATGCAGACTCTGCACAAAAAGCATTGGAGTCAAGATCAAACTCAGGTCACTGCAGCAATAAGGCAGCAGCACTGACTGCTGCACCAACAGATTTACAATCATCATTCAAATCAGATGAGGTTCTGCACTATCTAATCAGGTGCAGGATTTGAGAGTCGATTCCCAGCATTTGCACAAGATCAGATGTTCTGGAGCAAGATCAGGGCCTTTGTTAAAAAGGAAGGAAAGTTTGCTGTGCAATATGTTAGACTGTCACTATCCTTGGTGGTAGTGCTTCGCTGTGAAATTCATAGTATATAAGTATGCCAGTATATCAGGGTACATTGGAAGTTTCTGAATTTTAGATACAGATCCTTATTTTAGAAATTGTTGGTAGATCATTGACAAAGGAGCGGTGAACTGAGCTGTCTGATGCTACTATTAATATAGTTGAAAAGGATGGATTATTGGAAGATACATTTATTGATTTTGAATATTTGTGCCGAGAGATTAAATAATTTATCTCTATTCATTAAAAGATACGTCAAAGCAACAGTTTCTAGCCTTTTGTATTTTCAAATTAAGGATAAATGGTTGCCTCAAATATCAGGAAATTTCAAAATTATCTTTAATCAATCACCAGCCAAACATCTTAATACAGTTGTGAAATATTATTCTGCAGCAATATACACATATTATTCTTCATTGGAATACAAGTATTATTGACATTTCAGCTTTTAATATTTTATTTTGAATTGTCCTTGAGAAAGTAATAACCCACCTTCTTAACCTGCTACAGGCTTGTGGTTAAGGTAATCCAGTGTTATTACAGTAAATGTGGAGTTTCAGAACTTTGACCTAATGAAATTGCAGGAATAGCTAATATAGATATATTACTGTGTCGTGGATGATACTGGGTTCGGCATTGACTACACTGGCTAGCGGTCTCAGGGTTATCCGGGCGGCTCAACTTTGGGGCTTGAAGAGGTGACACTGGTGGTCTTTGCCTTTGTGTGGGCGCAGTCCCTCGTTGTCTATGGGCAGGAAGAGACACTGGTGTCTCAGGCTTGCCACAGCCACTCAGTCTCAGCCTCAGTAGAGGCACTAGCTATAGAGGGCTTCTTCCCAACAGTTCAATCTTTACCACATGGTGGCGCAGGTGGTCTCGGGTTTGTCCCGGTGGCTGAGTCTTCCTCCTTTCTTTCTTCCCTCCTTCCCTCCTTCCCTCCTTCCCTCCTTCCCTCCTTCCTCCCTTCCTCCCTTCTTTTCTTTCTTTCTTTCTTTCCTTTTTTTCCTTCTTTCCTTCCTTCTCTTCCTCTCCTGCTTTTTATCTCTCCCTTCTCCTCTTTGGCTGGAATGTGTAGGTTTTGTAGGGAACAGGCTGACGAAGTTGAGATAGCCAAACCAATATCAGTTAATTGAACCCAACTGGTTCCAGTGATGCTGAGGATTTGCCTCTCTTGGCCTCTCAACCAATGATATTTCAGAGCAGCCTCGAGGGAGGGGGTGCTGTCACTATATAAGGATTATTCTTTATATAGGCAGGCAGTGATATCATGTCCCTACTACCCCCAACGAGGTGCCCATCAAAACTGTAGGATGTCTGATTCATCATCAAAGCACCTGTAGCCCTGTCATGTCTGCCCATTAGGGTGTTTCTCTCCCGCAAGTATGTATGAGGCCCTTTAGTTGTGATATTGAGTTGAAGCACTGTTTGAATGGCATAATCAGGGAGAGGCTTCAAGACTATAAAACTGTAGTGTAAAGCACTCAACTTGTCTCAGGGGCTCGACAGGGTCCCTGAGGTTGCTGATTTTTGGTTGGACCATTTAAACCTTTATGACAGTCCTCATAATTCAAAGGAAGCTTACGTGCTTTGCGGCAGAGCATGAGAAATATTGGTTGTTGGCAAGGTGGAAAGGAGCATCAGGTTGTGTCAGTGAACTGTGGCAGTCAAAGAATGGTGAAGGGTCCTTGGACAGAGTGCTAAAAACAATGGTATCTGTGCTTTTAAAGCTGACTACAGTTATTAGCATTAGGATATGCATGATCAAAATAAAATGTGTTTCTCATGAATGTCCTTTGCAAGTGGTTTGGATTGCAATTCTGGACTGTCTTGCAAAAATGTTGAACACCATTCATCAGGGTGGTGGATGGTGTAGGTTTGGGATTTATTTTCAGAGTTAATGAGGTGCGGTTGTACAACGTGTGCTTGTGATTCTAGGAATTAATTGACAAGGAAAGGAACAAGGTACTCATCAAGCAGATTTCAGTTTCCTGAATATTGCAAATTTGCATTTAAGTAAGCAAGTAAGTTTATTGGCCAAGTATTCACACACAAGGAATTTGCTTTGTTGCTCCGCCCACAAGTAACAACATGACATACAGTGACAGTTACGAATGACTCAGAAAACACTAAACATTAATAATAATAAAACATGAATGATAAAATACCATTGATCAAGCATGTGAACCAACAAAATACCAGATCAAAGGGAGGCTACAGATTTTTGGCTATTGAGTAGAGCAACTACTCGTGGATAAAAACTGTTTTTATGTCTGACTGTGGCAGCTTTGACAGTCTGGAGTCGCCTTCCAGAGGGAAGTGATTCAAAGAGTTTGTGGCCAGGGTGAGAGGGGTCAAAGATGATCTTGCCCGCTCGCTTCCTGGCCCTTGCAGTGTACAGTTCATCAATGGAGGGAAGGTTGCAGCCAATAACCTTCTCTGCTGATCGGACGATTCGCTGCAGCCTCCAGGTGTCGTGCTTGGTGGCTGAGCCACCATGATGGAGAAGGTGAGACTTTATCAACAAAAAGTATTTATTTACATTCATCACCCAGGGAAGGATGTCAGCAAACATTCATAAGGTTATTAACGGGATTGGAGTGCTTGAGTTATAAGGAGAGCTGCATAGACTGTGACTGTTTTCCCTAGATCAGAGGAGGCTGATGGGAGATCTTATAAATGTATATAAAATCATGAAGTTCACAGATAGATTCCCTCTCATCCTAAATTCCAGTGAATACAAGCT
Organism: Malacoraja senta; assembly: GCA_038087875.1. Taxonomy (NCBI): domain Eukaryota; kingdom Metazoa; phylum Chordata; class Chondrichthyes; order Rajiformes; family Rajidae; genus Malacoraja; species Malacoraja senta. The sequence goes on along the minus strand of JAXLNO010004837.1, from coordinate 59,666 downwards.
CAGTCTTTCCAATCTTTCCTCATATGACAGTCCTGTCATCCTGGCGATTTACCTCGTGAACCTATGCTGCAATGCCTCAATAGTAAGGATGGCCTTCCTCAAAATAGACCAAAACTGCACACAATACTCCAGATGCGGTCTCACCAGGGCCCTGTACAATTGCAGAAGGACCTCTTTACTCCTATACTCAAATCCTCTCATTATGAAGGCCAACATGCCATTTGCTTTCTTCACTGCCTGTTGTACCTGCATGTTTTCTTTCAGTGACTGGTGTACAAGGCCACCCAGGTCTCGTTGCACTTCCCTTTTTCCTAATCTGACACAATTGAGATAATAATCTGCCTCCTTGTTCTTGCCGCCAAAGTAGATAACCTCACATTTATCTACATTATACTGCATCTGCCATGCATCTGCCTACTCACTCAACCTGTCCAAGTCACCCTGCAACCTCCCAGCATCCTCTTCGCAGTACACATTGCCACCCAACTTTGTGCCATCTGCAAATTCGCTAGTGTTACTTTTAATCCCATCAACTAAATCATTAATATATATTGTAAATAGTTGTGTCCCCAGCATCGAGCTTTGCGGCACTCCACTCGTTACTGCCCGCTATTCTGACAGGGACCCGTTTATTCCTACTCTTTGTTTCCTGTGCCAACCAATTCTCTATCCATGTCAATACCCTACCCCCAATACCATGTGCTGTAATTTTGCCCACTAATCTCCTGTGTGGGACCTTATCAAAGTCTTTCTGAAAGTCCAGATACACTACATCCAGTGGCTCTCCTTCATCCATTTTACTTGTTACATCCTCAAAAAATTCCAGAAGATTAGTCAAGCAGGATTTCCCCTTCATAAATCTATGCTGACTTGGACCTATCCTTTTACTGCTATCCAAATGCACCATTATTACTTCTTTAATAATTGACTCCAGCATCTTCCCCACCACCGATGTCAGGCTAACTAGTCTATAATTCCACGTTTTCTCTCTCGCTCCTTTCTTGAAAAGTGGGATAACATTAGCTACTCTCCAATCCACAGGAACTGATCCTGAATCTATAGAACTTGAGTTCCTTTATTAAATCTGGTTCATTAGACAACACTAAATTCAGAATTGCCTTCTCTCTGGTAGGCCCCAGTACAAGCTGCTCTAAGAATCCATCTCGGAGGCACTCTACAAACTCCCTTTCTTGGGGTCCAGAACCAACCTGATTTTCCCAGTCTACCTGCATTTGAAATCCCCCATAACCACAGTGGCATTATCTTTGTTACAAGCCAATTTTAACTCCTGCTGCAACTTGCACCCTATATCCAGGCTACTGTTTTGGGGCCTGTAGATAACTCCCATTAGTGTCTTCTTACCTTTACAATTCCTCAATTCTATCCACAGCGACTCTACATCATCAGTCCCTACGTCACCCCTCGCAAGGGACTGAATTTCATCCCTCACCACATAGCTACCCCACCTCGTCTGCCCACCTGCCTGTCCTTTCTATAGGACGTATAACCCTGAATATTCAGTTCTCAGTCCCGATCCTCCTGCAGCCATGTCTCTGTAATCCCTACAATGTCATATCTACCAGTCTCTAACTGAGCCTTAAGCTCATCCACTTTACTGCTTATACTTCAAATACTTCATCCATTCAGGCACCCACCACTTTGCCAGAGGGTAATGAATCTGTAGAATTCATTTCCAGAGATGACTGTGAAGGTCAAATCATTGGGTATTTTTTAAAGCAGAGGTTGATAGGTTTTTGATTAGTAAGGGTGTCAAGGGTTATGGGGAGAAGGCAGCAGAATGCAGTTGAGAGGGAAAAGGCGATGAGCCATGATCGAATGGCACTCAATGGGCCATATGGTCTCATGACATAATTGCAGATGGGTTGGTTAGTAAGTTTTTCCAAAGTGGAAATGTCAAAGACTAGACGGCAAAGCTCTAAGGTCAGAGGAGCAATGGTTTAAAGGAGATATGCCAAATACGTTTTTTTACACAGACACACAGCGTGTTTTTTTACACGTGCTGCCAGGGGTATTGGTAGAGGCAGTATGATGACATATAAGAGACTTTTAGATAATTACATGGATATGCAAGGAATGGATGGATGTGGATCGTGTGCTGGTGAGACAATTGGTTTAACTTTGTCCTGTTCCCATGCTGTACTATTTCCCCAGATCATTGACCTGAAACAATAAACTTGTTTCACTGACTGTGGATGCTACCTATTCTGCTATTTATCTCACCATTTTAGAACATAGCAAATACAGCACAGAAACGGGCTATAAATGCTATAAAATCACCCCGTTTATTGTTCATATAAGAATTTTTCTTTTAAAATAGAAGATAGGACCATGCATCTTCATGATAATAAAATTATTGCAAAATATTTATTTCCACAAAGGTGAAGTGCTAACCAATTATACTGGGAAATAAATGTAGAAAACGTCAGATGCAGTAACATTTCAGTAATTTAATTTTAACCTAAGCATTTTTCTACCTTTCATACTCTCCAATTTATTTATTCAATGTCCCATCTTCAATTGAAGGATGGGCAGGCAATGTTCTTAAATCTCAAAAGAACTATTGGATCAGATGTCCTAACAAGAAAAACTTAGCTAATTATTCCAATATAATCACAACATTAATAATATGTGGGAGTACCTATATATATAATTTAATAAGAAATTTGCTGTGTCTAGAAAGTTTTAGGTTGAGAAATTAATTCTGATGATGGCTAGACTTTTCATAAAGAGTTTCATTGTATGGCCTATGCAGTAATAGCGGAATGAGAAGACATGTCGGCAGTTTCTAGAATTGAATCAGCCCTTGGTATCGGTATAGGACCCATTTTCTCCATTGTCATAGTACAAGTCACTGAAGTTTGAAATCCGGGAGAAAGTAGCTCATTAAGTACTCAAACCTAGCTTCCTCTCTTTGTCTACATTGTGAATCTTTTGAGAAACATAAATCTGAGACACAAACTTTACAATACAACACAAAAAAGGAAAACAAAAAACTGCGAATTATTCCAATATAACATCAATAACACATGAGAGTTATGCCCAGTTTTTTATTAAATGATTTTACTTTCGAATTCCACATATAATTTATTAAGAAACTTACACCTTGAAAATAAGTACTCCTGTTTAAGTACTGTTGGGGGGGGACAGCCTTCCTGGGGGTAGCGACAGCGGCCGGGCCTCCGGCACAGAGACCGGCCCTGTTGCTCAAAAGGGTAGGGAAAAGAAGAGGAGGGCAATAGTAATAGGGGACTCTATGGTTACGGGGTCGGATAGGCGATTCGGTGGACGCAGTCAGGAGACCCAGATGGTAGTTTGCCTCCCTGGTGCCAGGGTCAGGGATGTGTCTGAACGCGTCCAAGATATCCTGAAATCGGAGGGAGAGGAACCTGAGGTTGTGGTACATGTAGGTACCAATGACATAGGCAGAAAAAGAGAAGAGGTCCTGAAAGGAGAATTTAGGGAGTTGGGAGAAGAGTTAAAGAGTAGGTCCGCAAAGGTAACAATCTCAGGATTACTACCTGTGCCACGCGACAGTGAGAGTAGGAATGAAATGAGGTGGAGGATAAATGGGTGGCTGAGGAACTGGTGCAGCAGGCAGGGATTCAAATTTCTGGATCATTGGGACCTCTTTTGGGGAAGGTGTGACCTGTACAGAAAGGACGGGTTGCACTTGAACCCGAGGGGGACCAATATCCTGGCGGGGAGATTTGCAAAGGCTACTGGGGAGACTTTAAACTAGAACGGTTGGGGGGAGGGACTCAAATAGAGAAAGCTAGTAGAAAATGTGGGAGGCAGGAGGCAGAGAAGGGAAGCACTCGGACCCAAAATGTAGTGGAGAAAGAAGAAAAAGATAATAAACATATGCGTTGGGGAGCACTTCGGGTCCAGTGATCACAATACCATTAGTTTCAATATAATTATAGAGAGGGTCAGAACTGGACCTAGGGTTGAGATTTTTGATTGGAGAAAGGCTAACTTTGAGGAGATGCGAAAGGATTTAAAAGGAGTGAATTGGGACATGTTGTTTTATGGGAAGGATGTAGAAGAGAAATGGAGGACATTTAAAGGTGAAATTTTAAGAGTACAGAATCTTTATGTCCCTGTTCGGTTGAAAGGAAATAGTAAAAATTGGAAAGAGCCATGGTTTTCAAGGGAAATTGGACACTTGGTTCGGAAAAAGAGAGAGATCTACAATAATTATAGGCAGCATGGAGTAAATGAGGTGCTTGAGGAGTATAAAGAATGTAAAAAGAATATTAAGAAAGAAATTAGAAAAGCTAAAAGAAGATATGAGGTTGCTTTGGCAAGTAAGGTGAAAGTAAATCCAAAGGGTTTCTACAGCTATATTAATAGCAAAAGGATAACAAGGAATACAATTGGTCCATTAAAGAGTCAGAGTGGACAGCTATCTGCAGAGCCAAAAGAGATGGGGAAGATATTGAACAATTTCTTTTCTTCGGTATTCACCAAGGAGAAGGATATGGAATTATGTGAGGTAAGGGAAACAAGCAGAGTAGCAATGGAAACTATGAGATTCAAAGAAGAGGAGGTGCGGACACTTTGAAAAATATGGAAACGGATAAGTCTCCAGGTCCTGACAGGATATTCCCTAGGACATTGAAGGAAGTTAGTGTAGAAATAGCAGGGGCTATGACAGAAATATTTCAAATGTCATTAGAAACGGGAATAGTGCCGGAGGATTGGCGTACTGCGCATGTTGTTCCGTTGTTTAAAAAGGGTTCTAAGAGTAAACCTAGCAATTATAGACCTGTTAGTTTGATGTCAGTGGTGGGCAAATTAATGGAAAGGATACTCTGAGATAATATATATAAGCATCTGGATAAGCAGGGTCTGATTAGGAACAGTCAACATGGATTTGTGCCTGGAAGGTCATGTTTGACTAATCTTCTTGAATTTTTCAAAGAGGTTACTAGGGAAATTGATGAGGGTAAAGCAGTGAATGTTGTCTATATGGACTTCAGTAAGGCCTTTGACAAGGTTCCTCATGGAAGGTTGGTTAAGAAGATTCAATTGTTGGGTATTAATGGTGGAGTAGCAAGATGGATTCAACAGTGGCTGAATGGGAGATGCCAGAGAGTAATGGTGGATGGCTGTTTGTCAGGTTGGAGGCCGGTGACTAGTGGGGTGCCTCAGTGGTCTGTGTTGGATCCACTGTTGTTTGTCATGTACGTCAATGATCTGGATGATGGTGTGGAAAATTGGATTAGTAAGTATGCAGATGATACTAAGATAGGTGGTATTGTGGATAATGAAGTAGATTTTCAAAGTCTACAGAGAGATTTAGGCCATTTGGAAGAGTGGGCTGAAAGATGGCAGATGGAGTTTAATGCTGATAAATGTGAGGTGCTACATCTCGGCAGGACAAATCAAAATAGGACGTACATGGTAAATGATAGCAAATTGAGGAATGCAGTTGAACAGAGGGATATAGGAATAACTGTGCATAGTTCCCTGAAGGTGGAATCTCATGTAGATAGGGTGGTAAAGAAAGCTTTTGGTGTGCTGGCCTTTATAAATCAGAGCATTGAATATAGAAGTTGGGATGTAATGTTAAAATTGTACAAGGCATTGGTGAGGCCAATTCTGGAGTATGGAGTACAATTTTGGTCGCCTAATTATAGGAAGGATGTCAACAAAATAGAGAGAGTACAGAGGAGATTTACTAGAATGTTGCCTGGGTTTCAGCAACTAAGTTACAGAGAAAGGTTGAACAAGTTAGGTCTTTATTCTTTGGAGCACAGAAGGTTAAGAGAGGACTTGATAGAGGTCTTTAAAATTATGAGCGGGTTAGACAAAGTTGACGTGGATAAGCTTTTCCCATTGAGAGTAGGGAAGATTCAAACACGGGGACATGACTTGAGAATTAAGGGACAGAAGTTTAGGGGTAACATTAGGGGGAACTTCTTTACTCAGAGAGTGGTAGCTGTGTGGAATGAGCTTCCAGTGGAAGTGGTGGAGGCAGGTTCGATTTTATCCTTTAAAAATAGATTGGATGGGTATATGGACGGGAAAGGAATGGAGGGTTATGGTCTGAGTGCAGGTAGATGGGACTAGGGGAAGTTTTTTAAATGTTTTTTTTTAAATAAATAAATAAATGAAATGAAATGAAATAAAAAAAAAAAAAATTAAATAAAATTTAAAAAAAGTGTTCGGCACGGACTTGAAGGGCCAAGATGGACTGTTTCCGTGCTGTAATGGTTATATGGTTATAGGTTTAAGGTGACAAGAGAAAGATTTAAAAGGGACCCGAGAGGCACGTTTTTCCATTCAAACAGTGGTGAGTATGTTTCCAGAGGAAGTGGTAGAGGCTGGTATAATTACAAAATTTTAAAGACAATTAAATGGATAGGGAAGGTTTGGAGCCATGTGGTCCAAATGCAGGCAAATGGGACAAGCTCATGAATTCAGCTTGGTTGGCATGGAAGGGTTGGGCTGAAGGGCCTGTTTCGCTGCTCTATAACTCAATGACTCTTTTACTCTACAACCATAGATGGTGGAAAGGCTTTGGAGGGAAGTGAGTTACTCTCCACACAACATCCTGCCTTGAACTTGTTCTAGTTGACACAATTTTGTGGTTTGTTCAGTTAAGCTTTGGATCAATGTTGACAGCAAAATGATGGTGTGGAATTTGGTGAAGATAATACCACTAATTATCAAATAGAAGTGTTTAGACTCCTTCTTGTACATATGGTATGAGAAATGCTGTGTAATACCGATGCATTGCATTACAGGATGGTCAGGTGGGGGCTAATAAAGGCAACCCCCATGGATCCCATGTGCGAGTACCCCGACCGTTTTGACGAAGTATTGGGCAAACTACCCTGCAAGTACGAAATCGAGGTGGACCCGGAGGTCCATCCGATAGTCCGCCCTCCTCACCGCGTCTCCTTTGCTATGAAGGACAAGGTGGAGTCCACTCTACGCCAGATGGTGGCCATGGGCATCATCAAGGAAGTGAGCGATGCCACCCGGTGGGTCTCCACCATGGTCGTTGCTGCTAAGAAGGACAAGAGTGAGATTCGGATCTGTATCAACCCCAAGGACCTAAACCTTGCCATCAAGCGCCCGCACTACCCCATGCGAACGGTGGAGGATGTCGCTGCAAAGGTTGGCCCGGCCACTGTATTCTCTGTCCTCGATGCCAAGAACTCTTTCTGGCAGATTCCGCTGGATGAACGTTCATCTTTACTGACCACGTTTGGTACACCTTTCGGCAGGTTCCGTTTCCTCCGCATGCCTTTCGGGATCAATTCTGCCAGCGAGGTTTTCCAGCGCACCATGGAACAGCTATTTGCAGGTCTGCCGTGTGCTATCATCGTTGATGACATCTTGGTGTACGGGAGGGACGTCGCTGAGCACGACCTCCACCTCCGTCTGGTCCTGGATCGGGCTCGGGAAATCAACCTCAAACTGAACCCCAAGAAGTGCCGTTTCCGCGTCCCGGAGGTCACCTACGTGGGCCATGTTTTTACGGCCGAGGGTCTGAAACCAGACCCACAGAAGACAGCTGCGGTCTCAGAGATGCCAGCTCCGGTCAACGTGCCAAGCCTGCAACGCTTCTTGGGCATGATGAACTATCTGGGGAAATTTATTCCCGACCTCAGCGAGCTGAGTGCGCCCCTGAGGGAACTGACCAAGGTGGACACTGCCTGGGTTTGGTACCCGCTACATCAGGCAGCCTTCGATGACTTGAAATCCCGGCTGGTTCGCGCCCCCACTCTGAAGTTCTTCGACTTAAAGCGCCCTATCGTCATTACCTGCGATGCATCAAGTTTCGGTCTCGGTGCCGCCTGCCTGCAGATCCACGACCGCCTGCAGCTACCTGTCTCCTACGCCTCCCGCACCATGACCCCAACCGAGCAACGCTACGCTCAGATCGAGAAAGAGCTCCTTGCCGTGGTGTTTGCCTGCTCGAAGTTCAGGGACTACATTATAGGTAACACCTTCACTATCGAAACCGACCACCAGCCGCTGGTCACGATCTTAAACAAACCGATCCACGTTGCCTCTTCCCGTTTGCAGCGTATGATGCTGCAACTCCAACGCTTCACGTTTCAAATCGTGTACCGCAAGGGCAAGGACATGTTTGTGGCAGACACGCTGTCCCGCGCACCGCTGGCTTCTACAGCCCGCCACCCGTACGAGTCATCCGACCTGATGGTGCTAAACGTCAACTTCATGCCCTCCCAGCAGTTGCAGTCCCTGATTCACCACACCGCCAATGATCCTGCCCTGCAACAGCTTATAGACGTCATCCGTCGTGGCTGGCCTGACCGTCGCTCACCCTTGCCGGCTGGTGCTGCGCCCTACTTCCTAGTCCGGGACGAACTTGTGCTGCAGGGAGGCGTGGTGGTGAAGGGCCACAAGGTTGTGGTGCCTGCCGCTCTGCGGGACCACTATTTCCAAACTGCCCACAACGGCCATCCCGGTGCCGATGCCACCCTGTCCCAGGCCCAGAGCCAATTTTATTGGCCCAGCATGGCACAGGACATCCGGGAGAGGGTCTCTGCCTGCTCCACCTGCAATACCCTCTCTCCCCACCAGCAACGCCAGCCACTCCTGCAACAGCCTGCCCCCGCCCTGGCGTGGATGGCGGTCGCTACGGACATATTTGAGTGGCGTGGCAAACATTTCCTGGTCCTGGTCGACTCTTACTCCAGCTGGTTCGAGATTAAGCGTCTGCACTCCCTCACTTCTGCTGCGGTCATCGGGACGTTGCAACCCCTCTTTGCAACCTTTGGCATTCCTGTGACTGTGCAGTCTGACAACGGGGGCCAGTTCACGAGTGCTGAGTTCCGCGCATTCGCCGCCGCCTACAACTTTCGCCACATCACCAGCAGCCCGGAGTACCCGCAGAGCAACGGCCTTGCTGAGCGCGCCGTCCGCAGTGCCAAGGAGCTGCTGGAACATTGCAGACTGTCGCATTCGGATTTTTATCTCGCTCTACTGAATCTCCGAAATATTAGTCGCGACCCTGCCATGGGCTCACCGGCTCAACGGCTCATGTCCCACACCACTCGCCCTCCAATCCCTGTCTCCCAGCGGTCGCTACGGCCCGCAGTCCGCAGCCCTGCTGCTGTCCAGAAGCGTATTACCCAGAAACAGGTCGTCCAGAAGCGCTCCCACGACAAGTCATGCCGTCCCCTTCAGCCCCTCTTCGAGGGCCAGGTCGTCCGGATGCAGTCCCCCTCCGGACACCACCGCTTGGCTGTTGTTGTCGGCTTTGCCGACTCTCCGCGCTCTTACCTGGTTGACTACGAGGGCACAATCTACCGCCGGTCCCGCCAGCATTTGCTGCCGGTCAACGAGCCCGCTCCGCCTCCCGCAGCCCCTTTTGCTCCCCCGGTTGCCGCCTCGTTGCCTCCCGCTCCTCTGCCCTCGCAACCCTTGGCGCCCCGTTCTCCCGCTGCTCCTCCTGGCCCCCCCCATCAGCCATCTCCTGCTCGCGTGCCCGTTGCGGTGCACTTGTCTCCTCGTTCTCCCCCTCCTGCTCACTCCCCTTTCGGTTCACCTATCGCCGCTCCTGCCCCGGTGCCCACTCTACCTTCGAAGGGGGGGGGAGGCGGGCTGCATACCCGCTTCGGGCGTCTGGTCAAGCCGCCTGAACGTTACGGGGAGTTTGCTTGAATGTTTTAAGTTTTTTCCTGACGATGTACGCGCGGGTTTGTGCCTAGCGTATGAGTCGTGGTCTCACTGTCATCATTGCTATGTTTCCCTTTTCAAGGGGAAGGATGTAGAGCCGTGCATGTTCCTTTAACATGGTGATCTCACTTCTACTAACCACTCCCCATTAGCTTCAGTATAAATGTAACCTTCCCACCCCTAGCTCGCTCTCTAGCTCCGGTAATGGACCACGAACAGCTAGGGCAATATGTGTGTATACGAATGCAATGTATGCAATAAACTAGAGTGAAGACACCCTGTGTTTGGACAGTCTTTACATAGACTACCCTAATTATCTGCACAACTCAAAGACAGTTATAACAGTTACAAGAGCAGACCCGTTGGGTCTGGACCCCGAACGTGCTTCAGACCCCGGGGTTTGGTTCCCGAACGTGCTTCAGCGTCTTTACGGCGTAGACAGCGCCTTGAGCCAGCGTGAGAGAGCCGGCCCGGGGGGGGGGGGGTAGTTGAGGAGAGCCGGGCGGCAGCAGCGAAAAAATAAAATCTCGGCGTTTTTGGAAGAGAGCCGGGCGCTTGAGCCAGCGTGAGAGAGCCGGCCCGGGGTGGGGGGCGTTGGGGTTGGGGGGGGGGGGGTAGTGGAGGAGAGGCGGGCGGCAGCAGCTAAAATCGTCAGCGAAAGAAAATAAATGGCGGCGTTTTTGGAGCAGTCGGGCGGCAGCAGCCGTTATGGTGGCTGGCCAGCAGGAGGAGACAAAATGAGTGTACAACCTCCACTTGTGCCCATCCCTGAGCAAGTGGCTCCACAATTTCCTGACCGGCAGACCACAGGTGGTGCGTGTGGGCCATCACATGTCATCCTCCCTCACCCTCAACACTGGGGCCCCCCAGGGCTGTGTGCTGAGCCCTCTGCTGTATTCTCTCGACAGCCACGACTGCAAGGCCATCTCAGACTCTAACATCATAGTCAAGTTTGCCGATGACACAGTAGTGGTAGGCCTAATCTCAAACAATGATGAGGCAGCCTACCACTCTGAAATCATCCACCTGGCAAACTGGTGTAGCGAGAATAACCTGGAGCTGAACACCTCCAAGACCAAGGAGCTCATAGTGGACTTCTCCAGGAAGCAGCAGAGGAGCTTTCTCCCCCTCAGCATAAACGGGGCCCAGGTGGAGAGGGTGGAGAGCTTCAGGTACCTCGGCATCCACATCTCCCAGGACCTGACATGGTCACACCATCTCAGCAGCCTGGTAAAGAAGGCCAACCAGCGTCTTTACCATCTCAGACGGCTGAGGGACTTCAAGCTCCCCCTCAGGGTGCTCAAGAATCTCTACACCCATACTGTGGAGAGCATCCTGAGTGGGAGCATCATCACCTGAATGGGGAACACCATCAAGAGGGACCAACTGGCTCTGAGGAGGGTGGTTCGCTCAGCTGAGCGGACCATCAAAACCACCCTTCCCAACCTGCAGGACATCTACACCAAGCGCTGCAGGTCAAGAGCCAGGAGGATTATCCAGGACCACACTCACCCCAACAACAGACTGTTTTCCCTGCTGCCCTCAGGGAAATGGTACCGGCTGCTCAGGGCCAACACGGAGAGAATGAGGAGTTTCTTTCCCCAGGCCATGAGACTGCTGAACGAGGACGGAGTGTCGCCGCACCCCCCCCTCCCCCCCAGCCCCCCAACGCCCAAACCCTCCCCATCCTCCTCACCAGCACCTGCACCCCCGCCCAAACCCCCTGCCCCGCCCCGCCTCGCCACCATCAAACACACACACATGGGACTGAACTGGATGGAACATGCTGTCATCACAGGTGTTCCACGGCACTTGTCACTTTGCTTGTAACAGCACTACTTGTTATGTGGTATATTTATGGGGTATGTGTTATATGTAGGCATTGTTTTATGTGGGTTATGTGGTATGTGTTATATGTGGGTATTGTTTATGTGGGTTATGTGTAAGTGGGGAACCATGCACAACTGGACAGGCACTTAAGCATTTCACTACTGGTTATACCTGTATAATTGAGTTTGTGACCAATAAACTTGAATTGAAAGATTGAAAGATTGAATTGAAGAGTGAGTGGGGGGGGGGGGGGGGTTATTTTAAAAAGTGTACATAAAAATGTCTAAATCTAATAAGGAGTGTGTTAGGGTATGTAAAAGTGTAATGTCTAGCGAAATGGAAAAAATCGTGGAGTTTTCGCGTGTGGTTTTGGCGGAGCAAGGAATCAAAGGCCAAATATGACACCCACAAATAAATAAACACATCCACACACACACAGAGTTTTAATAGTATACTAGACCAAGAGCAGACCCATTGGGTCTGGACCCCGAACGTGCTTCAGACCCCGGGACGAAAATCGCTAGCGAAAGAAAAAAAATGGCGTCGTTTTTGGAGCAGAGCCGGTCGGCAGCAGCCGTTGTGGTGGCTGGCCAGCAGGAGACAAAATGAGTGAGTGTGTGTGGTGGGGGGGTGGATTTTATTTTAAAATGTGTACATAAAAATGTCTAAATCTAATAAGGAGTGTGTTAGGGTATGTAAAAGTGTAATGTCTAGCGAAATGGAAACAATCGCGGAGTTTTCGCGTGTGGTTTTGGCGGAGCAAGGCATCAAAGGCCAAATCTGACACCCACAAATAAACACACACACACATCCACACACACACAGAGTTTTAATAGTATAATAATTAATTAGTTAGATAGATAGATAGATAGATAGATAGATAGATAGATAGATAGACAGACAGACAGACAGACAGACAGACAGACAGACAGACAGACAGACAGACAGACAGACAGACAGACAGATAACAAACAAACATTGCCAAGCACTATGAGAAAATTGCTTAGTTATTCCCCATATAAAAAAGATAGTCAAGAAAAAAGTTTCTATTTTACTCAAATTATTTGTGTCAATATTATCTGAACTTCCCATCAGTTGCTATTCTATCTCACACATATCTTATACGTTTCAACACTATTGCAAATGCATTCCTTTGCTTTTCCGGTGCTGGAGACAATATTACATTTGCCATTTGTCTGTAGCCAAACAAAGGTCCAAAATGGTTTGCTTTGTTTTGGATGAACCAATTGCTTATAAATGATTTTCTTTGCTTTGGTAGAAGCTATCTGAAAAATACATGGACATTTTTTTTTTCTTGAAATGTAACAGTACGTTAAGATGTAAAAGATAGCAGGAACATCCAGTGCTGGCATGAAATTGTAACTTTGCTAACCTAAATGGGCTACTAGATCAGAGATGTAGAGTTCCTTCTTGCGTTTGAGGCAGCAGGCTGATGCCATCCAGTTCGATATCCGTAGGTGCCCGCCCTAAAAAGGGTGCATGCTCCAGGTTGGCACCAAGCTGCAGCGCTGCTGCTGTCTCTGTTTGTTGTCGTTCGCCTGACTGAGGTCAGTTGACAGGGCTCACCACGGGGAGGTCGACAACATGAGCCCCATGTACATCTCCAATTCTATGTGATGATCTCCAGGAGCAGCTCAATCATGTCTTTCCTTATTATTTCTAGTGAAGTATATTTAGGATGCCCAGGGTGTGTCGTGCATTTGATATTACTACAGTCACCTATCTTGAATTGAGACAGATTTTGAAATAGAAATTAGCTCTTTAAAATAAAAATAAACTACTTGTTTTCATTTTGCATTGATCTTTCCATTCAATTTTTTTTGCCATTCTCTGAATGTAACATATATTCTTAAACTGTTCGGTCTGTCAAACCTGCCTCATGAACACTTTAGGTGCAAATGTGGCTTCATTGTAGGGCAACATACATCATGTTATTAATGGACCAGTGCATATTTAAGCCCCGATGTGAAATATTGTCAAATTCATTGTGACCTGATTTTGCCAAGTGATCATATTCTTGAAACAAAACTAGCAGTGTACATGAAAGGCCACAAAGTGTTGGAGTAATTCAGTGGGCCAGGTGACGTTTCAGGCAGGACCCTTCTTTAGTATACTCGGGTAGCCAAAAGTTTTATAGAGCCATGTGAAAATATAATCTTCTTGTACTCACGACAGGGCAGATAATTTTACAATATGCTGCAGATGGTCATTGCACCAAGCAACGATGTACGTACAATGCTTGAATGAGTTCAAGATAACTGCTGTTAGCTGAGCTGATTTTGTCCCAGCCAGCCACCATTATCAGGCTAGGGCTAATGCACACTCATACACCTGAAGTGGGAACATGGCAGAAACATAGTGGTAATGGGGCCAAGTATATAGCCAGGGTGGGGCCAGGAATGTGGGCTGGAGCTGAGGAGGGAAATGGGAGCGGGCCAGGTGTACAGCTGAATGGGACCGGGAGCAGGAACAGAACGGAGCTGTTCTGATGGAAAATGGCTGGAATGTAGTTGGTTTAGGGGTGAGGTGTGCGGAGGAAACACGAAGGGACTAGGGCCAGGTTTACAGAACATAACAGGGCCGGAAGTGTGACCGGATGTCCAGATACAAGGCAGCCAGGCAAGGGGGAATAATTGTGGACGGAATGTAGAGAGGAAAGGGAACAGGTGTGCTGACCGGGTGGGGCTGGGAGTGAGACCAGCTGTGCAGGTAGAATCCGGCCCAGACTGTGGTGTACATTGAACATGAAGGGAAAGGGGACAGCTAGGTACCTCAATAGGCATTAATCTGCCTGGTGCTAGTCCAAGAGAAGGTGAATATGGGAGGAAGCACAGCCAAGAGTTGAAGGCGGGAAGTCAGAACACATTTTTTTTTAGTTTAGTGTAGAGATAGTGTGAAAACAGGCCCTTTGGCCCACTGAGTCCACGCTGACCACACACACTAACACTGTCGTACACATACTAGGGATAATTTTTACAATTATACTAAGCCAATTAGCCTGTACGTCTTTGGAGTGTGGAAGGAAACGGAGGCTCCTGCTGAAAACTCACGCAGGTCATGGGGAGAAAGTACAAACTCCATTAAAGACAGCAGCCGTATTCAGGATCGAACCCAGGACTCTGGCACTGTAAGGCAGCAGCTCTACCGCTGTGCTGCTGTGCCGCCCTCTAATCTGTGGAAAGAAAAAGTGTTAACATTTTGGGTCAGAGACACTTCTTCAGAATTGTTAGAACAGATCCTTCGCTGCCATGAAGGGACTCTGGTGAGGAATGGAATTCAGTCCCTTGTGAGGGAAGACATAGGGACTGACGAGGTAGAGTCACGGTGGATTGAGTTGAGGAATTGCAAAGGCAAGAAGACACTAATTGGTGTTATCTACAGACCCCCAAATAGTAGCCCGGATGTAGGGTGTAAATTGCAGCATGAGTTAAAACTGGCATGCAACAAAGGTAATGCCACTGTGGTGATGGGGGATTTCAATATGCAGGTAGACTGGGAAAATCAGGTTGGTTCAGGACCCCAAGAAAGAGAGTTTGTAGAATGCCTCCGAGATGGATTCTTAGAGCAGCTTGTAATCGAGCCGACCAGAGAAAAGGCAATTCTGGATTTAGTGTTGTCCAATGAATCAAATTTGATAAGACAACTAAAGGTAAAGGAACCGCTTGGAGGTAGTGATCATAATATGATTAGTTTTAATCTGCAATTTGAGAAGGAGAAGGTTAAATCGGAAGTGGCAGTGATTCAGCTGAACAAAGGGGATTATGAAGGCATGAGAGAGGAGCTGGCCAAGGTAGACTGGAAAGGGATCCTAGCAGGAATGACGGTGGAACAGCAATGGCAGGAATTTCTGGGCATAATCCGGAAGACGCAGGATCATTTCATTCCAAAAAGGAAGAAAGATTCTAAGGGGAGTAGGAGGCAACCGTGGCTGACAAGAGAAGTTAGGGATAGAATAAAACTAAAAGAAAAGATGTATAACACAGCAAAGAGTAGCCGGAAGCCAGAGGATTGGGAAACTTTCATAGAACAGAAGGAAACAAAACGGGCAATATGGGCTGAAAAGATGAAGTACGAGGGGAAGCTGGCCAGGAATATAAAGAAGGACAGTAAAAGCTTCTTTAGATATGTTAAGGGAAAAAGAGTAGCAAAGTCAAATGTGGGTCTCTTGAAGGCAGACACAGGTGAAATTATTATGGGCAACAAGGAAATGGCAGAAGAGTTGAATAGGTACTTCGGATCTGTCTTCACTAAGGAAGACACAAACAATCTCCCAGAAGTACTGGAGGACAGAGGATCTAAGGGGGTCGAGGAACTGAAAGAAATTTTCATTAGGCGAGAAATAGTATTGGGTAGGCTAATGGGACTGAAGGATGATAAATCCCCGGGGCCTGATGGACTGCATCCCAGGGTCCTCAGGGAGGTGGCTCTAGATATAGTGGACGCATTAGTGATCATTTTCAAATGTTCAATAGATTCAGGATCAGTTCCTGTGGATTGGAGGATAGCTAATGTTATCCCACTTTTCAAGAAAGGAGCGAGAGAGAAAACAGGGAATTACAGACCAGTTAGCCTGACTTCGGTGGTGGGAAAGATGCTGGAGTCAATTATTAAAGAGATAATAATGGGGCATTTGGATAGCATTTAGTCCAAGTCAGCATGGATTTATGAAAGGAAAATCTTGTTTGATTAATCTTCTGGAATTTTTTGAGGATGTGACAAGTAAAATGGGTGAAGGGGAGCCAGTGGATGTAGTGTATCTAGACTTTCAGAAAGCCTTTGATAAGGTCCCGCACGGGAGACTGGTGACTAAAATTAGAGCACATAGTATTGGGGGTAGGGTGTTGACGTGGATAGAAAATTGGTTGGCAGACAGGAAGGAAAGAGTAGGAGTGAACGGGTCCTTTTCAGAATGGCAGGCAGTGGCGAGTGGAGTGCCGCAAGGCTCGGTGTTGGAGCCGCAACTGTTTACCATATATATTAATGATTTGGAAGAGGGAATTAGGAGCAACACTAGCAAGTTTGCGGATGACACAAAGCTGGGTGGCAGTGTGAACTGTGAAGAGGATGTTAGGAGGTTGCAGGGTGACCTGGACAGGTTGAGTGAGTGGGCAGATGCAGTATAATATAGATAAATGTGAGGTTATCCACTTTGGTGGCAAAAACAAGGGGGCAGATTATTATCTTAATGGGGTTAGGTTAGGTAAGGGGGAGGTACAGCGAGACCTGGGTGTCCTTGTACACCGGTCACTGAAAGTTGGCATGCACGTACAGCAGGCAGTGAAGAAATGTTGGCCTTCATAACAAGAGGATTTCAGTATAGGAGTAGAGATGTTCTTCTGCAATTGTATAGGGCTCTGGTAAGACCACATTTGGAGTATTGCGTACAGTTTTGGTCTCCTAATTTGAGGAAGGACATCCGTGTGATTGAGGTAGTGCAGCGTAGGTTCACAAGATTGATCCCTGGGATGGAGGGACTGTCATATGAGGAAAGATTGAAAAGACTGGGCTTGTATTCACTGGAGTTTAGAAAGGATGAGGGGGATCTTATAGAAACATATAAAATTATAAAAAGAACTGGACAAGCTAGATGCAGGAAAATTGTTCCCAATGTTGAGCAAGTCCAGAACCAGGGGCCACAGTCTTAGAATAAAGGGGAGGCCATTTAAGACTGAGGTGAGAAAAAACGTTTTCATCCACGTTGTGAATTTGTGGAATTCCCTGCCACAGAGGGCAGTGGAGGCCAAATCACTGGATGGATTTAAGAGAGAGTTAGATAGAGCTCTAGGGGCTAGTGGAATCAAGGGATATGGGGAGAAGGCAGGCACAGGTTATTGATTGGGAAAGCAATGAATGGTGGTGCTGGCTCGAAGGGCCGAATGGCCTCCTGCACCTATTTTCTATGTTTCTATGACTCCAACCTGAAATCTTGATTTTGTTTTTCTTACCACAGATGCTTGACATGATGAATATTTCCAGCATTTTCTGGGGGATTTTCAAATTGTTAAATGTACTGTTGAAGCTGAATCTGTGGTGTACATCAGGAATTGTTTCTTAGAGCAATATGCTGCAGAACCTCCCTCGGAAAAAGCCATTTTAGATTTGGTTATGTGTAATGAGGTAGGATTAATAAGAGATCTTTCATTAAGAATCCTCTATGAGTACTCATTATATTGTAGAATTACATTTAAAGTTTGAGACTGAATATCTTCAATCCAAAATCAATTCCCCAGCTTAAGAGTTATTACAAAGGTACAATTGGACTGAGAAAATAGACAAGAGTTAACCAGTGGCAGATATTTAATCAACTATCTCACAACGCTCAGCAGAAATTTATTCCAATCAGAAAAGGGGCTCAAAGAGAAAGATGAACCATCCATGGTTCATAGCTTTAAGGTTAGAGGGATAAAGTTTAAAGAGGTGTATGGGGCATGTGTTTTTACACAGAGGTGGTGGATGCCTCGAATGCGCTGCCAGGAGTGGTGGTGGAGTCAGATACTATAGTGACATTTAGTTTATTTTTGTTTATAATTTACAGTTGAACCAAGGTACAGTGAAAAGCTTTTCTTGCATGCTATCCAGTCAGTGAAAAGACAATACATGATTACAAGCTAGACGTCCACAGTGTACAGATACAGGATAAACAATATAACATTTAGTACAAGATAAAGTCCAATAAAGTCTGATTAATGATATTTTGAAGGTCTCCAATGAGGAAGATTGAAGGTCAAGACCGCCCTCTAATTGGAGAGAAGACAGTTTAGTTGCCTGATAACAGCTGGGAACTAAACTGTCTTGGAGTCTAGAGGTATGAGTTTTCAAACTTTTGTACCTCTTGCCTGATGGCAGAGGGGTGACAAGGGTGAGACCGGTCTATGATTATGCTGGTGGCCTTGCCAAGACCGCCTGAGGTGCAGATGGAGACAATGGAAAGGAGGTTGCTTTGCGTGTGAATGGCGCACCATTTACTGAAGTCTCCTTTGTCTTGCTGACATTGAGGGAGGGGTTGCTGTCGGCACCAGGTTTACGAGGTTCTCATTCTCTGTCCTATACTCACTCATCGTTATTTGATACTGGACTAAGTGGGACCTATTGGGTCCCAGTCATACGGGAGGCCTGGTCCCCCAACGCAACCCATTCCCCAATGCAATATTCCACCATTCACCCTCTCGGCCTGGGCGGATCTCGGGCTGGGGGGCTGGGCTCACTCGCTCACGGCTGCTGAACTCTCTCATTCACGGACTCTGGACTCTCTCCCACGGACTCTGGACTCTCTCACTCACGGACTCTAGACTCAGCCCTGCCTCCGGGATTTTATTCTCCTTGGCCCGTTGATTGACAGCGGGTGCCAGAAGGGGCATTACCTTCATGGTGGAGTGACGGGCGAGAAGACCAATCTGCTGATCTCACGATTTTTTAAACCATCATAACTTCTGTAATATTGCACCAATCAGAACAAAACTTGGTGCGCTTGGAGCAGAGAACGGTGAGTAAGGTGGTGAAAAGTTCCTAGCGATATAGGGCACCGTTTTTGCGCAAATTTAAAAACAATGCAAACCGGAAGAGGAGAACTTGTAAATTGAGTTGGATTTGTATTTGGTTACGCAGTCAGGATAGTATAAGAATTATAGTAGGGGCTGAAATGCATCCTCATGAGGCACCAGTGTTGAGAATTTTTGTAGAGGATGATTTGTCACCTTTTCTCACTGTTTGTGGTCTGTTGGTCAGGAAGTTCGGGATCCAGTTCAGAAGGGAGTGCTGACTCCACACATCTCATGTTTGGAGATGAGCTTGAATGAGATAATTGTATTGAAAGCTGTAGTATATGATTAGAAGCCTGATGTAGGTGTCCTTCTGATCCAGGTGTTCCAGCGATGAGTGTAGGGCCAGGGAGATGCATTCGCCCTGACCTGTTGTGGCGGTGGATGGACTGTAATGGATCAAGGTTGCTTGGTAGGCTGCATTTAATCTATAACCAGCCTCTAAAAGCCCTTCGTGATGGTGGATGTCAAGGCCATTGGACGGTTAATCATTGAGGCATGTGATATTGCTTTTCATTGGCACCGAATGATAGTGGTCTTCTATGGGATGATTGTGAACTGTCGTCCTCCAGATAAAAGTGCAAATATTTTGTTCAATTCATTAGTATTGTAATTTTAGTGTCATGTATTGCAAAATATAGTGACAAACTTTGTTTTGCATACTATCCAGGCAGTTCATAACATGCGTGAGTGTATCAGGTATTGCAGAAGAGAAAATAAACAGTGCAAAATATAGTATCACAGCTACAGATAAAATGCAAATAAAGAAAGATGTGAATGCTGCAACAAGATAGATTGTAAAATCAGTGATATGTCCTTTGCAAATGAGAGGACTGTTCAAGTGTCTGATAACAGCAGAGAAGAAGCTGTTCCTGAATATGATGGTACCTGCTTTCAAGCTTTTGTGCCTTCTGCCTGACAGGAGAAGGGAGAAGAGAACAACCAAGATGTGAGTGTTCCTCAATTCAGATTATGCTGAGGCAGTGTGAAGTCTGGATAACGTTGATGGTGAGGGGGTGGGTGGGGGTTGAATAAAGAAGGCTGGTTTGCATGTTGGACTGGGCTGTGTTAATGACTGCAATTTTGCGCTGTCTTGGGCTACGCCAAGCTGTGACGCATCCCAATAGAATGTTCTCTGTGGTGCATTTGTGGTAATTGGTGAGTTATTGCGGACATGCTGAATTTCCTTAGTCTTTTGAGGAAGTAAGATCATTTTTGTGCTTTCTTGGTATCTCATTGATATGGTTGGACTGTTAAACTGAGTTCTTTTGCCAGTCTAATTCAAGAAAACTTGATTCAAACCATTGCTGCTGTTAAAATCGATTCTTTATTCTGACAGCGCTGGATAATTCTTTAAACCTTCCAACACAGAGCTGGAAGCTCCAGGGCAGGTCCAAAGAGCTAGTAACTTTGGTACAAACTTAACGCATTATATAGGTATTAGACAATTATTGTACAGAAGGTGTGGCAAACTATTAACCAATCATTATGGTTTACCATACATTAGCTTATTTGCATTAACCGATCAACTAAGTCCTTTCCAGTGATTGACAACACGTGTAGTCACATGATTTTCCCTTTTCTGGCCTCTTTACAACCCTTCCTTTGCCTGTGGTTTAACTTTACCCTCTTTGTTCAAAATCATTTTATTTCAATGAAGTAAAACCACAGAAATATAAAATAATTTCTCAGAGACCACCTCTCAGAATATAAAATACACATCATACAGCAATCACACAATACATACATACATTTTCACTTTTGGAAAAGAAAGTTTTCTAGAACTTCAGATTTAAACAAAGTCTAATATTTACAATCCTAATTAAAACACAATACACTTCACGAATAATTTCCCTACAACTACATAGTTAAAATACAGTTACTTATGGATTACAAAGATTAAATATGAGTTTTGCCACATTCTTACAAAGTGGTAGACAAGTTATTTCTAATCACACAATTCCCAACTCCAAGCACAAAAAGGCCATATACTTGTCACACTTGATAAATTATAATTGCTTCTTACCAAGCTCGGGTCTAGTTTAATTCTGAATTACAACCTCTCCCTTGCTCATCCCTGGAGGAAAGGAATGTAAGGCCTTGCTTTCAAGAGAGAGCTAGATAGGG
This sequence comes from Malacoraja senta, assembly GCA_038087875.1. Taxonomy (NCBI): domain Eukaryota; kingdom Metazoa; phylum Chordata; class Chondrichthyes; order Rajiformes; family Rajidae; genus Malacoraja; species Malacoraja senta. The sequence goes on along the minus strand of JAXLNO010004837.1, from coordinate 38,466 downwards.
CTCTTAAAAATAGCGGAGTCAGGTGATATGGGGAGAAGGCAGGAACGGGGTACTGATTGGGGATGATCAGCCATGATCACATTGAATGGCAGTGCTGGCTCGAAGGGCCTACTCCTGCACCTATTGTCTATTGACTATTGCCTCCCTATGACTTCTTACTAATAGCATTCCACACAGCAAATGGAAGATTACTATATGCAGACCATAAACAACCATAAACCCTCTTTATGACACACCAGAGCTCAGAGATGTGTCACAAAGAAAGAACAAATGGTGTCTATGTCCTGGGAAGAGACCCCATCAACAACCTATACTCTAAACACCAAACTAAACCAAATACAACTTCTGACAGCGTTATAGCTGCTTCAAAGCAAACAAAGCTATGCCTATTCAGATCAACATTTCCATGTTATGATAAGCCATCTGTTCTCCTGTGTGTGTGTTCTTTGTACTTCATTTCTTTGTGGGGACATGTATTTCTGAAGACCCCAAACCCTTCTCTTGCAACTCAACATAGGTTCCTCACATGAAAGTTATTATCTGAGCAATTCTATTATATAATATTTCCTCAGGACCAGGTCAAAATATTGGTGATATTTACACCTCGAAACTCCAGCGCCATTGATGCAGAATTCCAGGGACAAAACTCATCAACACCTAGTTTGTAATCTGCACAAACTCTATCGGATCCATCAGGCCCTAACACTGGTACATTAGGCACTGCTTATTTAGAGTATTAACAGGTTCACGATCCCTCTGCACATTAATGCTGTTAGGGGTCTTGCCATTAACTGTCTACTTTCTCCTTGCATTCAACCTCACATTGTGCAACACCTCACTCTTGCTTAGATTAAACTCCATCTACCATTTCTCCACCTATTTCTGTAGCTGATCTATATCCTGCTGCGTATGTTAACAGCCTTCTTCACTGTCTGCAACTGCACTAATTTTGGTGTCATCTGCAAACTTACTAGCCAAGCCATCTACATTTACATATAACCATTTGTATATATATATATATATATCACAAACAACGGATGTCCCGTCCAGGTCACTGTAGAACAGTTACATAGCTAGTAGAGGTTGCCTCCCAGAGACCCATTTCGATCCTGACCTTGGGTGCTGTCTGCATGGAGTTGGCACGTTCTCCCTGTGACCATGTGGGTTTCCTCTGAGTGCTCCAGTCTCCTTCCACATCCCAAAGATGTGTGGGTTTGCAGGTTAATTGGCCTCTGTAAATTGCCCCTAGTGTGTAAGGAGTGGATGAGAAAGTGGACTAACATAGAACTCAGTGTGAATGGGTGGTCGATAGTTGGCGTGATCTATATCGCGCTGTATACATTGGGACACATACGAATTGGTAGGCCACATGGCCTGTTTTCATGCTATATCTCTAAATTAAAATGTTATTAAAAAATAAAACTCCTCTAGTCACAGACCTCCAGCTAGAATAACACCACAACCCTCTGTCTTCTTTGAGTAAAGACATAAGTTTCAGATTTAACTCTGCCATTGTAAGTTTTGGCATGGTGTTTTCTGACAAACCAAGCTGCATATTCAGTTTGGTTCATCAGGGTAATGTCACTCAGTATCAAGCTCAAAGGTGATGTTTCTGTCATTTACCTTCATCCCAATAGTACTTTGTTAAATCACCCCTTTTACATTGAACATCTTAAATAATGCACAGATTAAGTTTTTACTTGCTTCTGCTATGTGGTGAGAACGTCAGCAACTTTGGAAATTTTGAGCATGTTTGTTTGGTTTCGTGTTTTCAGTTTACTTAACTTTACTTTTTGTTGTGTTCTTATAAACCATACATCAGACATTTTCTGTGCTTGACTCAATCTTCAGACATCATGTGCATCCCTCAATGTGGTAATAGCTTTTGTTTGTATTGTATATCTTTGTCATTTCCTGAGTATTCACATACCCAGAGGAAACAAAAAAACGTTCCTCAACCAGTGTCCATTTCAGTGTGCAGTAAAAAATAAATAGAAGTAAAAATACATATATCATGAACAAATTAACACTCTACTCTCTACTAAACATCAACCGGCGTTCCGATCGGCAGCGGCACGACAGTGGCTCTGCTGCAGTGTGTCCAGGTTGGTGGTTGGTGCACGATACTTTGGCAGGGGGCAAAGTCCGTTTATCAGTCTTATAACCTGCGGGAAGAAGCTGAGGAGCATCCTGCTGGTTTTGCACCTAATGCTCCTGTACCTCTTCCCAGATGGCAGGATGGAGAATGTGTGATGCGATGGGTGGTAGGGGTCTTTGATGATGGAGATGGCTCTGCTGATACATCTCTTCCTGTATATGTCCAGCAGGAAAGGGAGTGGAGCACCAATAATCCTGCTGGCGGTCTTCACAATCCTGTCTAGTTGGTGCCGTTCATACGCCTTGCAGCTCCCGAACCAGGAAGTGATGCCGTAGGTTAATGTGCTCTCGATTGTCCCCCTATAAAAAGTTCGTAGGTGTGTAGTGCGGAGACCTGCTTTACGTAGTCTTCGGAGAGGGTGTAGTCGCTGCTGGGCTCTCTTGACCAGTGCTGTGGTGTTGGTCATGGACGTCAGGTCATCTGACAGGTGGAGTCCTAGGAACTTCACGCTGTTGACCCTTTCCACCAGCTCCATCGATGTGCAGAGGTGCATGGTGTTGTTTTCCCGCCCTCCTGAAGTCAACCACCATCTCCTTGGTTTTTCCCACGTTGAGAATGAGGTTGTGGGATTTGCACCATCCTGTGAGCAGCTCCACCTCCATCCTGTACGCCGACTCATCATTGTCACTGATGAGACCCACCACTGTTGTGTCATCAGCGAACTTGTTGATTAAGTTGTTGTTGAGTCTAGCAGTACAGTCGTGTGTTAGCAAACTAAACAGCTAACAGACTAAACAGCTTTAGTCTGTTAGCAGACTAAACAGTTTACCTTTTGGAAGCGAATGTTGGCATGCTCTGTTGCAGCATTTCCTGTGAACATGGAGTGGATGTAATAATCTGTCTCACAAGTCTTGAATGGTTTTATATTCTAATTCCACTGCTTGACTGATTTTTAATGTATTTTCATAGAACACATGCAGCTTTGGTGACAACCACCTCGAAATCAGATTGTCACATACCACACATAATCTATGCTTTGGCATTTGTAAGAGTGTGTTATAATTATAATCTTGCTTTGACTTCCTGAGTCTGGCCAGATAGTCGATGTTTTGTTAGGTTTTCTTAACTATGACGCAAATACAAACCTTTGCACAATCTCACTAGGACTTGTACGAAAGTCATACATCAACAATTACTCTGACTTTTGGAAGATTAAAATACCAGGTTTCTACGGGCACTAACCATATAACCATATAACCATTACAGCACGGAAACAGGCCATCTCGGCCCTTCAAGTCCGTGCCGAACATTAAAAAAAAAAAAAAAATACTTCCCCCTAGTCCCATCTACCTGCACTCAGACCATAACCCTCCATTCCTTTCCCGTCCATATACCCATCCAATCTATTTTTAAAGGATAAAATCGACCCTGCCTCCACCACTTCCACTGGAAGCTCATTCCACACAGCTACCACTCTCTGAGTAAAGAAGTTCCCCCTAATGTTACCCCTAAACTTCCGTCCCTTAATTCTCAAGTCATGTCCCCTTGTTTGAATCTTCCCTACTCTCAATGGAAAAAGCTTATCCACGTCAACTCTGTCTAACCCGCTCATAATTTTAAAGACCTCTATCAAGTCCCCTCTGAACCTTCTGCGCTCCAAAGAATAAAGACCTAACTTGTTCAACCTTTCTCTGTAACTTAGTTGCTGAAACCCAGGCAACATTCTAGTAAATCTCCTCTGTACTCTCTCTATTTTGTTGACATCCTTCCTATAATTAGGCGACCAAAATTGTACTCCATACTCCAGAATTGGCCTCACCAATGCCTTGTACAATTTTAACATTACATCCCAACTTCTATATTCAATGCTCTGATTTATAAAGGCCAGCACCCCAAAAGCTTTCTTTACCACCCTATCTACATGAGATTCCACCTTCAGGGAACTATGCACAGTTATTCCTAGATCCCTCTGTTCAACTGCATTCCTCAATTCTCTACCGTTTACCATGTACGTCCTATTTTGATTTGTCCTGCCGAGATGTAGTACCTCACATTTATCAGCATTAAACTCCATCTGCCATCTTTCAGCCCACTCTTCCAAATGGCCTAAATCTCTCTGTAGACTTTGAAAATCTACTTCATTATCCACCACACCACCTATCTTAGTATCATCTGCATACTTACTAATCCAATTTTCCACACCATCATCCAGATCATTGATGTACATGACAAACAACAGTGGACCCAACACAGACCCCCTGAGGCACCCCACTAGTCACCGGCCTCCAACCTGACAAACAGCCATCCACCATTACTCTCTGGCATCTCCCATTCAGCCACTGTTGAATCCATCTTGCTACTCCACCATTAATACCCAACAATTTAATCTTCTTAACCAACCTTCCATGAGGAACCTTGTCAAAGGCCTTACTGAAGTCCATATAGACAACATCCACTGCTTTACCCTCATCAAGTTCCCTAGTAACCTCTTCGAAAAATTCTAGATTAGTCAAACATGACCTTCCAGGCACAAATCCATGTTGACTGTTCCTAATCAGACCCTGCTTATCCAGATGCCTATATATATTATCTTTAAGTATCCTTTCCATTAATTTGCCCACCACTGACGTCAAACTAACAGGTCTATAATTGCTAGGTTTACTCTTTGAACCCTTTTTAAACAACGGAACAACATGCGCAGTACGCCAATCCTCCGGCACTATTCCCGTTTCTAATGACATTTGAAATATTTCTGTCATAGCCCCTACTATTTCTACACTAACTTCCCTCAATGTCCTCGGGAATATCCTGTCAGGACCTGGAGACTTATCCGTTTTCATATTTTTCAAAAGTGTCTGCACCTCCTCTTCTTTGAATCTCATAGTTTCCATTGCTACTCTGCTTGTTTCCCTTACCTCACCTAATTCCATATCCTTCTCCTTGGTGAATACCGAAGAAAAGAAATTGTTCAATATCTCCCCCATCTCTTTTTGGCTCTGCAGATAGCTGTCCACTCTGACTCTCTAATGGACCAATTTTATTCCTTGTTATCCTTTTGCTATTAATATAGCTGTAGAAACCCTTTGGATTTACTTTCACCTTACTTGCCAAAGCAACCTCATATCTTCTTTTAGCTTTTCTAATTTCTTTCTTGATATTCTTTTTACATTCTTTATACTCCTCAAGCACCTCATTTACTCCATGCTGCCTATAATTATTATAGATCTCTCTCTTTTTCCGAACCAAGTGTCCAATTTCCCTTGAAAACCATGGCTCTTTCCAATTTTTACTATTTCCTTTCAACCGAACAGGGACATAAAGATTCTGTACTCTTAAAATTTCACCTTTAAATGTCCTCCATTTCTCTTCTACATCCTTCCCATAAAACAACATGTCCCAATTCACTCCTTTTAAATCCTTTCGCATCTCCTCAAAGTTAGCCTTTCTCCAATCAAAAATCTCAACCCTAGGTCCAGTTCTGACCCTCTCCATAATTATATTGAAAGTAATGGTATTGTGATCACTGGACCCGAAATGCTCCCCAACGCTTACCTCCGCCACCTGCCCAGTCTCATTTCCTAACAGGAGGTCCAGCACTGCCCCTTCTCTAGTAGGTACCTCTATGTATTGCTGCAAAAAACTATCCTGCACACATTTTACAAACTCCAAACCATCCAGCCCTTTTACAGAATGTGTTTCCCAGTCAATGTGTGGAAAATTGAAATCTCCCACAATCACTACCTTGTGCTTACTACTAATATCTGCTATCTCCTTACATATTTGCTCTTCCAATTCTCGCTCCCCATTTGGCGGTCTATAATACATCCCTATAAGTGTTGCTACACCATTCCCATTTCTCAGCTCCACCCAAATAGCCTCCCTAGACGAGCCCTCTAATCTATCCTGCCAAAGCACTGCTGTAATATCTTCCTTGACAAGCAATGCAACACCCCCACCTCTTGCCGCTCCAATTCTATCACCCCTGAAGCAACAAAATCCTGGAATATTTAGTTTCCAATCACAGCCCTCCTGCAACCATGTTTCACTGATCGCCACAACATCATACTTCCAGGTGTCAATCCAGACTCTAAGCTCATCCACCTTTCTTACAATGCTCCTAGCATTAAAATATACACATTTAAGAAACCCACCACCACTTATTCTCTGTTTATTAACTTTTTCTTCTATCTCCCCTACATTTTGGGTCCGAGTCCTTCCCTTCTCTGCCTCCTGCCTCCCACAGTTTCTACTATCTTTCTCTATTTGAGTCCCTCCCCCCAACCGTTCTAGTTTAAAGTCTCCCCAGTAGCTTTGCATATCTCCCCGCCAGGATATTGGTTCCCCTCGGGTTCAAGTGCAACCCGTCCTTTCTGTACAGGTCACACCTTCCCCAAAAGAGGTCCCAATGATCCAGAAATTTGAATCCCTGCCTGCTGCACCAGTTCCTCAGCCACGCATTTATCCTCCACCTCATTTCATTCCTACTCTCACTGTCGCGTGGCACAGGTAGTAATCCTGAGATTGTTACCTTTGCTGACCTACTCCTTAACTCTTCTCCCAACTCCCTAAATTCTCCTTTCAAGACCTCTTCTCTTTTTCTGCCTATGTCATTGGTACCTATATGTACCACAACCTCAGGTTCCTCTCCCTCCGATTTCAGGATATCTTGGACGCGTTCAGACACATCCCTGACCCTGGCACCAGGGAGGCAAACTACCATCTGGGTCTCCTGACTGCGTCCACCAAATCGCCTATCCGACCCCGTAACCATAGAGTCCCCTATTACTATTGCCCTCCTCTTCTTTTCCCTACCCTTCTGAGCAACAGGGCCGGTCTCTGTGCCAGAGGCCCGGCCGCTGTCGCTACCCCCAGGAAGGCTGTCCCCCCCCCAACAGTACTTAAACAGGAGTACTTATTTTCAAGGTGTAAGTTTCTTAATAAATTATATGTGGAATTCGAAAGTAAAATCATTTAATAAAAAACTGGGCATAACTCTCATATGTTATTGATGTTATATTGGAATAATTCGCAGTTTTTTGTTTTCCTTTTTTGTGTTGTATTGTAAAGTTTGTGTCTCAGATTTATGTTTCTCAAAAAATTCACAATGTAGACAAAGAGAGGAAGCTAGGTTTGAGTACTTAATGAGCTACTTTCTCCCGGATTTCAAACTTCAGTGACTTGTACTATGACAATGGAGAAAATGGGTCCTCTACCAAGGGCTGATTCAATTCTAAAAACTGCCGACATGTCTTCTCATTCCGCTATTAGTGCATAGGCCATACAATGAAACTCTTTATGAAAAGTCTAGCCATCATCAGAATTAATTTCTCAACCTAAAACTTTCTAGACACAGCAAATTTCTTATTAAATTATATATATAGGTACTCCCACATATTATTAATGTTGTGATTATATTGGAATAATTAGCTAAGTTTTTCTTGTTAGGACATCTGATCCAATAGTTCTTTTGAGATTTAAGAACATTGCCTGCCCATCCTTCAATTGAAGATGGGACATTGAATAAATAAATTGGAGAGTATGAAAGGTAGAAAAATGCTTAGGTTAAAATTAAATTACTGAAATGTTACTGTATCTGACATTTTCTACATTTATTTCCCAGTATAATTGGTTAGCACTTCACCTTTGTGGAAATAAATATTTTGCAATAATTTTATTATCGTGAAGATGCATGGTCCTATCTTCTATTTTAAAAGAAAAATTCTTATATGAACAATAAACGGGGTGATTTTATAGCATTGTGATAATTGACTTGAGAATGCACAATTTTTTGTTGCCTCTAGGTCTTAGCATTTCAGAGCACACCATTTCAGTAATATGTTTGTCCAATATAATCACAGAATTAATGTTTGTCCCAGTAATTGAAAGTAAAGAGCTGTAGATGCTGGAAATCTGAACTAAAAATAGAATGTTGGTGGAGGCAGAAACGCCACTGGTGTTTAAGAGGCTTTTAAATAGGCACATGGAAGTGCAGAGAATAGAGAGATATGGATCATGAACAGGCAGATGAGATCAGTTTAACTAAGCATCATGTTTAGCACAAACATTGTGGGCCGCAGGGCCCGTTTCTGTGCTGTATTTACTATGTTCTAAAATGGTGAGATAAATAGCAGAATAGGTAGCATCCACAGTCAGTGAAACAAGTTTATTGTTTCAGGTCAATGATCTGGGGAAATAGTACAGCATGGGAACAGGACAAAGTTAAACCAATTGTCTCACCAGCACACGATCCACATCCATCCATTCCTTGCATATCCATGTAATTATCTAAAAGTCTCTTAAATGCCATTATCATACTGCCTCTACCAATACCCCTGGCAGCACGTGTAAAAAAACACGCTGTGTGTCTGTGTAAAAAAACGTATTTGGCATATCTCCTTTAAACCATTGCTCCTCTGACCTTAGAGCTTTGCCGTCTAGTCTTTGACATTTCCACTTTGGAAAAACTTACTAACCAACCCATCTGCAATTATGTCATGAGACCATATGGCCCATTGAGTGCCATTCGATCATGGCTCATCGCCTTTTCCCTCTCAACTGCATTCCGCTGCCTTCTCCCCATAACCCTCGACACCCTTACTAATCAAAAACCTATCAACCTCTGCTTTAAAAAATACCCAATGATTTGACCTTCAGTCGTCTCTGGAAATGAATTCTACAGATTCATTACCCTCTGGCTAAGTGGTGGGTGCCTGAATGGATGAAGTATTTGAAGTATAAGCAGTAAAGTGGATGAGCTTAAGGCTCAGTTAGAGACTGGTAGATATGACATTGTAGGGATTACAGAGACATGGCTGCAGGAGGATCGGGACTGAGAACTGAATATTCAGGGTTATACGTCCTATAGAAAGGACAGGCAGGTGGGCAGACGAGGTGGGGTAGCTCTGTGGTGAGGGATGAAATTCAGTCCCTTGCGAGGGGTGACGTAGGGACTGATGATGTAGAGTCGCTGTGGATAGAATTGAGGAATTGTAAAGGTAAAAAGACACTAATGGGAGTTATCTACAGGCCCCAAAACAGTAGCCTGGATATAGGGTGCAAGTTGCAGCAGGAGTTAAAATTGGCTTGTAACAAAGGTAATGCCACTGTGGTTATGGGGGATTTCAAATGCAGGTAGACTGGGAAAATCAGGTTGGTTCTGGACCCCAAGAAAGGGAGTTTGTAGAGTGCCTCCGAGATGGATTCTTAGAGCAGCTTGTACTGGGGCCTACCAGAGAGAAGGCAATTCTGAATTTAGTGTTGTCTAATGAACCAGATTTAATAAGGGAACTCAAGTTCTATAGATTCAGGATCAGTTCCTGTGGTTGGAGAGTAGCTAATGTTATCCCACTTTTCAAGAAAGGAGAGAGAAAACGTGGAATTATAGACTAGTTAGCCTGACATCGGTGGTGGGGAAGATGCTGGAGTCAATTATTAAAGAAGTAATAATGGTGCATTTGGATAGCAGTAAAAGGATAGGTCCAAGTCAGCATAGATTTATGAAGGGGAAATCCTGCTTGACTAATCTTCTGGAATTTTTTGAGGATGTAACAAGTAAAATGGATGAAGGAGAGCCACTGGATGTAGTGTATCTGGACTTTCAGAAAGACTTTGATAAGGTCCCACACAGGAGATTAGTGGGCAAAATTACAGCACATGGTATTGGGGGTAGGGTATTGACATGGATAGAGAATTGGTTGGCACAGGAAACAAAGAGTAGGAATAAACGGGTCCCTGTCAGAATAGCAGGCAGTAACGAGTGGAGTGCCGCAAAGCTCGATGCTGGGGACACAACTATTTACAATATATATTAATGATTTAGTTGATGGGATTAAAAGTAACACTAGCGAATTTGCAGATGGCACAAAGTTGGGTGGCAATGTGTACTGCGAAGAGGATGCTGGGAGGTTGCAGGGTGACTTGGACAGGTTGAGTGAGTAGGCAGATGCATGGCAGATGCAGTATAATGTAGATAAATGTGAGGTTATCTACTTTGGCGGCAAGAACAAGGAGGCAGATTATTATCTCAATTGTGTCGGATTAGGAAAAAGGGAAGTGCAACGAGACCTGGGTGGCCTTGTACACCAGTCACTGAAAGAAAACATGCAGGTAAAACAGGCAGTGAAGAAAGCGAATGGCATGTTGGCCTTCATAATGAGAGGATTTGAGTATAGGAGTAAAGAGGTCCTTCTGCAATTGTACAGGGCCCTGGTGAGACCGCATCTGGAGTATTGTGTGCAGTTTTGGTCTATTTTGAGGAAGGCCATCCTTACTATTGAGGCATTGCAGCATAGGTTCACGAGGTAAATCGCCAGGATGACAGGACTGTCATATGAGGAAAGATTGGAAAGACTGAGCTTGTATTCACTGGAATTTAGAAGGATGAGAGGGGATCTTATAGAAATGTATAAAATTAAAAAAGGACTCGACAAGCCAGGTTTTAGGAAAAATGTTCCCAATGATGGAGGAGTCCAGAACCAGGGGCCACAGTCTAAGAATAAAGGGGAGGCCATTTAAAACTGAGATGAGAAAAAACTTTTTCACCCAGAGAGTTGTGAATTTGTGGAATTCTCTGCCACAGAAGGCAGTAGAGGCCAATTCACTGGATGAATTAAAAAAAGAGTTAGATAGAGCTCTGGGGTCTAGCTGAATCAAGGGATATGGTTCTTCTAGGTTCTTGGTCCAAAATATTCCAAATGGAATTTAAACTGGAGGTGGCGGAGGGTGGATTTAAACAAAAAAGGATTCTTGGAGAAGAAGAGCTACCTTAAATTTAGTTGCGTCTGGTTGAGTAACTATGGTAGGGTGAAGACTATTCCATGCTTTAATTGTGCGGGGGAAGAATGAATTGCTGTACACATCTGTCTTGGTAGCTGGTATCTGGATCGAATGGTAGCTGGTAGCTGGATCGAATGCCCTCGTCTGCTCCTAATAGGTTTAGGTTTGGTGTAGGTTTGGTAATAGTAAGATTAAATGAAAACTTACCAAGTTTGAAGTTTGATCTTTATTTTATGAGGAGTAACGTTGAGGGATTACGTGAAGAAGACCCCGTCCAGCCGCACACGCGTCAATCTTTCAAAGCAGCGGAGTGACAATCACAGACGATAATTACTGAAGTATGATAGTAAGATGCATAAAGACTTAGAACTACCAGCTTGATCCTTTTATGAGGGTGGGAGCGGAGGGCACGTAATCCCTCAACGTTACTCCTCATAAAATAAAGATCAAACTTCAAACTTGGTAAGTTCTCGTTTAATCTTACTATTTTACTTCGGAGTCACATGAGTGACTACGTGAAGATTTCAAAGCTCTGTGATTTCACACCGTGGATTCAAATCCAGGTGTTCACTGCATCGATTGACTCTATTTGAGTAAGCACAATCAACAATGCATAACCACAACATTTGAATGTAATCAGTTAATGGTTTTATTTATGTTAATAAAAGTAACAAAATTAGGCCCATTTATTATAATGGGGGATTTAATACTGTATCCAGCACGGCATTACCAAACCCTCTGAGATCTTTAATCTCCTTGTGGTAATACTTGTGAAACATCTGTTCACTTGCCCATCCTGCGGCCACGAGAATAAGGTCTATTAGCACGTCTAAATCCCTGGCCGCTGATGTTGATGCCGCCCTGGTGGAATGAGATTTAAATTTATCAGTATCAATACCTGAATATCTCAACACCTGTTTCAACCATCGTGAAATTGTTTGTGTTGACACTTTCTTATGAGGCTTTTTATGACTAATAAAAAATGCCAATTCGGCGCCTCTTAAAACTTTTGTTGTTTCTATGTAACATTTCACATATGTTACTACACACAGTCGTGAATCTGTAGGATATGCTAAAAATTCCAACTTGCATCCTGTGAACCCAGGTCTACTTTGCTTCAGTAAATCATAGACATAGAATGTCACGGCATTTTGCCCTACTTTCATTCTATCAATTCTGAGTTTCTGTAATGTTTGAACTCTGCGCTGAAACTAATGCCATGAGCATAACCAATTTCATGGTAATTTTGGATAATGACAGAGTTTCAACTGGATTCCAATTCCTTAGGAACATCAGTACATCTTTTACATTCCAAATTTCTGTATACCTGGGTCTGGGAGGATTAGAGTTGAAAATTCCTTTCATAAACCTACAGACCCAAGGATGTGCTCCAATTGGAGTTTGTTCTGATTCACTGCTTAAATATGCAGAGAGTGCACTTCGTGCAGTATTAATTGCACTATAACCTAATTTCAATTCATAGTGTAGAGTTGAAAGAAACTCTATTACATCTGAAATTTCTGCTGTGTTATATGCAATATTCTTTCCTGAACAAAACACCTCCCATTTCTTTATATAGGAAATGTACTGCTTCTGGGTACTATTCCTCCAGGCTGCTGTCATAACATCCACCGTACGGTTCTGATAATCTTTTTCCAAGATATGGCCTTCTTAGAATCTGCAAATCAACAAACCAATACGATTATGTAAAGGATGTGATTCATTAGTCACAGGGTGTACAAGCAGTTTAATCTGCTTTGGAATAACCATAACGGTTTGTTTGTTTGTTTTTTCCCCCATTTTTAACACCAGTGGGTACCATACCTGTGTAGGCCAATCTGGTACTACCAAAATCCCTGAGGCTGAATCTTGTTTAATTTTCTGTATGCATTTGTGGATTAAACAAAATGGTGGAAAAACATACAGAAACATACCACCCCAATGTAGCGAGAAAGCATCCACCACTACTGCTCCAGGATCAGGTTCCCATGACACATACTTAGGCAACTGGTGGTTCAATCTTGATGCAAACAGATCAATTTCTGGCATTCCAAATTGTGTGATAATTTGTGTGAATATTTTCCGATTTAACATCCATTCTGTATTATCATTAAATTTACGTGATCTTTTGTCTGCAATTGTATTAATTTTTACCTGGTAAATATATTGCTGACAGCCACATTTTTCTGACAATACCCCAGGTCCAAATTTCATTTGCCAATTTATCACATGATTCTGATTTTATACCACCCATGTGATTTATGTATGCTACAGCTGTAGTATTGTCAACCTGTACCTGAACATGCACATTTCCCATATCAGTGCAATAAGCTCTAAGGCCGTAAAATGCGCCTAATAGCTCTAGGTAGCGTCATGGAACATTGAGGACGCTGCAGTGAGCTTCACTCCCGTAAAAATTATCAAAAAGCCGTTTTAAAGTTAAAAATAACTCAACGGAGCTGCTTGGTTTGCATAACGAAAACATCATTAGATAACGGACTTTTAAATGAGCAAGAGGACTTGTTCACGCGCACCAAAAAAAACTACTATAAGCCTCCAGCTGAAAAGTGTGTTGGATACTCTGCAAACAACTGAAGAAGGTTCTGAGGAGGAGCCCGATAGCCAAGGAGTTGTGCTGGAAATGGCTACAAAAGGAGGAAAGAAAGAGATGGAGGTAAAGGAAATGTTTGTAGAAATTACTACTACAATTAAGAGTATGGAGAATAATATGGAAATATTTTCTCATAAAATTGATGGTGCCTGTGATGAGTTAAAGGAGCTGAAGAAGCAACATAATGAGTTTGATAAAAAACTTAACTCAGAAATTGTTAGAGTCGAAAAGGATTATAATAAGAAGCTTTCTGGGGTAAATGCTAAGATGGACAACATTGACGAGAGAATGGAAGAGATGGAAAGTGATATGAAAGAGATGATCACGGAAATAAACAGTCTGAAAAGATCAAATAAAGATGAAGCAGAAAAGCTGGCAAGAATGACTGACAAATGTTTGGACTTGGAAGCGAGATCAAGGAGGCAGAATTTGAGAATTGTTGGAGTAAGAGAAGGACGAGAAGAACATGTATCTCAAACACGTACTTTCGTTACTGAATTACTCAAAGAGGTTCTTAAACTGCCGGGAGAACTAAGAATAGATACTGTTCAACGAGTTGGACGTGTCTCAAGAGGCATAAATGCTGCTCCAAGACAGATAATTGTGAAATTTCTTGATATCTCTTCAGTGGAAACTATACTGAATAAGATTGTTCACGGTGAAAATTTGATATATCGTGGGGAAAAGATCCGATTTTTCCGTGATTATCCTCCAGAGATTGTCCAGAGAATGAACCTGTTTACACCGACAAGAAACATATTGAGGGGTATTTCTAAAGTCAGATATGGTATTGTTTTTCCTGCAAAAATGAAAATTACATATAAGGAAATTGAGCGCTCATTTACGGACCCAGAAAAAGCATTTAAATATGCAGAAGATATCATGAAGAAAGCATCCAAAACTTCAGAGGAAGACGACTAAAGGAATGAACATGGAACTTTTTAATTTCTAAGATGGAGCTGGAACCGGCGGATTTCTCAGACAGTTACTGAGCTTATCTGTCTGGAATGTATTGGACAATATTGTTTAACCTTGAATGAAAAGCTCTTGTACAAAGAACGAGATAACCTGAGTATTTAACTATTATATGCTAATTACAATTAACTAACTAACTTTAACAAAACTAATGTGAGTGTGTGTAGTAAATATGTATATTCATGAATAAACCATTGCTTATAAATTGTAATTAACCAAAATGTCTATAACATTACTAACATTTTCTCTCTTTTTTTTTTGAGTGGGAACGCAACATAAACTTGGAAAAAAGCCAGGAATGAGGTTAACCCCTCGGTACCTGCTTGTAGGGTAGCTGGCTAGATAAATTGGTACAGTACAAATACTTATAGAAATTAGAATAGGTTGTGGTTTATATTTGGATTTGGGGTTTAATTACATTAATGTTTTCTTTTTTTTTTTAACTCTTTAATATTTTATTTTTGCATATTTTTGTTATTATTATTATTATTATTACTAATTTTTTATTTTTTATTTTATTAAATTAATTTTTTGGGGGGCATTTTACTAACGCTAGTTTGATAAAGTTATACAAGAATAAACGAGACGGTTTGTAGGTTTTTTTTTTAAATTATTTTTTACGAGGTGTTAATAAGGGATTGGGGCTCACTGTAAAATAACATCAACGTAAGTCGATAATTCTTTCGCCACCTTAGGTGGCTACTTGTTTTTAAGGTACCTGCTTTTAGATACCTTAATTTCACTTCTTTTTTTAAATCACTTAATTAATTGTAAATCACAACTTTTCTTGCTTTATCGAAGGCACTTTTGGAGATGGAGATGTAATGTAAACTTAAAAATTTGGAATGACCACCCAACGTCCAGAACACGGAGGTATTTGTTTGCACCATATGTTTCAAGAATATCACTTTGATATACAATGCAGGACGATAGGCAAATAAAGAATGGAGGAATCACATTCTGTAGTTGGAATATAAGGGGTGCCAATGAACCAATAAAGAGGGGTAAAATTTTTGCTCACCTAAAATCTTTGAAAAGCGACATAATCTACTTGCAAGAAACTCACATGAAACAGGAAACACAAATGAGATTAAAGGTGAAGTGGATAGGCCAAACATATTATTCGTCATTTACTTCTAAATCTAGAGGTACGGCTATTCTTATTCGTAAAGGTATACCGTTCAAATTAAAGAATACTATATCAGATAAAGAGGGAAGGTATATTATAGTTTCGGGAGAAATTTATGCTACCCCAATAACTATGGTAAATATTTACGCTCCGAATTTTGATAACCCTCAATTTTTTGAGAAAATTATAGATATAATACTGGAGTTTAATTATCAAAATGTCATAATAGGAGGGGATTTTAATTGTGTTTTAGATCCTTACTTAGACAAATCAGCAAAACAAAGAAGGAGTAATACAAAATCTAAGACTAGTGAATTTCTAAATACATATATAAAAAATACTAACACAACAGATGTATGGAGATCTGCTAACCCAGCAGGAAGGGAATACTCGTTTTACTCTTCGGTACATAAAACATACTCAAGAATTGATTATTTTTTAGTGGATAGGAAATTAATGCCATATATAATTAACCCAACTTACCATATTAGTAGTATTTCTGATCACTCTCCATTGACTTTTTTAGTAAAATTTGAAGGAATGCCGGGAAAAAATTTTTTTTGGAGGTTTAACACATATATATTAAATGACCTACAGGGTTATCAATATTTGAAACAACAAATGATATCATTTTTTGAGATAAATGATACACCAGGTACCTCACCTTCTTTAATATGGGAAACTTTTAAAGCATTTATTAGAGGAATTATAATTTCATATGAAATTTTTCAAAATAAGAAGAATAAAACTGAACAGATGCTGTTAGAACAAGAAATAAGACAGTTAGAGTTAGATAATGCTAAAGATCCCACTATAGATAAACATAATAAGATAATACTACTGAAATTTAAACTTAACCGAATTCTCTCGGCAAGAGTAATAAGATTATTCCAAATTACAAAACAGGAACATTTTGAGTTTGGTGACAAACCACATAAGCTGTTGGCGCGTCAATTGAAAAAACAGGAAAAGGAAAATACTATAAATAAAATTAAATCTGAGAATGGTGAATTACTAACACTACCTAAAGATATCAATAAAAGATTTGTTCAATTTTATCAGAATTTATACACATCAAAAACCAAAACAGAAGATAGTAAAATTACAAATTTTTTAGATAAATGTAATCTACCAAAACTTGACCTTTTGGAACAAGAAGAACTAGGAGCGCAAATTACAATCGAAGAAATAGGTGAAACAATAAAATTGCTGAAAAATGGTAAGACACCGGGACCAGATGGTTTTAGTAATGAATTTTATAAAAAGTTTCATGAGATAACGACCCCCTATCTATTTAATTTATATACTCACGTTTTTAAAGAAAATAAATTACCTGAAACATTAGCAGAATCAACTATTACGCTTATTCCAAAGAAAGATAAAGATCTAGAGGAACCGGGTTCATATAGAGCTATATCACTTCTAAATACCGACCAGAAAATTCTAGCAAAGACCTTAGCTAGAAGACTAAGCAAATATATTAGTAAATTGATAAACCCTGATCAAACGGGGTTTATACCCAAAAGATATTCATTTAATAATTTGAGACGCCTGTTTAATATAATGTACTCACATAAAAAGGAAGAAAAAGACTTAGCAATTATTTCTTTGGATGCAGAAAAAGTATTTGATCAGGTAGAATGGCAGTATTTATACATAGTATTACAAAAATTTAATATGGGAGACAATTTTATTGCATGGGTGAAATTATTATATGATAAACCGATGGCAAGAATATTAACTAACAGCATGTTATCTCAAAAATTTCAATTATCAAGGGGTAATAGGCAGGGATGTGCTTTATCACCCCTGCTATTTGCCCTTATGATAGAACCTCTGGCTGAAAGTATAAGAAGCCATCCGAATATTCAGGGTTATAATACTAGGGACTCAAATAATAAAATTTCATTGTATGCAGACGATATTTTGTTATATATAACAAATTCACAAACGAGTATACCAAATTTATTAAATTTAATAGAGGAATTTGGGTCCTTTTCAGGATATAGAATAAATTGGAACAAAAGTGAAATTATGACGTTAAAACCTCAAGAATCCACACACTTATTGAAATTCCCCTTTAAAATAGCAACAGAAAAATTCAAATATCTGGGTATACAGATTACTAGAAAACATAAAGCTTTATTCAACGCTAATTTTATACCCTTAATAAATAAACTTAATATAATGATAAAATTTTGGAAAACACTCCCTTTATCATTAATAGGCAGAATAAATGCTATTAAAATGAGCTTCTTACCACAGTTATTATACTTATTTCAATCTATACCAGTATATGTACCAAAATATTTCTTCTCTAAACTGAATGCTAATATTACTAATTTTGTTTGGGATTACAAATCACATAGAATTAAAAAAGAACACTTATGTAAACCAAAAGATGTCGGGGGACTTTCACTCCCTAATTTTTTGTATTACTATTGGGCAATACATATTAAGAATATAATTTACTGGTTGGATAGTTCAACTCAACAGACAGAATGGATAAAAATGGAGAAAGAGGATTGTTATCCTTGTAATATAGGAACAATCCTCTTCTCCCCGAAAAAAATGAACAATACAATATATAAGAAAAACCCAATTATACAAGATACAATAAGAATATGGAAACAAATAAAACTATCCTTAAAATTAAGAAACCTATCATTGTTAACACCGATAGCGAATAATCCTTTATTTAAACCATCTATGATGGATAAAATATATAATCAATGGGAAAGTTTAGGAATTAAAAGGATCGGGGATATGTATGAAATGGGAGATTTATTATCATTTCAACAATTACAATTAAAATTTAAACTGAAAAACACTCATTCTTTTAAATATTTTCAGATTTGTAATTTTTTGAAGACATACATACAGGGATATCAAAAAATAACTCCTGATTTACTAGAAGAAGTAATGAATATAAAAGCTGATACACAAAAATTAATAGCATATTTATATAATAGTATCTTAAATATAGATTTACCTGTGACCGAGGTAATTAGAGAAGAGTGGGAACGGGAATTATTGATAAAAATTACGAAGGCTACATGGGAAAAGTATTTGACATACATTCACAAGTGTTCGATTAACGCAAGACATAATCTAATCCAATTTAAAATTTTACATAGATTATATTACTCAAAAACAAGATTAAATAAATTTTATCCAAATATATCGCCCATTTGCGATAAATGTTTAATCCAAGAAGCAACCATAACACACTCTTTTGTTTCTTGTATAAAACTTCATGGATTTTGGAGTGATATTTTCGAAATATTTACAAAATTATTTAAGACAAAAATGGAACCCAATAATGAATTGATTATATTTGGGGTAATGGAAGACGGGAACAAATTGAGCTCATCTCAAAAGTCAATTTTTAATTATGGTTTAATAATAGCAAAAAAATTAATATTGAAATTTTGGAAAAATACACCAATACCAACGCTCAAAATGTGGATTGCAAGTACGTTGGATACCGCACATCTTGAGGAAATGCGATTCCTCCTAATAGATAAATTTGACCAATTCATAACGAGTTGGTCTCCATTTGTCGTCTTTTTGGAAACGTATGGTGCAAAACAGGTGTAAAAGCTAATCCGTGACTGCGGATGGTCAAGATTATAAATGATCTCCTTCTATTTTCTTTTCTTCTTTTCTTTTCATTTATTCTCTTTCTTCTATTTTCTATGTCTCAACTTTCTTATTTCATTCTTTATTTTTCTTTTTCACACACTATATATCTCAAATTTTTCTATTTTTCATTATCTAACTTTTTTCTTTTTCTTCTTTATTTCAAAAAATTTTTAAAATAAGAAGCTGTACATAAAAGGTATTATGAAAATATGATTGTATACAATTGTACTTACTTCTAATAAAATAAAAATATTTTTTAAAAAAAATAAAAAAATAAAAAAAATAGCTCTAGGTAATTGATTCCCAGTTTTTCCAGCAAAGGTACTTCATTCACATTCCACCTACCTCCACAGCTGGAAATCATGTTAGTAGCGCCCCAACTCAGCGCACTTACATCAGTCTGTCGAGTGATGGAAGGTGTTTCTACCAGAACTTTTCTGGAAGCATTAGAAACATTGTTAATCCACCATTCTATTTCTGTAATGGATTGAATTGTTAATTTCATGGGCCTATCAAAATGCCCTCTATTCATTTTTAACGCTTGTACCTTAGCTCTCTGTAAACATTGATAATGCAATGGTCCAAACATGACCGCTGGAAACCCTGCAATTAATTTGCCTAGCAAGCTTGCCACTTCTCTAATTGAAGGTGTGTCCTCGTTAATGAGTTTTATGCAACCTTCAATTAACTGCAGCTTTTTATCTTTTGGCAAAGTGATTACCATGTGTTCGGAGTTAATTGTGAACCCTAGGTAATCAATCTTTTTGCTTGGTAACAATTTAGATTTTTGTAGGTGAATAATGAAACCTAATTTCTCAAAATGTATTTGACTGGATACTGACAATTTTGCAGCAGCCAAAGTGTCCCCTACAATGAGGATATCATCTAAATAAGCCATTAATACATGGCCCTCAGCTCTTAACAGAGCTAAAATTGGTTTGAGCAATTTAGTGAATAATCTTGGTGCTGAAATCAGACCATTGGGCAATGCTTTAAATTGCCATAACTGACTCATCCATCTAAATTTCAAATATCTTTGATCATTACCATGCATTGCCACAGAATAATATGCATTTTGCAGATCTATGCTTGCCTTGTAGCAATTCTTTGTGACTAGCTAAATGGCATTGGTAATTGTTTCCATTTTGAAATGTTTCTATTGTACATAAAGGTTAAGATTTGTCAGATCGGAAATGATTCTACGTCCATCATCCCTTTTCTAGGAGAATATTCCTAGGAGAATATTTGACACAAACTGATGGTGTTGTTCTACTGACATTTATATCATCCTTTTCTGCATAACATTTTTCAATTCTCCTTTGATCAACCCATTCTCTTCCTTTGAAAAAATCTGTGACCAGTTTGAATTATGCTGAATTGGAGGATCCAAACGTGGAGAGAACTCAATTTTGAATCCTACAATGCTACATAGAATAAATGAATCATTTGTTATTGATTGCCATTCTTTTAGGAAGAATCGTAACCTTCCCCCTATTTGTGAGTGTGAAACATTTGTTGTGTTTCTTACCAGACCAAGCCCCCTAACCTCGGGGTTTGCCACCGGCAGTTGTTGTCCTTCTAGTAGGCATATTGTAACCTCCACGTATCCTCGGTGCAGCACGTCAACGTGTATACGAGAATGATAGGATTGTTCCTTCTCCAGCACCACATTTCGCCTGTAGGGATACTGCCTTCTCACCGCTCTGCTCAGCATAGGTGATCCTTTAGTTTCTTTGTTAGATTTTCTCCAAAACAGATTTAGGCATTTGTATATTGGATGGTTTGCAGAGCCTGCATACTTAGGATGAATATTTGGTCTTATTGCATTTTTATGAATACAATTTATTTCAAAGTGCGCACTACACACGAGTGCTAAGGCATTTTGTTGTGAATACGATATATAACCTTCATCCAAACCACTGACCCCAGAAATTTCAGCACTTGTGTAATTTCAATTCTTGTGAGCGTAAAACACTGTTCAAATTACCCATATCAAGTTATTCACTGCTGTAATTGCTACAATTTCCCGGGTCTCATATTTTTTGATAGTCTCATCCATGGTTAATTCCTGGGGCTGATGGGAGAGTAGATAATTTATAGTCATAGCTATTTCCTCTCTCAAAGGTTCCCCTGTTACTCTGGGAACAGCAAAGTTTTGTGCCAGCCTTGGAACATTTTTGGCTCTGATAATGGGCTCTGGTCCTCATTTAAATCATCATCTAAATCTAGATATTCATTTTTATGTTGGGTAATTTCTGGCTCCCCTGTTTCAGGTAAGTCTCTGCCAGATTCCCCCTGCGCGGGCTCTCTTGTAGGCCCACGGGCAGGCAGCCCTGCTTCAGGTGCTGCTGGCGCTGCCTCAATTCTAGGCCAACGCTTCATTATTTTTACTCTTTATATTTGTCGGTGCTGGCACATTTATCATTGCACGTTTGTGCTGCCTTTTGTTCAGGCATTTCTAGTACTGGCTCTCCAATAGGCCAACACATAACTTGCCTTTTTTCTGGCATTTTTGGGCACTGGCTCTCCTGTAGGCCAACCCCTTTAATGTTTCTGCACAGGCACTGATGGCTCTCCTGTAGGCCACCCTTGTGCCTGTTCCAAGGCACCTCCTGTGCTATACTTCATTGGCCAACACTGACTTAAATCCTCCTGTGGGGGTTCTTTACAATCATCTGCCCCATAAGGAGTTATAAAGTTTTTGACCCTTGCAGTGTAATACTCTTTCCTGCCTGAGGAGGGCATACCTCCGGGTCTGACTCATCCGAGTCTACAGGTCGGGCCGATTTTTATTTATTTATTATTATATATATTTTTCTCAGCCTTGCGCCCCGCCGCCGGCGGTTTAACGCACATTCGACCACAACGGGAGTTAATGGCTTCGCTGCCACTGACTCCCCTGACTGACGCCCGCTACCCTTAGGATCTGGGGTTTTACTACGGTGCGTCCCTGGCCGCCTCTCCTTCCCATTTCTCCATAATAAACTTGAGTGGAGCTCCACCAACAAGTCTAAACGGGAAGGAAACGCTCCTGTAAGTGAAAAGTAACCCACTTACCTTCCGACTTTTGTTTTACTTTTGTTTTACTCACCGGCTGGAGGAGCTCCTGCTCCTCCACACACGGTCATGAACGCTATGCATCTGATCGATAATGACGCGTGTGCGGCTGGATGGGGCTTCTTCACGTAGTCACTCACGTGACTCCAAAGTAAAATCTACGTTGAGCTGACCATTGAACATTTTGTAAAAACAGGTCAAACGGTAAGCTTTACGTCTGTCTTGGAGAGGGTTCCACCCCAGTGAATTCAGATGTTTGGTAACACTCGCTTCTCTCTCATAGGTATTTGTAACAAATCGAGCTGCCTGTCTTTGGACACGTTCGATGGAAGAAATGTTTCTATTTGTGTATGGATCCCATGCTGCAACTGCGTAGTCCAAATGTGGTCTAACGAGGGTGAAGTATAACTTCTCCTTGATAAAATTGAACAATGATGAAAGTTGTGTCTCAGAAAATTTAGGACACCTGTTGCTTTCACCATTGCATGATGAGTCTGACTATTCAAACGTAGATCGTTCTGTAATTTGATGCCAAGATACTTGGTCTGTTTGGATTCTTCAAGGGTGGCACAAAGGATATTGTATGATGTTTCGCCTGGTTTCCTCTTCCTGGTGACACGCATGGTTTCACATTTGGAAGGATTGAACTGCATGCCCCATTGTTGTGACTGCTCAACCATAGTATCGGGATCTTTTTAGAGAGCATCTTTATCATCAGTTGACTTAATTGGATGGTACAGCAAACAATCATCAGTGAATAGTCTGGTCATGCTTGTGACTTTTTCATGGATGTCAATAATGTAAAGAAAAAACAGATGTGGGCCCAGTACTGTGCCCTGAGGTGTACCACTTAACACTGGACGCCAATCAGAGCTTTTTCCATTCACACGCGCGCTGAAGACGTTTTGTCAGAAAACCGGAAATCCATTGTTTTGTGTTGGAACGAACACCGTAGAAGTGAAGCTTCTGAAGCAGTCTCTGGTGTGGGATGACATCAAATGCTCTAGCACTACTAAATCCGTGATGACATTGCTATCAAGGTTCTTGGCCAGGTCATTTGTCGTCAGGATAAGCTGAGACTCAAGTTCAAGTGAGTTTATTGTCATGTGTCCCTGATAGGACAATGAAATTCTTGCTTTGCTTCAGCACAACAGAACATAGTAGGCATGACCACAAGGCATTCTATAAATATATACACACATGAATCAATATACTTATAAAGTGCAAATAAGTTAATTGGCTAATAAAGTTCAGTGTTTTGTCCGTGCCAGGTTTAATAGCCTGATGGCTGTGGGGAAGTAGCTATTCCTGAACCTGGTCGTTGCAGTCTTCAGGCTCCTGTACCTTCTACCTGAAGGTAGTAGGGAGATGAGTGTGTGGCCAGGATGGTGACATGATCTATGCCTCCTAAATGAATGTTGGTTGTCAGCAAGAATGTTATGTTTGCTCAGGTGTCTCATCAGATTACCATCGATTAAATGCTCCAGCTGTTTGCAGCAAGTGCTTGTTAATGAAACAGGACGATAATTCGCCGGGTTGATGGTTGAACCCTTCTTAAAGAGAGGAGTGATATTAGCCTTCCTCCAATCAAGTGGAACATCACCTGAGTCAAGCGACTGTTGGAAAATGAACTTCAAAACAGGAGCCAGTTCTTCGGCCGCGATCTTGAGGGCTTGATTCTGTATTTGGTCTGATCCAATAGCTTTTGTTGTATTGATGTTGAGCAATAACTTCTTGACACGTTCAACCTCAATTTTAATAGCAGGCATATCAGCATACGGGTTGGGCAGTAGATCTGGAAATGATACAGGCTCCGTATCTTTCCGGGAGAAAACGTGTTGAAATTGGTTTGCAAGAACCTCTGCTTTTGCCTGGTCCTCAGTGATCAGACAGTTGTTCACTTTAAGCATCTGGACACCAGTGTTATCTGTCTGTCTAGATTTCACATCTCCAAAAAGCCTTGGGTTGCTCTCCTTCAAGAATAGAAGAAACATGGTGTCTATGAGCACACCTAATAGCACGATCGACTTGCTTTCGCACTTTAGAAAAATTGTCCCAATCCATTTTTGTACCTCTTTATTTGACACAGATATAAAACTTCTCTTTCTTACTGCAGAGACGTTTCAGTTTTGCCGAAAACCAAGGAGGACGCATACAGCCCTTAATGAATTTTTGAGGAACATGATTTGTAACATTGTCATTTAAAGAGTCTCTCAGCCACACCCAGTTGTCTTTTATGGCTCTTTTATCTGGTTGCAGGTTGAAGAAATCTTTCCCCCGTTTTTTTGCCAAGTCTTTAAATTCCTCACTGTTCACTTTTCTTCAGAAGGAAATTTTACGCGGTGGTTTTGAAGGAACTTTATTCTTTGTGTGCAGTTTTGCTTGGATAATAAAATGATCGCTGATTCCAGCACACGATGAAACCTCCAAAATTAAATCTGGGTGTGAAGTGAACAATAAATCTAAAGTATTATCGGTGCCACTTGTCTCATCACGCCTGGTAGGGAAAGTGACTTTTTGGGACAGGTGATTTTCCAGAATAAGGTCAGCCAGGGTTTCCTGAAGAGCCCCTTTTGGTTCGCTTTGTTTGCCATCAGATCAATCTACATCTGGGACATTGAAATCTCTCCCCCCCCCCCCCCCCCCAGATGAGGCGTTAATTTTGGAGATGTTTGATTCAAAATCTAAAAGAGGCTCAGTTTTCGTGTCAGGTGGTCGATAAAAGCTTCCGATCTGTAACGACTGACCCTGAAGTGTAGCTTGACACCTGATTTGCTCAGTCACTGTCTAAATCAGTTCTTTCAAAACAAAGAATGTTATTGTTTACTCCGCTGAAGACACCACCTCCATGCGAGTTTCTGTCCTTTCTAAAAATTTGGAGATGAGGAGGGAGAATCTCCGCAGATTTGATTGATGGGTCTAGCCAAGATTCAGACACAATTTATAACAGCGATTTTGATCCCATGTTTATTGCTGATATCATTGCAATCACTATCTTTTTTGGTACCATGAACCTCATTTTGAGCATCACCATTACACACATTTCTTTGTCCATTAACATGTTGACGGTGGTGAGAGCTAGTGGAGGGTGAGGACGGAGAATTTGCTCTTACCATCTTTCCCACAGGGACATTGCTCTTACCATCTTTCCCAAAAATGATCCAGCCATCCTTTGTCTTCACACATTTCAGCGGAGGAGGGTATTTCTCTGCTTTGGATGTCATTGCACAAGACCACCCAGAAGCAGTTTTTTAAAGTGTTATTTTGGGTAAGTAACCAGCACAAATTGGGCTGGATGATCTTAAATTCACATGATTCCATACGTCACAATCAGAATCATCACTCAGAGATGTAAGACTTTCAAATGAATTGCTCAAGTTGAGCATACTTGTAAGGTCGCTTGACGAGTCAAAAAATGAACGAGCAAAGTTGATGACCGCACAATGGACATAACCAGATGGCATTTGGATTTTTGGAGTGAAAACCAACAGTGTCGTTTAACACATTGGAGCAGTTCAGGTGAAACCAACGTGCACATCGAGCATTGAATGCCAGAATGTTTAACAGCAAATGAGCACAAACGACTTTTTCCAGGTCGCCTCCCCCGTGGCCTAACATCGAGGATCGGGCAGCCTTTCCCGGAGAAGCGCCCGGGGCTTCAGTGGCGGGCGCAGCGAGAACTCTCATCGTGGAGCGGGCGAGCCCTCGCCGGGGGTCGCCGGAGGGGAGCGCACCGTTCGCTGGCCCGCGGCAGCCTGAAGCCGGGGTCTGCGGAGCTCCAGCTGGCACAGCGTCCGCAACCTAGGATCCCTCATTGGGGACCCGGGAGGAGAAGAAACTCCGACCGCTGGCCCGCGGCCTTCTTCTACCGCGGCTGCGGCGGGGACTTACCATCAGGAGCAGGCCCCCTCGCCGGGGACCCCTGGAGAGGAGCTTTGACCGCCGGCCCTGCCGTCTGCGGTGCTTCTGGCTGCGGCGTGGCAGGAACATTAAATCTTCGACCGCCGGCCTGCGGCCTACACCAACCTGAAGCCGCGGTCTCCGGTGGGGCAGCACCGATTCAGTACTTACCTGGACTTTATCTGGACTTTGCCTTGTCTGAACTTCTGGACGCCCGCAGTGGCGGCTGCCGAGGGTTGAGGTCCCGACCACAGGGGAAAATGGAGGACTGGCCAAAGTTTGTGTCTTCCACCACAGTGATGAATGCTGTGGTGGATGTTGTGTTAATTTTTTTTATTGTGTTTTTGTGTGTTCTTTTTCATTGTACCGCCGCTGGCAAATTCATTTCATTTTCACTTTATGTGCACGTGACGAATAAAACTGATATTGATTGATATTGATATTGACCAGTTACTTTTGTTTACGTCCACGGTGCTGACCTTTTGGGCCTGGGTTGAGGTTGATACATAGATACATAGAAAATAGGTGCAGGAGTAGGCCATTCGGCCCTTCGAGCCTACACCGCCATTCAATATGATCATGGCTGATCATCCAACTCAGTATCCCGTACCTGCCTTCTCTCCATACCCCCTGATCCCTTTAGCCACAAGGGCCACATCTAACTCTCTCTTAAATATAGCCAATGAACTGGCCTCAACTACCCTCTGTGGCAGAGAGTTCCAGAGATTCACCACTCTCTGTGTGAAAACGTTTTTCCTCATCTCGGCCTTAAAGGATTTCCCCCTTATCCTTAAGCTGGGACCCCTTGTCCTGGACTTCCCCAACATCGAGAACAATCTTCCTGCATCTAGCCTGTCCAACCCCATAAGAAATTTGTACGTTTCTATAAGATCCCCTCTCAATCTCCTAAATTCTAGCGTGTATAAGCCAAGTCTATCCAGTCTTTCTTCATATGAAAGTCCTGACATCCCAGGAATCAGTCTGGTGAACCTACTCTGCACTCCCTCTATGGCTATAATGTCCTTCCTCAGATTTGGAGACCAAAACTGTACGCAATACTCCAGGTGTGGTCTCACCAAGACCCTGTACAACTGCAGTAGAACCTCCCTGCTCCTATACTCAAATCCTCTTGCTATGAAAGCCAACATACCATTCGCTTTCTTCACTGCCTGCTGCACCTGCATGCCTACTTTCAATGACTGGTGTACCATGACACCCAGGTCTCGCTGCATCTCCCCATTTCCTAATCGGCCACCATTTAGATAATAGTCTGCCTTCCCGTTTTTGCCACCAAAGTGGATAACCTCACATTTATCCACATTATACTGCATCTGCCAAACATTTGCTCACTCACCCAGCCTATCCAAGTCACCTTGCAGTCTCCTAGCATCCTCCTCACAGCTAACACTGCCCCCCAGCTTAGTGTCATCCGCAAACTTGGAGATGTTGCTTTCAATTCCCTCATCCAGCTCATTAATATAAATTGTAAATAGCTGGGGTCCCAGCACTGAGCCTTGCGGTACCCCACTAGTCACTGCCTGCCATTGTGAAAAGGACCCGTTTACTCCTACTCTTTGCTTCCTGTTTGCCAGCCAGTTCTCTATCCACATCAATACTGAACCCCCAATACCGTGTGCTTTAAGTTTGTATACTAATCTCTTATGTGGTACCTTGTCGAAAGCCTTCTGAAAGTCCAGATACAACACATCCACTGGTTCTCCCCTATCCACTCTACTAGTTACATCCTCGAAAAATTCTATAAGATTCGTCAGACACGATTTACCTTTCGTAAATCTATGCTGACTTTGTCCAATGATTTCACCACTTTCCAAATGTGCTGCTATCCCATCTGTAATAACTGACTCTAGCAGTTTCCCCACTACCGATGTTAGACTAACTGGTCTGTAATTCCCCGTTTTCTCTCTCCCTCCCTTCTTAAAAAGTGGGGTTACGTTTGCTACCCTCCAATCCTCAGGAACTACTCCAGAATCTAAAGAGTTTTGAAAAATTATCACTAATGCATCCACTATTTCTGGAGCTACTTCCTTTAGTACTCTGGGATGCAGCCTATCTGGCCCTGGTGATTTATCGGCCTTTAATCCATTCAATTTACCCAACACCACTTCCCGACTAACCTGGATTTCACTCAGTTCCTCCATCTCCTTTGACCCGCGGCCCCCTGCTATTTCCGGCAGATTATTTATGTCTTCCTTAGTGAAGACGGAACCAAAGTAGTTATTCAATTGGTCCGCCATATCCTTGTTCCCCATGATCAATTCACCTGTTTCTGACTGCAAGGGACCTACATTTGTTTTAACTAATCTCTTTCTCTTCACATACCTATAAAAACTTTTGCAGTCAGTTTTTATGTTCCCTGCCAGTTTTCTTTCATAATCTATTTTTCCTTTCCTAATTAAGCCCTTTGTCCTCCTCTGCTGGTCTCTGAATTTCTCCCAGTCCTCTGGTATGCTGCTTTTTCTGGCTAATTTGTACGCATCATCTTTTGCTTTGATACTATCCCTGATTTCCCTTGTTATCCACGGATGCACTACCTTCCCTGATTTATTCTTTTGCCAAACTGGGATGAACAATTTTTGTAGTTCATCCATGCAGACTTTAAATGCCTTCCATTGCATATCCACCGTCAACCCTTTTAGAACTAATTGCCAGTCAATCTTGGCCAATTCACGTCTCATACCCTCAAAGTTACCTTTCTTTAAGTTCAGAACCGTTGTTTCTGAATTAACAATGTCACTCTCCATCCTAATGAAGAACTCAACCATATTATGGTCACTCTTGCCCAAGGGGGCACGCACAACAAGACTGCTAACTAACCCTTCCTCATTACTAAATACCCAGTCTAGAATAGCCTGCTCTCTCGTTGGTTCCTCTACATGTTGGTTTAGATAACTATACATTCCAAGAAATCCTCTTCCTCAGCACCACTGCCAATTTGATTCACCCAATCTATATGTAGATTGAAGTCACCCATTATAACTGTTTTGCCTTTGTTGCACGCATTTTTAATTTCCTGTTTGATGCCATCCCCAACTTCACTACTACTGCTAGGTGGCCTGTACACAACACCCACCAGCATTTTCTGCCTCTTAGTGTTTCGCAGCTCTACCCATACCGATTCCACATCCTCCAAGCTAATGTCCTTCCTTTCCACTGCGTTAATCTCCTCTCTAACCAGCAACGCTACCCCACCTCCTTTTCCTTTCTCTCTATCCCTCCTGAATATTGAATATCCCTGGATGTTCAGCTCCCAGCCTTGGTTACCCTGGAGCCATGTCTCCGTGATCCCAACTATATCATAATCATTAATAGCTATCTGCACATTCAACTCATCCACCTTATTACGAATGCTCCTTGCATTGAGACACAAAGCCTTCAGGCTTGTTTTTACAACGATCTTACCCCTTATACAATTATGTTGAAAAGTGGCCATTTTTGATTTTTGCCCTGGATTTGTCTGCCTGCCACTTTTACTTTTCACCTTGCTACCTATTGTTTCCGCCCGCATTTTACACCCCTCTGTTTCTCTGCTCACCCATTTAAGAACCCCACCACCTCTTATTCTCTGTTTATTATTGTTTTCTTCTTTCTCCCCTACATGTTGGGTCTGAGTGCTTTCCTTCTCTGCCGCCTGCCTCACACACTGTCTAATAGCTTTCTCTATTTGAGTCCCTCCCCCCAACCATTCTAGTTTAAAGTCTCCCCAGTAGCCTTTGCAGATCTCCCCGCCAGGATATCGGTCCCCCTCAGGTTCAAGTGCAACCCATCCTTTTTGTACAGGTCGCACCTTCCACAAAAGAGGTCCCAATGATCCAGAAATTTGAATCCCTGCCTTCTGCACCAGTCCTTCAGCCACGCATTTATCCTCCACCTCGCTCCATTCCTACTCTCACTGTCGCGTGGCACAGGCAGTAATCCCGAGATTGTTACCTTTGCTGTCCTTCTCTTTAACTCCCCTCCTAACTCCCTAAATTCTCCTTTCAGGACCTCTTCTCTTTTTTTACCTATGTCATTGGTACCTATATGTACCACGACCTCGGGCTTCTCTCCCTGCCCTTTCAGGATATCCCCAGCCAGTAAATTGACAATAATAAACAATGGTAGGCGACCTCTAGGGTAGCCTAGAAAGGGGGTAGCTGAGTGTTTCAACCCATTTGCACGAAACGCATTTACTGCAGATAAGTAAGAAATTATATATGCAGGACGCAAGTCTGTTTGGTGCGCTGGCACTTAAAATGCACATTTCATGTTGCAGGGCAAGGAAGGAATCAAACTATGGTACAATCCTACCGTACGTCTTCTGGGCACTGCATTTTGGTGATCCAGAGTCACATTCATGGAAAATCCTCAATCCAAGTTGGGAGAAGGCGATCATCAGTAGCAAGTACAACACCGGTGTTGATGTGTTTCTTAGTCTTCCGGATCTAAGCATGGTACTGATTCAATCTTCAATATTAGAAATCCAATATGGCGCGGGCGAGGTTACAGTATTCTATGGTGTATATTGCAGTTGGGCCGGGTGGCAGGAAAATCTTCAAGGTTAAGAAAGGGGAGAAAGCAGGTACGGGTTACTGATTGTGGATGATCAGCCATGATCACAATGAATGGCAGTGCAGGCTCGAAGGGCCAAATGCCTCCTCCTGTACCTATTTTCTATGTTTCTAAAGAAGTTCCACCTCACCTCAGGAGGTAAGTCGTCACAAAGGTAAGTCATTTTATTCCATGGTTGTGCCCTCTGGTTCTAGACATTCCCACTCATGGAAACATCCACTCTATTTGGCCATTCTATGAGACTCCATTGACTATGAGGGGAATTGACAATGCGTAGTAGAATCACATATAGAGGAACCTTGCCACCTACCAAACCAAAATAGATATTTGCATTGCTAATTGCAGACATGACATTTTCTACTTCCCTCTTGTGCTCTGACTTACCCCCTTCTGAATTTGCAGCATTCCATTTATTAAGAACCAATCCAGAAATCGTCATCAAACTCCCTAAAAGGGTGTTGCATTTGTGGTCTGGTGAACTGACCTCTATCTTACATAGGCCAATGTCAACTCTCAGACACCTCTTCAAACCTCCATTTGGATTATGTCCCCTCCACGGTCATGGACCTCATTATCTTCACAGCTTCAATTTATAGTGTATCTTCCCTGCAAAGGCTGCTTCCATCCCCTGCCCAAAATCCACTGCCTTGGCAGATCCATTATTTCTACCTGTTCTTACATCACCAAGCTTTTTTCTTCTTATCTCGATTCTATCCTTTCTCCTCTGGCCCAGTCCTTCCCACACATCTGTGACACTTCTGACCTCTCTTGCTATTTCACCATTTCCAATTCCCCGGTACCAACTGACACAACTAGTATGGATGCACAACTTCTGGACATCTCCATCCCACATCAGAATGCTCTGATACCCCTCTGCTTCTTCCCTGATCAGAGGAATCAATTCCCCCCCCCCCCCCCCCATCAACACACTCACACATCTGGCTGAATTTGTTCCTACATGGCCTTCATCCTAACAGTAACCTTGTTTCATCATTTGGAACTGTTATCTCTGACGATCATGGATATGGGAGAAGACAATACTCCTTAAGCGGCACATACACCTGGCTATCTTTAGTAGATGAGGTAAATTATTAAACTTATCAAACTGCAGTGAGGCAGCTATTCTTCTTTTGTGTCATGCTATACAGTGGCTCGCCACTGCTGTACACGTCGTTGCGCTATTGGAGTGTTAAGTGCAAGGTCTGCAGTAGTACATGAATTATCCAGCAAGGGGCTGTGAAAGGGACTAATGTCTGTAATAAATGGGCTACATCTGATAAGTGTCCAAATCATACTCATCTTTTCTACCTTGTGCATTCAACTATTTATGTTAAATGCAGTTTATTTAATGGAAACAGCTACACAAATTATTCTTGGTATTAGGGAAGTTCTAAATTCCTATAACTTACTTGTTCCATTTTAAAATCATAGAGGCGGCTTATTTTGGATAAATTGAAAAGTAAAGGTTCTCAAACCTGTAGCATGGTTAATACTTCCTCTCGGAACCAAACAGGTAAATTCAGTAGAATGGATTTATGAGGCTGAAAACAGACCATTTTATTAGATTGGTTACTCGCCAAGAACATTGTGGACTATTGTAAGCCTTTAGCAGATCTTTCGATATGACACATTCCCAGTGGAGGAAGCTAGGGGCTGAGTGGTGGGGAGTGGTCAATTAACTGAGTCAGCTGATTGGGAGACCATCAGAACACATGCACAGGAAATAAGGAAAACTGTGAACTTCCAAAGCTAGTATCCATGCTAGAATGGATCTGTCCCAAATATTTATCTCTCATCTGCAATGTGACTGAGAATGTGAATTAAATAATTGTCTTAGAGTTCATCAGACCTTATATTAGCAAATAAAAGTTACATTTGTTGAAGATGTACAGAAAAAATATTTACCATTGACATCCATTGGAAGAGATGAGTTCCTCCATTTGCAAACTACTGCCAACTACTGCCAATGAGTAGTTTTATTCTGTCCGGCTCTGTTAATAATGTTACAACTACCGTTCATGCAATTCTGAGTTAATTATAGCAAACTATATATAAATATTTAGGTATCATTTTGAAGTAAGGGCCAAATCTTCTAGTGCTCGTACTGTAAATGTAACTCAGAATATATAATTTTGGTGGAGATGGAAGGACATTGAATTCAATGTTTTAAAACAAAATGTTTTAAAATTATCGTAGTATGTGTTCAGGGACGCAAGTCACAATAGTTTACAAGGTTCCTACAAAATAAAAGATGTTAAATCATGCAGATTAATTAGGGGATTGGGAAATGAATGTTAGAATATCCACAAAATTCTAAATGTTTATCGGAAAATTTAATTCTCTTGGGGATATGCCTAAAATAGCCTCACGGTGAATGATTGGCAAAAAAGGGGGGTAGACTAGACTAAGTGGGACCCGTTGGGTCCCAGCATCACATGGGAGGGCTGGTCCCCCAACGCAATATTCCACCTCTCCACCAATTCCAATATTGGTGGCCAGGGAGGGGGGGGGGGGTTCTGCAGCGCTAGTATGGGTGTTGTGGGCTGAAGGGACTGGTTTCGAGGGCTAGTATGGACATTGTGGGCCGAATGGATTCTTGGGCTGGCGGCTCAGTCACTCAAGCCTGTTGTGCTGGCAGCTCATTCACTCACGCCTGGTGGGCTGGCAGTTGACTCACGGCTATTCCTTGAAATTTCATTTCAAGCAGGGTGCAAGGCCACCAAATTCAAGTGCAGTTTCATACCATTTCAAGCAGGGTGCAAGGCCACTAAAGACAGCGAGTCGTGACCTCTCCCTCCTCCATCTTGCAGCGACTGAGCCACGCCCACACTTCTGGGTTTTATAGTTCCCTTCATGGCGTGATTGACAGGAGAGAGAATCTCAACATTTTTTTAAACACTAATAATTCTTTAATTTTTCATCAATGGGAAAAATCCTCGGCACCTGATGAGCGGAGGGGGACTCTGAGTAAGATGGCCAAAAATCTGCCGTACGTGGTAGCTTTTTTTCTAAAATCAATATATAGCGCAAACAGGAAGTGGTCAAGATTAGACTTTTAATTATATAGAAGGCAAGGCAACTTTAATTAGGCAAGGCAACTTTAATTAGGCAAGGCAATTTAATTAGACACGTTAACTTTAATTAGGCAAGGCAACTTTAATTAGGCACGGCAACTTTAATTAAGCACGGCAACTTTAATTAAGCACGGCAACTTTAATTAGGCACGGCAACTTTAATTAGACAACACAGCTTTAGCATTTCCAAACCAAAGGCAACACATCTTTAGCATTTCCAAACCATAGGCAACACAGCTTTAGCATTTCCAAACCAAAGGCAACACAGCTTTAGCATTTCTAAACTATATTTTAAAAACAACATTAAGGGCACTGACAGGTCAGTATAACCACTCAGTTTAGTAGACATGTGTTCAGTGTTATTCACAGCTCAAACTGAGAAACGTGACCCTCTCGCTCCCCCATCTTGCAGAGACTGACTGAGGCACTCAACACTTCTAGGTTTTATAGTCCCTCCAGAAGGGGCGTGACCTTCAGGAGAGAGAACCTCAACATTTTTTAAACACTAATAACTTTTATTTATCATGGATGGGAAACATCCTCTTGTTCTGCGCAGCGGAGGGGGACTCTGAGTAAGATGGCCAAAAATCACAGCTGTAAGTGGCTGCGTTTTTTCAAAAAATCAATATACAGAACAACAGGAAGTGTTCAAGATCAGACTTTTAGTAATATAGATTTTAGGTTAGGTTAAGTTTATTATTTGCATGTGTACCAAGGTTCAGTGAAAAGCTTGTTTTGCATGCAATCCAATCAAATCAGATAATACTATACTTGAGCACAATAGGCTGAGAGAAGGAAAAATACAGAGTGCAGAATATCGTTTTCCGCATTATAACAATTCCAGAGATAAAATCTAAATTCTGCATTGAGGTAGAGGAGAATCAGCATTCGCCATAGTAGCCTGATCCAGCTATCTCTCAGCATAGAAAGATAGAAAATAGGAGCAGGAAAGGCCATTCAGTTCTTCAGGCCTACGACTCAATCAAGGCCAATCAAATACTTTGCTGGTATCCTATTCTCATCTCTTTATTACCCTTTACCTCTTTTGCATCAATAAATATATTTACCGTCTCCTTGAAAGTTTGTAATTCCCACTGCCTTCTGTGCTAGAATATTTTATGTGTTAAGGGGACTATGGAGCCATGATGGAGGAGCTGGCCAAAGGTGACTGGAAAGATACCCTAACATGGATGAGTGGAAAAACAATGGCAGGTATTTCTGGGAATAATACAGAAGGTGCAGGATCAGTTCATTCCAAAGAGGAAGAAAGATTGCAAGGGGGGTAAGGGGTGACCGTGGCTGACAATGGAAGTCAGAGACAGTATAAAAATAAGAGAGAAGTATAACATAGCAAAGATGAGCGGGAGGCCAGACGATTGGATAACTTTTAAAGAGCAACAGAAGATAACTAAAAAAAGGCAATACGGGGAGAAAGAATGAGGTACGAAGGTAAGCTAGCCAAGAATATAAAGGAGGATAGTAAAAGCTTCTTTAGGTATGTGAAGAGGAAAAATTAGTTAAGAACAAAGTTGGACCATTGAAGACTGAAAAAGATGAATTTATTATGGGGAACAAGGAAATGGCAGACGTATTGAACAGGTACTTTGGATCTGTCTTCACAAAGGAGGACACAAACAATTTCCCTGATGTACTAGTGGCCAGAGGATGTAGGGTGACAGAGGAACTGAAGGAAATGCACATTAGGCAGGAAATGGTGTTGGGTAGACTGATGGGACTGAGGACTGATAAATTCCCAGGGCCTGATGGTCTGCATCCCAGGGTACTTAAGGAGGTGGCTCTGGATATCGTGGGCGCATTGGTGATCATTTTCCAATGTCGTATAGATTCAGGATCAGTTCCTTGTGGAATGGAGGGTAGTTAATGTTATCCCACTTTTTAAGAAAGGCGGGAGAGAGAAAACGGGGAATTATAGACCAGTAAGCCTGACATCGGTGGTGGGGAAGATGCTGGAGTCAATTATAAAAGATGAAATAGCGGCACATTTGGATAGCAGTTGCAGGATCGATCTGAGTCAGTACGGATTTACGAAGGGGAAATCATGCTTGACTAATCTGGAATTTTTTGAAGATGTAACTAGGAAAATGGACAAGGGAGAACCAGTAGTTGTAGTGTACCTGGACTTTCACAAAGCATTTGATAAGGTCCCACATAGGAGATTAGTGGGCAAAATTAAAGCACATGGTATTGAGGGTAGGGTGCTGACATGGATAGAAAATTGGTTAGCAGACAGGAAACTGTGAAGAGGATGCTATGAGGTTGCAGGGTGACTTGGACAGGTTGGGTGAGTGGGCAGATGCATGGCAGATGCAGTTTAATGTGGATAAATGTGAGGTTATTCACTTCGATGGCATAAACAGGAAGGCAGATTATTATCTAAGTGGTGTCAAGTTGGGAAAAGGATAAGTACAACGGGGATCTGGGGGTCCTTGTTCATCAGTCACTGAAAGTAAGCATGCAGGCAGTGAAGAAAGCGAATGGCATGTTGGCCATAACAAGGAGTTGAGTATAGGAGCAAAGAGGTCCTTCTGCAGTTGTACAGGGCCCTAGTCACACCACACCTGGAGTATTGTGTGCAGTTTTGGTCTCCAAATTTGAGGAAGGACATTCTTGCTATTGAGGGAGTGCAGCGTAGGTTCACCAGGTTAATTCCCGGGATGGCGGGACTGTCATATGTTGATAGAATGGAGCGAATGGGCTTGTATACTCTGGAATTTAGAATGATGAGAGGGGATCATATTGAAATATATAAGATTTGGACACGCTGGAGGCAAGAAACATGTTCCCGATGTTGGGGGAATCCAGAACCAGAAGAGTTTCAAAATAAGGGGTAAGCCATTTAGAACGGAGATGAGGAAAAACATTTTCACACAGGGAGTTGTGAGTCTGTGGAATTCTCTGCCTCAGAAGGCGGTGGAGGCCGGTTCTCTGGATGCTTTCGAGAGAGTTAGATAGAGCTCTTAAAGATAGTGGAGTCAGGGGATATGGGGAAAAGGCAGGAACGGGGTGGTATTGATTGTGGATGGTCAGCCATGATCACATTGAATGGCGGTGCTGGCTCGAAAGGCCGAATGGCCTACTCCTGCACCTATTGTCTATTGTGTTCACTGCTCTCTCGATGAATACATTTCTCAATCTCTGTTTGAAATATCTCATATCTTGGGTCAGGTAGCTCTGGTTCTGGACACTCCATCCATTGGAACGTTCTCCCAGTATCTAGTCTGTCTTGTCCTGTAGGAATTTATATCCCTACGTGGAAATAAAATCAAAGTACTGCTGGCCTTTTGTAATGGTTTAAAACGTGCTTACATTTTGGCATGAGCTTGACAATATTTCACTCCATATAGTCCATTTAATGACACAAGTATTTCTATCATTCTCAAATGCTGAACCAATTTGTATAAATTGAGCCGAGGGGCAATTTTAATGAAAAAAACTTTGGGTACGTTTTTAAAATAAGAAATTTAAAATCAAATCAAGAAGCGCCAATACACAGAGGCCATAGTACCCAGCCGACTTCTGTTGGTATGAAAACAGAAAATCTTGGAAGCTCCCAGCGGGCCAGGGAGCATTTGTGAGGAAGAAAATCAAGGGCATGTCGCACCCTGGCCACTCATTCTTCTCTCTCCCACAGAAGCATGCCATGGCGTCAAATGTTTCAGCAAGTGCTTTGCTAATAGGCTAAATGACAAAAGTTGCATAGATAATTTTTTGCAAAAGAAGTGGCCATTGCATGAGGCTTAGTGGTTATTGCATCAGCTTTAGGCTCTGCTGCAGTCGTGCTGTACCAGTGATTCCTGATTAAGTTTTAAACAAATTAACGTGATCATTTTATTTTGTGGAGCATCCATGTCGTCCACTGGAGTGACCCTCAGCTTTTAGTTGCCTGCCACTTTAATTACCCATCCCAGTCCTTCTCCGAACCATCTATTTAGCATTTTTATTGTGCTACAGCGTGGATGTATGCTTGAGAAACAAAACCCTCATCAGGGCATGTTGCAGCTTTCTTGAGTCAATATTGAATTCTCTACCTTTAGGTAACTCACTCTTACTACCAGTCTATATCAGAACTGGCCATTTTTAATTTTCTGCATTTTGGCTCTTTTTTTTTTCTTTTCATATACGTGGCCTGCTGAGCATATTCCACCGCCCAGTTATTAGCAACATATAATAGGGAAAAAGATGTATAGGGGGGTTGCACGTAAGGTCACCGGGTCATAGGGCTTGACGCACGGAGACGCTCAATCCATCTGGAGGACATCCGTCACTTCCGGTATATGTTACTAATACAAGAAACGCGTACTTTCCTACCTGTTAAAAACCCGCCAAAATGTTGATTTTTGCGCTGTAAATAATTATGGAAGTCGGGGTAAGTGTGAGAGACATGTACCCAACTTCAGAATTCCAAAAGTGAAGCAAAATGAAGGTAAAGAGAAGCGAGAGCTGAAGGGACAACAACAGCTAAACTGCTTGGCGAACATTGGCCGTGCAGATATCGGAATTGGAAACAATAAGGAATTATTTGTGTTTTTTCTTGATTCCTTTGGTATCTAAACAGTCTCAGAAATTATAAATCTGGCTGTAAAATTTGCTTCAGAGGCGTTTTCTTTTTGTA
>JAXLNO010004836.1:0-16403 GCA_038087875.1 Malacoraja senta | reverse complement strand
AATTTGAGTGCCGGATGGAAGTTAGTGGTAAAATGGATGAAGTCAATGAGTTCTGAATGGGTGCAGGAGGTAGCACCAATGCAGTCGTCAATGTAGCAGAGGTAGAGTTCGGGGATAGGGCACGGTACGCCTTGAAAAAGGATTGTTCGACATACCCTACAAAGAGGCAGACATAGCTGGGGTTCATGCACGAGCGTATAGCTACGCCTTGGATTTGGAGGAAATGGGAGGAGTCAAAGGAAAAGTTGTTGAGGGTAAGGACCGGCTCCGCTTGGCGAAGGAGAGTATCGGTAGACGGGGATTGGTTGGTTCTGCGGTCGAGGAAGAAACGGAGGGCTTTAAGACCCTCCTGGTGGGGGATGGAGGTGTAGAGTGACCGGACATCCATGGTGAAGATGAGGGAATGGGGGGCCTGGAAAACAGATGTCATGGATGAGACGAAGAGCGTGTGAGGTGTCTTGGACATAGGTAAGGAGGGATTTGACTAGGGGGGGATAGGATGGAGTCGAGGTATGTGGAAAAGTTTGGTGGGACAAGAACACGCAGAAACAATGGGTCTGCCAGGACAGTCAGGTTTGTGGATTTTGGGGAGAAGGTAAAATCGGGCCGTGCGGGGCTGGGGAACGATGAGGTTGGAGGCTTGGGAGGGCAGGGAGCCGAAAGTGCTCCAAATTTGGAAGCCTGTTCCAGCTTTCTCCCCCTATTCATTCATCCCTCTAATCTGAAAAAAGTGTATAACTCCTTCGATATATTTGATCATTTGACTATCTGTGGTGGTGAATTTCATGGGTTTACCACTCTCTGGGGTATAAAATTATTCCTCATTTCAGTCATAAAATGTTTACCCATTATCCTTGGACTCTGATCCTATTCCCAGACTCCCGCATCTTTGGGAGGAATCTTCAGTGTATAATCTGTTTTGTCCTGTTAGAATCGTGTCGGTGTCTATGGGTTCAGCTCTCATTCTTTTACATTCTAGTAAATACAAGCTTAATTTACCTCATCTCTCTTCACACACCAATCCTGCCAAACACGGAATTTGTATATTGTAAAGTAACCAAAGTAAAGTTTCATCATATCAAGCTTGAATATCAAAAAAAAATCGAGTAGAAACTAGATTTGTCCAAAATTATTAATTAACTTTGATTCCTGTCATTTATTACAAATCTCGTGCGACCTTGGAATCCTTCAATGTGGATTTTTTTTTTGCTTGTTAAAAGCCAAACTTCAAAGCCTCTTGAATTTACTAACTCCTCATGAACCTATCTCCGGAGCAATGACCAATCATTCTCTATTGGCGGGAGTAAGAATGGCATGAAAAAGTGTCTTGAAAGTGAAGAGGTTCACTGGATAAATAATTCTGTTGCAGTGCCCTCCATAATGTTTGGGATAAGGACCCATCATTTATTTATTTGCCTCTGTACTCCACAATTTGAGATTTGTAATAGAAAAAAATCACATCTTTTTAAACATTACTAGACTAAGTGGGACCTGTTGGGTCCCATGTTCACATGGGAGGGCTGGTCCCCCAACGCAATATTCCACCTCTCCACCAATTCCAATATTGCTGGCCAGTGGGGGGGGCGGCGGCTTTCAGGAGCACTAGTATGGGTGTTGTGTGCCGAAGGGACTGGTTTCCAGAGGGCTAGTATGGACATTGTGGGCCGAATGGATTCTTGGGCTGGCAGCTCAGTCACTCAGGCCTGGTGGGCTGGCAGCTCAGTCACTCAGGTCTGGTGGGCTGGCAGCTCAGAAACTTCCAGAAATTCCGCCCAAAACAGGTGAGAGACTCTGTGAGAGAGAAGGGGGAGAGGGTGGAGAATCAATTTTAGACATTTTTCATCTTTTTCTGTAGATCACAGCAATGAAGGAGGAAAGTCTATCCTGACCTGGATCTCACAGGGAGCAAATGAAGGGAGGGAGAAAAATACTGGGGTGAGGTTCAATATTTGCAGGGGGAATACTTACTGATGGGCCGAATGGACTCATAGGCTAGTACAGGCCTGATAGGCCGAAGGGGCTCATTAAAAAAAAATCTGAGTGAAATCTCAGTGAGAGGCACTTTTTCTGGACTTTTCCTGGCCGGGCACTAGTTTGGGCCAAAATGCTCCTTCTGGGCTAATACGGGCATTTTGGGCAAAAGGGACTGGTTTCTCAGCTAATAGGGGCCTTGTTGGACAAAATTAGTGGTTTCAGGTAGACCAAACAACTCATTTCATTTCATTTCCAATTGCATTATAGTTTAGCTCATTGCATTTTCATTTCACTTCCATTGCCATTGCAGTTTCAAGCACAGGGCAGGCTCAAGCCAAACAGCTCATTGCATTTTCACTACATTTGTGGGTGCAAGTGACTAGTGTGGTACTGCAAGGCTCGGTGCTGGGACCGCAGGGGCCACAGTTTAAGAATAAGGAGGCCACAGTTTAAGAATAAGGAGTAAGCCATTTAGAACGGAGACGAGGAAACACTTTTTCTCACAGAGAGTGGTGAGTCTGTGGAATTCTCTGCTTCAGAGGGCGGTGGAGGCAGGTTCTCTTGATGCTTTCAAGAGAGAGCTAGATAGGGCTTTTAAAGATAGCGGAGTCAGGGGATATGGGGAGAAGACAGGAACGGGGTACTGATTGGGAATGATCAGCCATGATCACATTGAATGGCAGTGCTGGCTCGAAGGGCCGAATGGCCTACTCCTGTACCTATTGTCTATTGTCCATTGCCATTGCAGTTTCAAGCACATGGCAGGCTCAAGCCAAACAGCTCATTGCATTTTCACTTCATTTCCATTGCCATTGCAGTTTCAAGCACGGGGCAGGCCCAAGCCAAACAGCTCATTGCATTTTCACTTCATTTCCATTGCCATTGCAGTTTCAAGCACAGGGCAGGCCAAACAACTCATTTCATTTTCATTAAGGGCTAACAAATCATTTATTCAAGTACATTGCATACTCACAGTATTCTGGTAGTTTCCCAGCTCAGACACAGAGTCGTGACCTCTCCCTCGCCATCTTGCAGACAGACTGAGCCACGCTCACACTTCCGGGTTTTATAGTCCCTCGCCCCTCTCACTGGAAGGGGCGTGGCCTTCATGGCAGTGATTGACAGGAGAGAGAATCTCAAGATTTTTTAAAACACTAATAAGTTTAATTTTTCATCAATGGGAAAAATCCTCGGGCCCTGTGCAGCGGGGGAGGACTCTGAGTAAGATGGCCAAAAATCACAGCCATGTGTGGTAGCATTTTTTCTAAAATCAAAGCACAGTGCAAACACGAAGTGGTCAAGATGAGACTTTTAATTATATAGAAGGAGGGCACTGTATGAATGAATGAATGAATGAATGAATAGGTCTATTGGCCAAATATTCATACAAGGAATTTGCCTTGGTGCTCCGCCCACAAGTGACAATATGACATACAGTGACAGTTAGGAATGACACATAAAACATTAAACATTAACAATAAAACATTATTGATAAAACATGTAAATTAAATAAAATACCAGAGCAAAAGGAGGCTACAGATTTTTGGTTATTGAGTAGGGCTTCTACTCGTGGAAAAAAGCTGTTTTTATGTCTGGCTGTACCCGCTCGCTTCCTGGCCCTTGCAGTGTTCAGTACGTCAATGGAGGGAAGGTTGCAGCCAATAACCTTCTCAGCTGATCGGACGATTCGCTGAAGCCTCCAGATGTCATGCTTGGTGGCTGAGCCAAACCAGACCATGATGGAGAAGATGAGGACAGACTCTACGATGGCCGTATAGAATTGGACCATCATTGCCTCTGTTGTGCCTTTTTGACTGTTGAGTCGATGGTGGCCCCCCATTTAAGGTCCTTGGAGATGATGGTTCCCAGAAACTTAAAAGACTCCACAGATGTGACTGTGGTGTTGTTGATGGTGAGGGGTGAGGGGAGGTGAGCTCTCCTAAAGTCTACAATCAATTCCACTGCCTTAAGAACATTGAGCTGAGCCACGCCCACACTTCTGGGTTGTTGCGATGGCACCAGGATTCCAGTTGTATCACTTCCTGTCCGTAGGCAGATTCCTCCCCTCCTGGATCAGTCCAATCAGGGTTGTGTCATCCGCATACTTGAGAAGCTTGACAGAGGAGACTGTGAAGGTGCAGTCATTGGTGTAGAGAGAGAGGAGAGGGGAGAGTACACAGCCTTGCGGTGCTCCTATGCTGAGGGTTTGCGGGTCCGAGATGTGCTTTCCCAACCTCACATGCTGCTTCCTGTCTGTCAGGAAGCTGGTGATCCACCGACAGAAGGGTTCAGGCACAGTCAACTCGGAAAGTTTGGAGTGTAGTAGCTCTGGCACAATGGTGTTGAATGCAGAGCTAAAATCAACAAATAAAATCCTCGCATAGGTCCCCTGGTGGCCTAGGTGCTGGAGGATGATTTGCAGGCCCAGGTTGACTGCTTCATCCACAGATCTATTGGCACGATATGCAAACTGCAGAGGGTCCAGCAGGGGGTTCGTGATATTTTTCAGCTTGACCTGCACAAGCCTTTCAAGGGTCTTCATGACTTCAGAGGTTAGTGCGACAGGCCTGTAGTTATTAAGACCAGTAATCCTTGCCTTTTTGGGTACAGGGACAATAGTGGAGACTTTGAAGCAGGCAGGGACAGTACAGGTTTGCAGGGACTGGTTGAAAATGTCTGTGCAGACCAGTGCCAGTTGTTCAGCACAGAGCTTGAGAGTAGAGGGGAAACATTGTCTGGTCCTGGGGATTTCCGGCTT
Organism: Malacoraja senta; assembly: GCA_038087875.1. NCBI lineage: Eukaryota > Metazoa > Chordata > Chondrichthyes > Rajiformes > Rajidae > Malacoraja > Malacoraja senta. Next base: position 11,671 of record JAXLNO010004836.1, on the reverse strand, counting down.
TTTTGTCTTCTGAACAGCCTCTCCACCTCCTCTATTTTTATTGTTGATGATGGAGAAGTGATGTTGTGCAGCATGAGGGGATGAGTAATTGGGTATGATGTATGGGTATATATATGGGTGAGGTGTGGGTATATATCAGACAATATTTGTTTCATCACTGATCAACACTGTGCAAGTTGAGACATAAGGTGATCACATTAAACAGTTGACTCCAACACCTCTCAACTAAGAAAGGGATTCTTGCTGCCCATTGATACATTGATTTTTTTTAAACCAAAGAACCTTCTGATTCTGCACAGGAAAAGATACATGTGTGCAAAACAGGTGAAGGCAGAATTTTATCTTCGGTCAATTTGCCCTGTACAGGCACACATCTGGGGACAGCACAGTGGTGCAGTGGTAGAGTTGCTGCCTTACAGAGCCAGAGACCCAGATTCGACCCTGACTACAGCTGTTGCCTGAACGGAGTTTTTACGATCACCCTGTGACCGCGTGGTTTTTCTCTGGGTGCTCCGGTTTGCTTGCATGTTCCAAAGATGCGCAGGTTTGTAGGTTATTTGGCTTTTGTAAATTGTCGCTAGGCTGCAGAATAATACTAATATATGGGTGATTGTTGGTCGGTGCAGACTCGGTGGGCTGATATAGAGATAGTATCTCTAAACTAAATTAAACTAAACTAAATCTCATCATGCCTAATAGCCCTGTCCCACGGTACGAGTTCATTCCAAGAGCTCTCCCGAGTTTAAAAAAACCCAAACTCGTGGTAAGCACGGAGAATGAACGTAGCGGATACGTCGGAGGTAGGGGACGTCTCTTAGCGGCTCGTAACGCTAACGGCAGGTACTCGGGAAGGCTCGCTAACGGCAGGTAAGCACGGGAAGACTCGTGAAGATTTTTCAACATATTGAAAAATGTCCACGAGAACCCCGAGTACCGACGAGTGCCCATTACCGTAAATCTCCGAGTTCGAATCAGGGCAAACTCGAGAGAGAGCTCTTGGAATGAACTCGTAAAGTGGGACAGGGCTTTAAACCACTGAAGGTGAGTTAATACCACTGCAATTGGATGCAGCATCAAGTTAACAAATACAGGATTTAGTTTGCCACAATTGTCGTATCAAAGGATAATTGTGAACAATTTGCTTTAAGGTAAAGAATGTTTGTTGGCAACTCAGGGAACTGAACAATATGATATCTATTGTGATGAGTAAAAGATGTTAGTCACAGTTAAAACTAAGTGAAACAAATTGTACCTTGATGCTTCATACAAACTGTTCACATGAACCAAAATGATACTGAACCTTACTGTGCAACATATACGATTTGTTTGTATCAATAGAGATTGATGCCATAGCTGTAGTCAATAGTCAGATTTATTTGTTACATACACTATAAAGCGCAGTGAAATGAACTTCCCAGCAGCGGTAAAATAAAAAAGAACACACAATACACAATAAAAATTTAACACACACATCCACCACCGCATTCATCCCTGTGGTGGAAGGCACAAAGTTCAGTCAGTCCTCCTCCATTTTCCCCCGTAGTCGGGACTACAAACCTCCGCAGTCGCCGCTGCGGGCAGCCAGATGTACAGGCAAGGTAAGTCCCGAATCGGTGCTTCCCTACCGGAGATCGCGGCTTCAAGATGGTGTAGGCCGCAGGCCGGCGGTCGAAGATCTAAGTCCGCTCCGCGGTTAGAAGCACCACAGACCGCGGCTTCTAGATGATGTAGGCCGTTGGCCGGTGGTCGGAGCTCTTCTCCAGGGATCCCCGGCAAGGGATCCCTCTCCGGATCGAGAGATCCCGCTCCGGATGGTAAATCCACGCCGCGCCCGCGGTTAGAAGCACTGCATTCCGCGGCTTCTAGATGATGTAGGCCACGGGCCGGCAGTCGGAGCTCTACTCCTCTCGGGTCCCCAACGAGGGATCCCAGGCTCCGGATGCCGCGCCAGCTGGAAGCACCGCAGACCGCGGCTTCAGGCTGCCGCGGGCCAGCGATCGAGTGCTCCCTTCTGGCGACCCCCAATGAGGGCTCGCCCGCTCCGCGATGAAAGGTCCACGCTGCGGCCGCTGCTGAAGCTCCGGGCCCAACTCCAGGAAAGGCCGCACCAATCCTTGGTGTTAGGGCGCAAGGATAGCGACATGGAAAAAGTCGCCTCTCCGTGGAGGAGGCGACCGAAAGCGGTTCCCCCCTTACCCCCCCCCCCTCACCACCCCCCTCACAAGACACACCAAGAGACATTAAAACACACATTTGGACATACTAAAAAAACAAAAAGATTAGAAATTACTAACACGCTGCTGGCAGGGCAGCCGTCTCGCAGCGCCCCCACCGACCAGAATGTAGTACCAATGATGACTGAGCAGGAACTGCAGCAACATTAGCCAGATGATACAGTGAAGCTCAAATAATCACTTCAATTCCTATGTATCTATACTAGGATAGAAACAACCAGTATTAAGTTGAGGTGAAAAGTAGTGAGATAGATGTAATACCTCTTCCAAATGCTCCTGGGCAAGGATCAATTTCATAATTCAATAACATAATACTTCCTGCTAGGGGGTTTCCTCTGGTACAGTGCAAACAAGATATGATGCAAAACCTTTTATTGAAGGTTACTGAGGTTTATAAAGGCCGTTTAAACAAAAATAATAGGTTACTGACCTACAATCAGTTATGAAAGTGGCTGTTCTGTACAAAAGCACCTGGCATATGATTGCTTAATTTGCTGGTCAATGGGAAAATGAGGTCATTTCTGTTGCTTTATTTTTTTAAAGATCAACAGACTATGCCTCATAAGAAGCCTTTTGGAAAATGTAACTTCTCAACTGACAAATAAATAACTAATTATGAAGATAACGGTCAAGGGATCAAAACAAAATGAGCTACATTCTTCAAGTTTTGTTACAAAAATCCAATTTAGGAATTTTTGAAAATTTATATTACAAAATGTTGGCAGCATCTGTCCACTTGCAATACTCAAAATGGTAATCAACCAGATCAGAGCAGGAGAATGAAAAGATGGCCCTTAATTTCAGCCTTAACTTAATTACATACAATACATATGAAGTTTATGCTTCAGGCTCCAATTTATGTGGAGTAAATTAAACAGAAGTAAAGGCCCCCAGAAACAATCAGCGACTTGGTACAGGATGCGCACAAAAGTTGTACTTCAGATTCATTATTATGCTAAATTAAAGCTCTATGGGCATTTTTTCCTGCAGCCAGGGCTGTAAATTATTCCACACGTTTGGAAAATTTGTAAGAAACGATAGCAAAGCAATAATGATAAGAAGAATCCTTGCTTTCTGATATGGTTGAGAAAGCTGACTGAAGAGGGGTCTTAGCCCGAAACGTCACCCATTCCTTCTCTCCAGAGATGCTGCCTGTCCCACTGAGTTACTCCAGCATTTTGTGTCTATCTTTGAGAAAGCCTTGGTTGATTAGAAGAATTTAAGAAGAGAGATTCTTCAGCCACAAATACCTGGAAAGAACCAGACAAATAGACAATGAGAGAGATATATAAGAGACTGCAGATGCTGTAATATAAACAGAAGACATTTTTGAGTGAAAAACAGACAACAGTTCAGGTCAGGACTCTTTTTCAGGCTGAAGCTCTTGACCTGAAAAAATGTCTGAACATTTCTCTCAACAGATGCCGCTGGCCTGCTGAATTCCTCCAGTACCTTATTGACGATGAGAAGGTACTGCTTATGTGCTTTATTACAGGAAAGAAGACCCTAAATGTCAACAGATTGCCACAAGAAATTTAATTATTAATATTCTGTAAAGGTCCACCATCATTTTCTTCCTCAGGTATGTGGTTTTATTCATGATGCCAGGAACATCTATAACTTTTTAACAACATTCTTAACCCTGCCACATTCACCAAACTAAAAATCCATAAACCTGTTTAGAGATTCTCTACTCCTACAAAAATGTAGCATTATCCACTTGCCAGCAAAAAAATAATATGCCACCTCTCTGCCCAATTAGAAATTGTGCCCTTCTTGATTAGTACCGGTGTCAGAGGTTATAGGGAGAAGGCAGGAGAATGGAGTTAGGAGCAGGGGCGGAAAACCCGGGGGGGGGGGGGGGGGGGGCCAGAGGGGACACGTCCCCTCCGTGTTTTGAGAGGTGGGAGACAACCCCCCCAAGTTTTTGTGATCCGTATTTTAAAACACGATGATATCTCCGCTTTCCGCGAGACAGTGGGGGTGGGACTGAAGATCGAGGGCGCCGATCGGACGAGAAAGACGTCAGTCAGCAGGCAATGGGGGCGGGACATAATTCAGCGCGATGATTGGAGGAGGGAGGAGTGGGGGGGGGGTGGGCCTGAGGATAGAGTGCGGTGATTGGAGGAGGGAGGAGTGGGGTGGGACTGAGGATAGAGCGGTGATTGGAGGAGGGCGACGTGGCACAGACCTGCGCTTCATTCGCAGGCTGGATCGATCCCGGCCGGGTCTCCGGTGCTGTCCTGTCCCCACCCGAGTACCCCCGCCCCCCCTCCCACGGGTGGCCAGAGAGGTCGGCAGCAAAGATCCTCCGCTATAAGATCTTTGGTCGGGAGTCAGACAGGCACGGTGCCCCCCAGGCCCACAGCCAGCGCAGAGAAACAGCTCTAAACCCAGCTAACTCTGCCTGTCCCACCAGGTGAGCCTATAGCCTTCCTGGACGCGGGAAATATGGCCAGCGCGGAGAAGCAGCGCTGGTGTCCAGGCAGGGCTGTAGTTAACCTGGCGAGACAGGCAGTGTTGAGCTGCATTTAGCGCTGGATTGAGCCTTCAAAGCCTCGCGTGTGTGTGTGTGTGTGTGTGTGTGAGTGTGCGCATGCGCGCGCAGCCGACAAAAAATTGTGTCCCCCGTCCCCTCCATGTTTTGATAGCGTGTTCCGTTCTTGGTTAGGAGGGAGATAGATCAGCCATGATTGAATGGCGGAGTAGCCTTGATGGGCCAAACAGGCCTATTTCTACTCCTATTCCTTATGACATGACCTGTACATGCATATTCAGAATATATATTTTGAACAGGAGTGATCTTGATATCAACTTATGGGAACTTCACAGTACAATTACTTCCAGTTAGAAAATTACTCTTTCTCTATTATTTTCTATTTCCTGTTACCTATTTTGCTGGGATTATCCTTAGATTTTTTTTTCCATAAGAGGAAACTTGCAATTTTCCAATCATAACACACCACCCTTCTATCCACAGATGTTTGGAGGCTTATGACCAAATTCCCTGCATTTCCTTCCATACTTTCCTCAGAGTCAGTAATATAGGATGCAGAGCATCAAAACTAGGTGATTTATCCATTTTAAATGTATCTGCTATTTATTGATCATTAGTACATTCAGAATTTTAACTTCACTGTCCTTTTCTGATGTTCCAACATAGATTCTTCCCTGTTAAAGATTTTGTACGCAAAGCAATCTTTCTCCAAAAGCTGGAATCAAATCTGGGCAGCCAAATAATGTAACTGGACAATGGAGCTTAGAAGGACGAGGGAGAATCTCATTGAAACTTACCGAATAATGAAAGGCCGAGATAACGTTAATGTGGAGTGGATGTTTCCACTAGTGGAGGTCAAGTCTTTGGATATTTAAAAAATGGGGATTGATAGGTTCTAGATTACGCGACTCCGGATTGTCAAAGCTGCCACAGCCAGACATAAAAACAGTTTTTATCCACGAGTAGTTGCTCTACTCAACAGCCAAAAATCTGTAGCCTCCCTTTGATCTGGTATTTTGTTGGTTCGCATGCTTGATCAATTGTGTTTTATCATTAATGTTTTATTATTATTAATGTTTAGTGTTTTCTGAGTCATTCGTAACTGTCACTGTTGTTACTTGTGGGCAGAGCACCAAGGCAAATTCCTTGTATGTGAATACTTGGCCAATAAACTTACTTAAATTACTTACTTAAGTAAACTTACTTACTTAGATTAATAAGGGTATCAAAGATTAAGGGGGGGGGGGCTGGAGAATGGGATTGAGAGGGTTGAAAGATCATCTATGATTGAATGGTGGAGCAGACTCGATATGCCAAATGGCCTAATTCTGGCCTACAGTATGTCTTATGAACTATAATGGGAGTCCTTTAAGGTGGAGATGTTTTAACTACAGCCAAGATGGGGGGGTTTTGATAGAGAAAGGAAGATAATAAAAAACTTAGGTCTCAGAATAAATAGACTAAAATAGACCAGTAAGTCCATCCTGGATTGTAGCTGGATCGATTTTCATTTTGCTCTCCAATCAGCCCTACATCTGTTCTTACAAACCATCTTCCCATTTGTACACTTATCCTTTTCTGTATTCTTTTTTTATATTTGTTGCTAGCCTATTCCCATGTTCACTCTTTGCATCTCTTATTTCATTTATTACTTCATCTCTAACTCTCTTAAAGAACCTGGTCCTCACTTCTGTTAGCTGTCTTTTTTCTTTTGCTATTTTATTCTTCTTAGTCATTCTGAGAGTTTTGGCTTTCATTCCTTCCTTTCTCTCTCAAAAAATCCATCTTGATTAAAGCTGAAACATCTCCACCTTCAAGGTCTCCCATTGTTCAATATCTTTTGTGGCTGTCCTGAAATATACTGAGCAAAAAAAGTTTCTTAAGCATACCTCAGACCACCCCCACCCCTTGCTCCTTATTTTATCACTCAGTCTATATTTGGATCTCAACCCAAAATGTCACCCATTCCCTCTCTCCAGAGATGCTGTCTGTCCTGCTGAGTTACTTCAGCATTTTGTGTCTATCTTTGTTTCGTTGAGGTTCCTTATATTCACTACTTTTGCATACATTTGTAATTTCCCTGCAGATTTTCTTCTTAATTTCCTTCCCATCAGTTGGTGGCCTTTCAAATTATTTGAAGAGTGTGATTGCTTCTCCATTAATATTTTTACAAACACCCTTGCAGGACACCATTTCTCTGCAGTTATGCAAAATTCTCCATAATCTCCAGTATCTGGGAGAAATACTGCCTTTACCAGCAATGGTCCATGCTCATCATGTTGCCCAGGCTTCCCATGCTCTCTTTAACAGCACCAGGTGCCTGTTCTTATGTTATTTTTGAATTCATCGGGGCCCTTTCCCATACACTTCTAAACTCACCATGATCCCCATTTCCCATAGTCCCTTTAAATTCAATGTGCTTTCTTTTCTGGTCTCTTTTTAAGCTTATCTTGTAGAATGAAAAATACTGTGCTAATGTGTAACAGGAAAAAAAACACATTAAAAACTGGTTGATGCATCATCTTGTTAGAGTTACATCTGGTAGCCCAGAAAACCTGCCAGTTGGTTGCCACCAAACCCCAAGGGTGTCAGGATTGTCAGAGTTTTACTGTACATGGATTTCCAGAATACATTTAATATGGTACCACATAATATATTAGTGCACAGGAGCTAGAGGCTGGAGGCAACATGGGAATGGAGAGGGTATTAGCTTAAGTAAAGTCAGATTGTGTTAACAGGGATCAGTGTTGGGGCCTCAACTAGTTACATGACTAAGGGAACCGAAAAGAGGAGGGGGGGGGGGGTCACCAAGTGGCAAGTATGACACAAAAATCCTGCAAAATAAAATAGGTTGGATAAATGAATGGGAAAGATGTTACAGATGGGGTTTTATGGGAAAATGTGATGATTTTCTCATTGAAAGGAAGAGTAAATAATTACATCATCATCATTTTCTCAATACTATAATTTTGCTTTAGATACTAGGATCCCCATATCCCTTAACATTGCAATATTTCATAGTCTCACAACATTATTTAAATAATATTGTTGTATGTTAGCATGGAGGTACAGCAAATAATTAGGTTTAGTGGACTGCAAGAGGTGGATTAAAAAAAGTTTTGATACAACTATTGTTGGTGGGAGTGCACATTTTTTTCTTTTCACATTTAAAGAATGACGAGACTAAAGAATGACATTGGGTCCCAGCTTCACATGGGAGGGCTGGTCCTCCAACGCAATATTCCACCTCTCCACCAATTCCAATACACACACACAGACACACACACACACGCACGCATATACTCACACACATGCATACACTCACACACCCACCCACTCACACACCCACTCACTCACACACTCATACATACACTCACTCATTCACACACTCACACATACACTCACACATACACACACCCACAGACTCACACACACATACATACATACACTCACACACACATTCACACACACATACACTCACACTCACACACCATATATATGACAGTAAACTTTCTTGAATCTACTCACACGGCTGAGCGCGGCCTCTCCACTGTGGGGCATCCGCAGTCAGCAGCACTTCCGCAATCAGCGTGACCTCTGCACTTACCGGACATTACGCAATCAGCGCGACCTCTGCACTCACCGGAAATTACACAATCAGCGCGACCTGTCCACTGAGTGGAAGTCACGAAATGAGCGGGACTTTTGGACTAAACACAGTCGGACCTGATAAAGCATTTATTCCTTCCAAACACAGTCGTACCTAATAAAGCATTTATTCCTTCCAAACACAATCGGACCTAATAAAGCATTTATTCCTTCCAAACACAGTCGGACCTAATAAAGCATTTATTCCTTCCAAACACAGTCGGACCTAATAAAGCATTGTAGTTTCAAGCACAGGCAGGGCAGCAGTCCAAACAATTCATGGCATTGTCATTTCATTTCATTTCATTTCCAATTAAGCATTGCACTTTCAAGCACAGGCAGGGCAGCAGGCCAAACAACTCATGGCATTGTCATTAAGGGCTAACAAATAATTTATTGAACATACATTGCAAACTCACAGTTCAGTTGATTCACAGCTTAGAATGACAGTCGTGGCCTCTCCCTCGCGATCTTGCAGAGTGATAGACACGTCCACGCATCCGGGGTTTTATAGTCCTGCTCCCCCGGAAGGGGCGTTACCTTCATCGCGGTGATTGACAGAAGCGAGAGGACCAATCAGCTGATCTCAAGGTTTTTTAAACACTCATAACTTTTTTACTTGGGGCTGGCTCAGCGGAGGAGGACTGTGAGTAAGATGGCCAAAATTCACAGCGATACAGGGTAGCGTTTTTTTCTAAAATCAATATACAGCGCAGACAGGAAGTGGTCAAGATGAGACTTTTAATTATATAGATGATTTATTTTTATTTAAGTTGGGCAGTGATGGTTCACCAGGAAAGAAGGGGTTTACACCAGAGGAGAGGTTGAGCAGTAGAATTGATACAGAAACTGAGAAATTATCTTATTCAAACACACAGAATTCTGAGGTGGTTTGTCAGAATATATGCTGGGAAGACCTTTCTCCTAATTGCAGACTATGCGATTGCATATTTAAATCAGGCATAAAGAGGAATTTATTGTCTCAGAGGATCTAGAATCTTTGTAAATCTCTCACCCAGAGAGCCGTGAAGGCCAGATCATTGAATATATCATGGTTACAATCAAGCCACCCACAGTGTACAAATGCAGGATAAAGGGGATAACGTGAATAATGTTTAGTGCGCGATAAAGTCCGATCAAGGATAGTCCAAGGATCTCCAATGAGGTAGACAATAGATCAAGACTACTATCTTGTTGTTGGTAGAAAGGTTCAGTTGCCTGACAACAGCTAGGAAGAAACTGTCCCTCAATCTGAAGGTGTACCTTTTGCCCGATGGGAGAGGGGAGCAGGAGTGGCTTGGGTGCAACTCATCCTTGATTATGCTGCTAGCCTTGCCGAGGCAGCGTGAGGTGTAAATGGAGTCAAAGTAAGAGAGATTTTTTGGTCCATGACATTAGATCAGCTTTTTTAAATAATTTGCGTTCTACATGGTTTTCCCCAGTGTTGCAGTGCTAATTTTTTAGGCGCCGGTGCTGTCAAACAGGGGTGTCATTTCATGTTTTGCTTGGGGGGAGGGGGGTGGGGGCAAGCTAGTCTCCCAAGAGGGTCAAACAAGATTATAGCCTATCACTACATCCCAGTGCATAACTACAATAAAACATATACTTAATTTAATAATATGACAAAATATTGCACGGTTGCACTCACTAATTATCATGAAATATAATTATCAAGCAAGTAAAGAAAAACACGGTAATCATGTATTTTACCAATTTACGTAATTATCTACTTACCAAATCTCACCAATGAGAAGTTTCACAATAATTTCCACAAAGGGTCAGGCGTAATATGTATTCGGGATTCTTGAGCATGTTGGTGTTATTATCAAGTTCATGTGACTGAATCCCCTCTCACACTCAGCAGTACTAATAGGAATAACTTGTGAATATGGACGTATATCTGGCGGATGTGGCGTCCACGATCCTCCACATAATCTCTGAAGGCATTTATTACAGAGGAAGAAGAAAGCTTAAACCTCTTACAGAGAGATGATATTGCAGCTTCTCCATAATTAAGTGGTATTTCAGCAGGCCAACAGCATTTATCAAGGACACACAATTAATTTAGCAGGGATTTATACATACAATGAGGTTCAGAAGAATGAGAACCTTTCAAGGATGTTGTCGTGAACCTACAGTGCTGCAAATTATTTATAAGACTAGTAAGAAATTGTTGATAATTAATGGAGACGATTTTGTTGTTGCTTGTTAAGGTAATTTCTCCAAACTTCCCCATTTCAACTGCCTCTTGAGCTTCTAGGGTTTTTGTACCAGGTTGCTCTTTCAGTCCATGCAGTGATCTTATGCTCCATCGGATCAGTTTGTCTGCATAAACGATGCGTTTCTGTAAACACTCTGGCAGTAAACCAAGTTCATGCAACGTGTCTTACATTAGAGCTAAGTCTAATAGAAACTGTTCTGAAGTCTTGTCAACAGACCTTCATATGTTTTTCTGTCGCTCCCAGATCTTGTTTCATACTTCATTGCTTTTTCAAAATGAAGACACAGTGCTTCATAATTTTGCCACTGCTGAAACTGTTCGAAACGAGCTAGCTACCCACCTGGTGCCCAGAACATGGCCTATTTTGCAAATTTGTTGTTCTAGTTGAGAGGCACATCCAGAGTAATTTTTGATTCAGATGTGATCTACTATAAACAGAGTACAATTTGTCCATAAATGATTGAAAATGATGAATTCCATGATCTTCTCTCACCGAATCACCGACTGTAAGTTCTAATCTGTGATTAAGACAGTGCCAAATTATCACATCAGGGTAATGTTCCTTGAGAATTGTAGCAACACCAGATTTGACACCAAGCATTACGCTCGCTCCATCACTAGCGAATGTTACAATTTACAAGCTACAATGCTTTCAAGTAAGAGTCATCACACCCATGGTTACTGAGACAGTTCAATAGATGCTTAGCAATAGTTGCAGCTTTCTGATCAGGCAATTCAATTAGATCTAGAAACATAAAATGGGGATCACCTTCCTCATCACTTTCACATTTCAAATAAACTATTAGGGCAGTCTTGATGCTCAGGCTTGTTGTTTCATCAATGAGAACAGAAATTTTGCCATTTATCTGCTTGATATGCTGGCAAATTTTCTTTTTCATAATAATGGCTATGTGGTTAATGATCTCTCCAGCACTAGTGCAGGAATGCAGTCCAATTCCAATATCAATGCCATTTTTGTTTTGAAGTTCCAGTAAGCCAACGTGATCAGAGTATGGTCTATCATTCTGAGCTAAATAATGTGGTGGGGCGATGGTCAGGGGGTCGGGGGTG
>JAXLNO010004835.1:20000-85016 GCA_038087875.1 Malacoraja senta | reverse complement strand
CCTGACCCGTTGAGTTACTCCAGCACATTGTGTCTTTTTTCCCCCAGATTAATTGACCTTACTCAGAAAGATCAGAGAGCCACAACTTGCCTCAGTAGCCATCAGTTATAGACTGTAAACATTCACACAAGTTTCTATTTCTTGGTTACAATCAGCTGATATTTCTCAGGCAGGAGATGGGAGCTGATGGTTGGTTGATAAAGTAGCTGATTCAGCTGTGATACTTCCCACTGTACAGTGGACAAATGTCTATCATAGTCTAAGCCTGGAACAATGGTTGAATGAGCACAGCTGACACAGAGTGGATATTGCCCTCCAGCTTCAATCCTCTCTGATCAGGAGCACAAGAACTGTAAACGTTAGAAATACTCAGCCGTTTGAGCAGTATCCGTGGAAAGCGAAAGAAGTGAGTTCATGTTTTATGATGAAAAAACGTTGTCAGATTCATAGAAAGGATCTTAGACAATAGACAATAGGTGCAGGAGTAGGCCATTCGGCCCCTCGAGCCAACACCTACATTTAATGCGATCATGGCTGGACTCAAGATTCAAGATTCAAGAGAGTTTATTGTCGTGTGTCCCAGATAGGACAATGAAATTCTTGCTTTGCTTCAGCACAACAGAATATAGTAGGCATGAATACAGAACAGATCAGTGTGTCCATATACCATTGTATAAATATATACACACATGAATAAATAAAACAGATAAAGTGCAAATAAACTGATAATGGGCTATTAATGTTCAGAGTTTTGTTTGAGCTGAGTTTCATAGCCTGATGGCTGTGGGGAAGTAGCTATTCCTGAACCTGGACGTTGCAGTCTTCAGGCTCCTGTACCTTCTACCTGAAGGTAGCGGGGAGATGAGTGTGTGGCCAGGATGATGTAGGTCCTTGATGATGCTGCCAGCCTTTTTGAGGCAGCGACTGCGATAGATCCCCTCTATGGTAGGGAGGTCAGAGCCAATGATGGACTGGGCAGTGGTCACAACTTTTTGTAGTCTTTTTCGCTCCTGGGCGCTCAAGTTGCCAAACCAAGCTACGATGCAACCGGTCAGCATGCTCTCTACTGTGCACCTGTAGAAGTTAGAGAGAGTCCTCCTTGACATACCGACTCTCCGTAATCTTCTCAGGAAGTAGAGGCGCTGATGTGCTCTCTTTATAATAGCATCAGTGTTCTCGGACCAGGAGAGATCTTCAGAGATGTGCACGCCCAGGAATTTGAAGCTCTTGACCCTTTCAACCATCGACCCGTTGATATAAGCGGGACTGTGGGTCCCCATCCTACCCCTTCCAAAGTCCACAATCAGTTCCTTGGTTTTGTTCATCTTTCACAGTTGTTCCTCTTTCACAGTTCCTATCTGTCCTGCTGATTATTATTATTATTATTTTTCATTCCCATTTTCAACTCCTAAAATTAATTTTGGTCTTCAAGTACTAAAACTGTACTGTGCATGTAACCATTGCCTACTGATGTCAATGAGGCTGAACACATTATTATTGCAATCCTAATGAACACATCTTCATGTGTTTTTAGTGTAAAATTGGAGATGGTTGATCCATGCATTAATTCCACACACCAACTAATCTATTCACTCACTGATTGATATCTCCTGCCCTTTAAGGACAGCTCAACACCCAAAAGCATCAGTCTGCAATGAGGCCAAAGGATGGAGAGGCTGGTGTGCGCGACCCTTGGAAAATAAAGTTCAACTTCAGTTCTGCTCCATAGCGAGACTGTGCTAGATGAGCGTACATGGGGAGGCTTCTGCTCAGCCGAGAGCACAGATTTCCAATCCGGGAGGTGGGGACACCACCGTGGGAGTGGGTGTGGGTGGGAGTGGCCTCTCCCTTGGTGCAGCGGCTGACGGAGCAGGGTTTTACTGGCACTGAGGCACAGGCAGAGGACATCCAAAGTCTTCATTCCTCAGTGGACTCTCAGCTGACTGTAGTCAGAGCCCTGTTGTCCTCTCCCAGGGGGAGACTGCTGCTCGCCAGGAGTAAGGATTAATAACACCAACCTATAGCACACAGTGACCATCAGGGAGCAGGTTGCTGTGTTCAGTCAAATAATCACATCAGATGGTGCATTGAAGCAGTTGAATCGGCAAGTCAAACTGTAAACATGTCACAAAGAGATGACACAATGAATGCGGCACGGTGGCACAGCGGTAGAGTTGCTGCCTTACAGTGAATGCAGCGCCGGAGACCCGGGCTCGATCCCGACTACGGGTGCTGTCTGTACAGAGTTTGTACTTTCTCCCCGGGACCTGCATGGGTTTTCTCCGAGATCCTTGGTTTCCTTCCACACTCCAAAGACGTACAGGTTTGTAGGTTAATTGGCTTGGTAAATGTAAAAATTGTCCCTAGGGGGTGTAGGATAGTGTTAATATGCGGGGATCGCTGGTTGGCGTGGACCCGGTGGGCCGAAGGGCCTGTTTCCGCACTGTATCTCTAAACTAAACTAAACAGTAAACATGGTTGGTATAATTGAGATTCCTTTTATGGCTGTTCTCTGTCCAGTTATTACCATGGCACACTGAAGAGAGAGTTTGAAGACAAGTCAATAATGTTCTTTCATCACATCAATGGCATCATTGTTCATTTATGCATCATTTATTCAGTCTGAACAGAATGGATTGTGGAAGGATGCTCCCTTCAGTGGAAAGGCTGAGCACAAAAAGTTATAGGTTTAAAATAATGGGGAAAACATGCTAGAATGACTTGAGGACAATCTTTTTAGGCAGCAGGTCGTTGGAGTCTGAAGTGTACTGTCTGCATCAGTTGGGGAGCTGGATTCTATCGTGGCTTTCCAGAGAGAATTGGACAAATATATAGTGATGAAAAAGCTGCAATGTAATGGCAAAAGGAGAGGGGGTAGAATTAGCGAGTTGGTCTGGATGAGAGTTAGCATGGATATGATGGGTCAAATGGCCACCTTCTGTGCTATAACCATTCCACAATTCTATGATTGGATGATGTAATTATCTGTGAGTAATTAAAGTGTTCCTGTTGGGTTGGGACATTGATACTTTCCACTTTGTGCTTCACTGACTCTTCATTGATCTATGTGTGGTGGAGATTGTTTCTTTGTGCCTGGGTGTTTACAGGATCTTCCTCTGTTAGGGATCAGTGCTTTGCCTTCTGTCAGCATTGTACAAAATGTCTTTCACCGATGGCTTGGGGCCGCCGCATGAAGGGCTGGGATTAATGGATGGGTGGGATTGGGAGGAAAGGGCGTGTTTAGTTTAGTTTGGAGATACAGCGCGGAAACAGGCCCTTCTGCTCACCGAGTCCGTACCAACCAGCGATTCCCACAGACTAACACTATCCTACACACACCAGGGACAACATACAATTAAACCAAGCCTATTTACCGACAGACTTGTACATCTTTGGAATTTGGGAGAAAACCGGAAATCCTGGAGAAAACCCACGCAGGGTATGGGATGAAGGTACAAACTCCATACAGACAGCACCTGTAGTCAGGATTGAACCCGGGTCCCTGGCGCTGTAAGGCAGCAACCCTACCACTGCACCACCATGGTCAGACAAGGTGAAGACATCAGTATTCCCTCCCCCACATCTTCTGTTCTCACATGGCAGCCTTTGGTGAAGTTACTGTGGATGCTTCAACCACTGTAATATTTTACAGCATCAGAACAGGGGAAATAAACTTGTACAACTATTTGTAAGATGATTTTCACTATTTTTGTGATCTTTAAGGGGCACAGTTTGGGTGTTATGACAAAGATGTTCCACCAAGCTGCCCACCTTACTATACTGACCTCTGACAAAAAGGTTCACACTGACACACTGGTTTTCATACTACTGGACCAGTTGTCATACCTGTGGAGACACTTATCAACAAGGACAGACATTGATGATGAAATTCCCGATCACCTTCAATGAGATGGCCAACACAGGTCTTGGTCAGTGGTCTGCCAGCAGTAGTGATCCATGTGCTCCCATGTGCTTCAGAGACCTGGACTACTTACAATAGAAGTGACCTTATAGGCATGGACAAGAGGTTTGAAGGAAATGTCTATGATTGAGCTCTACTTGCAGTAAGACATGGAATGTTAAAAGTTATCCAAAAAGAATAGCAACGTGACAAGAACTCTGTGTCGAGATAACGAAGAGCAGAAGCTAAGAAACTTACTGTTCACCTGCAGATTATATGGAATGAAAACCTTGGCTGTGCTTTGATGAAACAAACCACATGTCCATTTCCTTCTTACTCCATCAGCTATTGCAATAATCAGCTGCAAAGAATTGTTCTCCTGCTTTGTTTGCATGAGATTTTTCTCCTCAACAACTTTGCCTTCATCATTGATCCAAACCAGTCTCATTGACTCAGTGACATGAGACACAGAGCAGGTCAGGGTAACGTTTCTTCCCTCAGTCACTGTGCCAGATGGTTCAGTTGTGACTGGAAAGAAGGAAATCGTAAAACAATGAATTTTGTCTGGATTGTGTTGTGTTTTTCTCAGTACTTTGACACCAGTATCTGGCGTTCTAAGTGTGGAAAATTATATTACACAACAAGAGTTAGAGGCATAATCATACAGCATGAAACAATTCGGTCCATTCAGCCCAACTCATCCATGTCGACCAAGATGCTCCATCTAAAATATGTTCCCACATTTGGCCCATATCCCTCTGCACCTTTCCCATCCATGTACCTCTCCAAGTGTCTTTTCCATAATCATTCACAACAGTTTTGAACTAATTATACAAAGAGCAACCAATGCCCACATCATTGTCTCTGGCCACAGTTTTGGCCACAACACTCATCCAGGAAAATATTAACCGATAAATTCCACAAAATACACTCAGTTTTATGCATCCAGTGATCCTTCAAAAATTAGGATGGGTCGTTTGGGGTCAAAGAAACTTGGGGAATGTGTTAAGAGAAGTTGAATGATTTTAAAATATTTTCTATAGAAACTCATTTGCACCTTTGTGAATCACATTTCATCATATTCCCTCTCTTATGTATAAAAAATGTGTTTTCAGCAAAATAAATGAAAATAACATTTGATGTGATTCCCAATAATGTTGTTTAGGGCAGATTTTGGGTTCAGCAAAATACAAATAAGTTGAAGAAGAAGCTCTGTAGGTAAAATAATTCATCAAATTTGGGAATTTCTGCTGACATTGCAGTCTGTACTCAGATTAGAAACTCTACACCAGTAACTTAATTCTTGAAAGTAGTAACATCCAGTCTCCTACCTGTAACTGTGATTAGTTCAATGTTCACATTTTTATTTGATCCCGTGGAACATGTGTAAACTCCGGCATCTGCAAACTGCACGCGGACAATCCTCACATGGAAATTCTTGCCATTCACATTTCCATCTGTGGTTTCCAGTCGATTCCCAAAGTACCTCCTGTCGACATGTATCGGCTCAGACCTGTGAGAAGAAGCTATTTCCTTCTCTTGATTCTGGAAACGTGGTGATCTCCAAGTCCATTTGGTTTCACTGAGCTCAGGAGAAGCTTCACAAATTAGGTCGAGTTCACTGTGATCTGTGACTGAGCGATAAACTGTGTACGTCTTGTTATGTAAATCTGCAAGAGAGGGACAGGGAACAAAGAATTAGATTTCCAGACACGCCGAGATACAATGTTGTGAGTTTCCACAGGGACAAACCCCCGGCTCTGGGATGTCAGCTGGGACCCCTGGTTCTGGACTCGCCCAACATGGGGAACATTTTTCCTGCATGTAACCTGCTCAATCCCTTAATAATGTTATACGTTTCTATAAGATCCCCTTCTCATCCTAAATTTCAGTGAATATAAACCCAGTCGATCCATTCTTTCATCATATGTCAGTCCGCCATTCCAGGAATTAACCTGGTGAACCTATGCTGCACTCCCTCGATAGCAAGAATGTCCTTTCTCAAACTAGGAGACCAAAACTGCACACAATACTCCAGGTGCGGTCTCACCAGGGCCCCATACAACTGCAGTAGGATCTCTTTGCTCCTATACTCAAATCATCTCGCTATGAAGGCCAACATGCCATTTGCTTTCTCCATTGCCTGCTGTACTTGCATGCTTACTTCAGCACGATGTCCAAGTCACCCTAATCATAAAGCTGGTGTCCTGTTGACATCGCAACAACCTGAAGCTCAGTGCTCTTAAGACAGTGGAATTGATTGTAGACACAATCCTCCCCTCCTGATTGTAGAGCTCTCCCTCTCCTCCCCCCACTCATCTTCAACAACACCACAGTCACAACTGTGGAGTCATTTAATTTCTTCGGAATCATCATCTCCAGCGACTTAACTGGGAGGCCACCATCGACTCCACAGTCAAAAAGTCCCAACAGAGGATGTACTTCCTGCGGCAGTTGAAGAAACACAACCTGCCACAGGCAATGATGGTCCAGTTTTACACTACCATCGTAGAGTCTGTCCTCACCTTCTCCATCATGGTCTGGTTTGGCTCAGCCACCAAGCACGATACCTGGAGGCTGCAGCGAATCGTCCGATGAGCAGAGAAGGTTATTGGCTGCAACCTTCCTTCCATTAATGAACTGTACACTGCAAGGGCCAGGAAGCGAGCGGGTAAGATCACCTGTGACCCCTCTCACCCTGGCCACAAACTCTTTGAATCACGTCCCTCTGTCAGGTGAGTCTGGACTGTCAAAGCTGCCACAGCCAGACATAAAAACAACTTCTTCCCACGAGCCGTAGCTCTACTCAACAGCCAAAAGTCGGTAGCCTCTTTTTACTCCGGTACTTTATTTTCACATGTTTAAATTATAATGTTTTATTTTTAATTGTCTGCTGTATATCGTGTTTTTACCACATGCGAGCAAAGCACTGTCAAATTCCTTGTGTATTATTACGTGGCCAATAAAATGTGATTCTGATTCTGATTCTGATATTTCCTCTGCATTTATACTTGAATTAGTTCATATTTTCCTGTTCTGTTATACACTGAAAACTAGATGTTATTTCCATCACTGGATATTATTCTCTTTGATTCATGCAGGTGAACTGAAATGAATCCCTTGGTTCTCCTGTGTTGCTCCATCAATCTTAGTGCCACCATTTTATATTTACACCATGGCCCAGGGTAAAGGCAATGTCCACATCCTGCAGTGTGGAAGCCCACGGGTGGAGTCAGTGCTCACTATACAACATGTGGAACAGTTTGATATCAAGAACTATTTAATACCTGCTGCAAGGCAGCTTTGAACTCACCCTGATCCACTTCAACATTGGTGTCTCCAGTGAGAATAATGGAGGTATTTTCCTGCACTTCCCATGTGTACAGATTGGGATTTCCTGCTCCAATGTGTTGGATCATCAGATAGACGGCGTTATTCAGACGGATCTGATCAGTGTTGTTCCTCCTGTTCTGCTGAGATGAGCCTCTTGGTTTCCAGTGAAGACTGATGGCATCTCGCAGTCTGGAGATGGTACAGCTGAGGGTGATGTCACTGCCCATCACTGGCCTCGGTGAGTCGGCCTCAACTGTGGAAACAGACACATGTGGTTCAGTTCACCAACAGCTTTCTGAACTACTGTGGGAAGAATTGTCTTTTTCCTGCCGACAGACAGTCGGCTGAATGTTGAGCTGCCGTGCTCAGTGATGTCATCAACACTTCCTGGTAGTGACCACCTCGCCCCCTCGTCTCCCACATCAACACTTCCTGGTAGTGACCACCTGTCCACCTCGCCCCCCTAGTCTCACACATCAACACTTCCTGGTCGAGACCACCTGTCCCCCTCGCCCCCTCGTCTCCCACATCAACACTTCCTGGTAGTGACCACCTGTCCCCCTCGCCCCCCCTCGTCTCCCACATCAACACTTCCAGGTAGGGATGTTTTTAGTATAGTAGAAACACAGAACTGCAGATGCTGGTTAATATATAAAAGGACATAAAGTGCAGGAGTAATTCAGCAGGTCTGGTAATATGAATATCTCTGCCCCTTAATTGGTACACGTGACAATAAAAGACCTTTGAACTCTAGAGAACATAGATAGATGACGCTTCAGGTTGAGACCCTTCATCAGACTGATTATATTTCTTGGATGTCTTTAACAGATTATATGGGAGTGAATAAAATCATGAGAGGCATATCTATAGTAAACGCACATGGTCTTTTTTCCAGGGTTGGGGAATCAAAAATTAGATAGTACATGTTTAAAGTGAGAGGGTCAGATTTGATATACCCCTTAATATTGGGGGCAGTTTTTTGACAAAAAGTGTGGTACATGAACATACTTTATGGAACGATCGAGCAGAGGAAGTGTTTGATGCAGGTACAGTATTTAAAGGGCATTTAAACAGGTATATGGGAAAAAGGTTAAAGGGATAAGGGCCAAATGAGGGCAAATGGGATGTTTAGATGGGTAGTTGGTCAGTATGGATGACTTGGGCCAAAGGGCCTGTTTCAGTGCTGTGTGACACTATGACCCTATTACCTTTGATCCCAAATATTTCCCACTGTCTCAGGATTTTCCCAGCGGGCTGTGTCTGATTCCAGGTGAACAGTCCTGCTAGTTTGAATGTGGGGATCCTGATCCTCAGATTAAGGGTACCCCAGTCCGCATGCATCCTCTGGGAGATGCCTGGTATTTGATTGTACTCATCACTCCATTGTACGGCCCACTGCTGATCTTCTCTGCGGAAAGTGGCCAATCGCTTTGTGGTTTGTTGCCCTGAGTGTGGCCTCCATTCCAAGTCAATGGGGCCATTTCTAGGACTGTCTGGTCCTTTCAATACAAAGTTGCCTTCCTGATGGAAAAAGTAAATAGAATGTCCACTTCCTGTAGGAAAAGAGAACAAATGTGTAAATGTTGGACAATAATTTTTCACTGACCTTGTCATTAGCAATATTGCAGAGAATTAATCTTTACTAAGTTGTACGTTATAATTCATCATCATGGAACAGCATGGAAACATGCCCTCTGCAGCAATCTATCCACGCTGACCAGTGGGTCTCCATGGAGACACAAGAAACTGCAGATTGTGGAATGTTGATCAAACGCAAAGTGTTGGAGAAACTCAATGGGTCAGGCAGCATCTGTGGAGGGAATGGATTGATGACGTTTCATGTCAGGATGCATTCTCAGACTGATGGAATGGGAGAGTGACAACTGGGGAAGGGAAGTAGGCATGAGACAAAGCATGGTGAGTGATAGGTGGATACAGGTGGGGAATGGTGATGAGTAGATGGATGGAGATAATGACAAAATGGAGGGGTGAAATGGAGACAAAAGGTTGTCAGTATAAACATGTGTAATAACAGGATCCATACATAAGAAGAAGTTGTTTGTTATAGTAAACACACAGAGCTCAAATACTTAGGTGCTGTAAGCTCAAGCTCAGCAACGAATCTAACTAGAGGCTGGACTAACAGACTAGATAATATGATGAATGTTTGAGTACACAGCGGCATGTAGTAAAACATGACATAGATCAGGTCAACTAATACTGACTGATCTACAGTCAGATCAGTAACAGAGGGAGTGATATGGGTGGAAGTGGAGCAAGAACATAAAAGGAAAACTCTGCAATTGGAAGGGGTGGGAAATGAGTTGAAAGAGGAAGGGAAGAGAATAGGATAACTGGGTGGTGGGATAAATGCGTGCACAATGAAGGGGGGGAGAAGTGGGGTTCGGGAAGTGTTATTTGAAATTTGAGAATTCGGTATTCATAACAGAGTTAGACCACTCAAACTGGAAGAAAATATTCCACTCAAATTTCAGGATCAATAAGCGACATCAAAACTCAATCATGACTCTAAGTATGAAGAACAAACCCTTATCACTTACCACGGGGCTCCTGATAGTACGGGACAAAAAGCCGGGGCAGGTCTTGATGAAACAAACCACATCTCCAGTTCCCTCTGCCTCTCTCAGCTTTCAGAATAACCAGACTCAGAGATTTCTCTTCCATAGTCAGTGTCTTTTCTCCAACACTTTTGCCATCGCCATTGATCCAAACTAGTCTCATTGACCCAATGACCTGAGACACAGAGCAGGTCAGGTTAACGGTGTCTCCCTCGGTCACTGCATCAGACGGTTCAGCTGTGACTGTGGAAACAAGCAGGTTGTTTACATTTTAAACAATAAGTTCATTAGTAAACTCAGTGGCAACATTCTGACTCCTACCTTTCACTGTGATTAGATCAATGATAGGAAATATATTTGATTCCAGAAAACATGTGTAAATTCCGGCATCTTGAAACAAAACGGGGACAATCCTCACACTGAAATCCTTGCCATCGAAGGGTTTCCCTGAGGTCACCAGTCGATTCCCGAACTCGGTCCCTTTGACATTGGTGGGCTGAGAATGTTTTGCAGATGCTATTACTTTCTGCTGTTGAAGGTGATGAGGTGTCCAGGTCCACTGAGCACGGGAATAGCTACGACCATAACTCCCAGAACAAACCAGGTGAAGTTCACTGTAATCTGTGCTGGAGCGGTAAAGTGTGTATATCCCATGATATAAATCTGTATCAGAGAGACAGAGGATAACTCCTTTCAGTATTACAGTTACCGTGCCATACAGAGATTCTCAACCGTATTCTTATAAACATTCGTGGTGTTTTGTTCAGCTGATCAAGTTTCAAATGTAACATCTTTCATGAATGCCGCACTAAACTCATCAGATCTTTATAAAATACAATGTCCTGTACGGCAGTAAATTGCAGTGAAGTTTGGATATTCCACTCTACATTTCAACATTAGGTTCGCCCCCACACCCGGACTGTCCGGGAATCTCCCGGGATGGAATGAAACCTCCCGGAGACTCCCGAGAGCGGTCTGGGAGGTGAATGTCTCTGTCAGTCTGTCTGCAGGAGGTGGTGCAGGTTCAGGCTGCGGACAGAAGCAGCCCAGAGGATGCCTGCGTGGGGACTGACCCGGACAGGTTGGCACTTCAAGTGGGTCGGGTCTTCCCGTCCCTTCATTCCCATTATTCCCACCATCCCTCTCCCATTCACACCCATTGATTCCCTATCCTTCCCTGTTCCCGGGTCCTGCTCCCAGCTGAATGCTGATCCCAAGCCCGAGTCTGCAGCAGCCGGAATCACTTCAAGCAACACCAGACTCGGAGAGAAGGGTCAGTGAGGGGAGAGGGGATGGATTGTTGTTCAGTGCTGATGTGTGGGCCTGGACCCCCCAGTGTGAGTGTGAGCAGCAAGTGCTGGTGGTTGTCATGGTGACTACACTTTCTATCTGACACTTTGACGTGAGTCCTGTATCAGTATCTCAGTCTCAGATACTGGAGCATTGATGGCAAGATAAACTGACAAAATACTTGACTGAAGAATGGTTACAGAAAGACATCCCCCTCCTGTGCTGTGTGTCTGTCACACAGAGACAAGCAGGAAGCTGCTCCACAGAGAGACTTTCTGTAAACTTCTCCCTGATCATTGCAGCATTTTATACTGGAGAGCAGTTGGTCACTGCCACAGTTCTTCACAGGGCGCACACATAATATTACAAGAAGCAGCGTGATACAAGTGTCTACTTGATATCCAATGGGAGGTGTTTACACTCACTGTTGTCTACAGTAAAATCTCCATTACTTGTGTGAACAATGTTTCCGTTTTCCTGCACATCACACACATACAGCTTCCCATCCTCCACTGTAACGTGTTGAACCATCTGATAGACCGTGTTATCCAGGCGGATCTGATCAGTGTTGTTCCTGTTCTGCTGGGATGAGTCCATGGGTCTCCAGTGAAGACTGACTGTATCTGAGAGTCTGGAGATGGTGCAGCTGAGTGTGACGTCACTGCCCAGCAGAGGCCTCTGTGGACTTGCCTCAACTGTGAAAAACAGATCAATGAGATTCAGAGTGAGTAGTGGTTTGTACAAGTCCAATGACTGGACTCAATCTCACCTCAACTGAAAAGCTAGACCCGCCCCTCATTCTTCTAAACTCCAGCTAGTCCAAGCCCAGAGCCACAAACACTCATCATCCCCTGGGGCATTTTCATAAACGTTAGTTTTATGTTGCATTACTTCAGACTGCACTGCAATCTCTGCACCATTCTGCTGTTTTGCTTTTGTTGCATTTTTTAATGTACCTTTTATTATAATTTACTTTATCTGAATAATGAATGTGTTTTACCCAAATGTATATGACAATGAACTAATATGAATCTAAATCTGAATTTGATATTGTACAGACTACACAGTGTTATTGTTCCTCACTTTGACAGTGTTCGCACATTTTGTGTACATAACACTCTTGACACTCAAGCTGCATCCTGAGATTATACCAATTCAAGTGTTTCAGAGGTTTATACATTAGATTTAGCTCGGCGGGGACTGGTGGCAGAAGGTCCATGGACTGTAGTTCTATTCCACAATGCCTTTGCTTTGTCTGCACTGATCTTCAGTGTGTCCCTCAGCACGTACTCCTGCAGCCTAGAATATTCTGCAATGGAGATTTCCCTGGGGAAAACATGAAGATCAAAGTAGTTGGATCCAACCTCATTCACTGTATCTCGGCAAACGTTAGAACAATGAACAAATCCCAATCCCTTTACACATGTGGAGAATTATCTACAGGAGGCAAAGGCCTTGTTCATCCTCGGCTATAGCTCCCAAGCTGTTGGAATGGTTCTGATGTCACCAACTTTTAGAAGTAAACACATTTATTAATATTGAATATTTCATTTGTTTTATCATGAAAGAGTCTAATTCTACAATAACAATTAGTTTTGATTCCTGAAGAGTCTCCACCCCTGCAGGCACCGGATCTGGGAGCAGTTTTCCCAGTGCCAGTGTCGGGGAATATCAGCATATTCCTGCTCTAGTCCTGGTCTCCACATGGAGAAGTGAAGGGGAGCGCTGGCAGATTCACCGCAAGTACTGTCAGCAAGTTGTGGAATTCATCGTTGTGAAACGCATGGGTGGAAGTCCTGAAGCTGTACATATTCACACAGGTAAATGCCGGATGTTCACCGTGACACTGCTGGTGCAACCGGCAACACCCTGACCAGTGAATGCAAACAACATTTAGATGTAACCGGATTGATACCTTTGTCCATTTGTCCCTGTCATGTCTCCCCCGACCGCCCTCAAGGTGGGAACTCTCCCACCAGTGTAAGTTCCACAGATGTACGACTTCCTCTGGGATCTCAACCAAGTGAGGCATGGACCTGGTTCACTGGGTAACATTGAGCAGCGGTGTCACTCGACAATCTCACCCCAGGCCCACAGAATCAATGAAGAAAAATCTTTCCCCCAATTGTTTCATTGGGAGATTCATCGGGTGGAAGAAGTCTCACAATTCCCGCCATATTTCATCATTACACGTGACATTATTTACAGAGAAACATATTGTTGATCCGTGTCTCGCCCACTCACCTTTGATCCCATATATTTCATATCGTTTCAGGATCTGGTTCCTCGGATGTGTTTCGGTCAAAGTGAACAAACCTGACCATTTAAATCTGTGTTTTTCTATTGACAGATTAACAGTACGGAGATCCACATCCACCTCCTTGTTCTTGTCTGCGTTTTCCCAGCCATCGCCCCACTGTCTGCTCCACGTGCCCTTGTCCACGATGCGGAGAGTTACCACTGTCTGTTTTCCCGGCCCTGAGTGTGGTTCCCATTCCCAGACAACACTCCCAGGACTTCCGGTGGCGTCATGTTGGACTAACAGACGTGCACCTAGCTCCTCTCCCGAAAAACTTCACGATTTATCGTGTAAAACGGGTCCAGAAATCGGGATTGTTTTTAAAAACCTTACCGGAGCTTCTGGTTACTGCGCTGATGACGTCATCGTTAAACGCGATGTTTTAAACGGTGGTTTGAAGCCCTTTAAATGAGTAAACTGTCTCCAGCTGTGAGCCCTCAGAGAGCAGTGGAAAAGCTGCTGAAAAAGTCTGAAGCAGAAGTTACCTCTGAAGTTACCTCTGAAGTCTCTGAAGTGGCTGCAGAAATGGATACAAGATCTAAGAAAGACTTTGATGACTTGAAGAAATCAATGAAAAATTTGAAAGATGAGATTTCGGATAATAGGGTGGAAGATAAGAAGGAAATGAAGGAAAATACGGCAAAAATGATGGAAGGAATGGAGAAGATGATGAAGGATTTAAATGCTGGTAACCAGAAGAATATGATGGATTTACTGGACATTATGAATAAACGAATTGATGAGGTGAAAGATGGACTATCAGAGAAAATGGATAAGATGGATGTAATTACTACGGATAAGTTCACGGCTGTACTTGAAACAGTAGCTGCAAGTATGCACACAATTACGGAATTGGAGAAAAACACGGCTCGACTGGTTGAAGACATGGCGAAATTGAGGCAAGAACATGAGCAAATGAGGCGAGAAAACGAACAAGCGTCACTACAAATGGGGACTCAATTAGAGAAAGTCTCAGTCAAATGCCTGGACCTGGAAGCTCGCTCTAGACACCAGAATTTGAGAATTCTTGGTGTTTCAGAGGGGGCAGAAGGGGAACAGGTACGTGAATTTGCCATGGGCTTGTTGAAACAACTGTTGAATCTTTCCAAGGAACCGAAAATCGAAGTGGCTCATCGTGTCCCAAGATTTGGACAAAGATCTGGTGCGGGAAAAGCTTATCCACGACATATTATAGTGAAATTTCGAGATACTGTAGAACTGGAATATGTTATGAGCAAAATCAAATATGGTGTACAACTGCGGCTGGACAAGGACACTATTAAGATATTCAGGGACTACCCGTATGAAATTGTGCAAAAAAGAAACAAATTTGATAAGGTTAAAGATCTTTTAAGAGGGAGAGAAGGGGTCAGATTTGGGGTTTTTTATCCCGCGAAAATGCGTATTTCCTTTAATGGTCTTGAAAAGTCATTTGTTAAGCCTGAAGACGCATTCAAATATGCCCAAACGATTGTTGAAAAACAGAAATGAAAGGGAGTTTTGGCAGATCCGAACCATTCTCAGCAATGTTTTGTCTGGGGATAGTTACACTGTTATCTCTGGAATGTTGAATCAAGGACATTTTCTGTTCAAAACGTGTAAACAACTGAACAGTTGGAATATAAATCAGAAAATAATTGCTTATTGATTAAAATATTATAACCAATTGTAAGAACTTGTCCTATTAACAACTTAACAAGTTATGCAGGTTAGATTAGAATACTAACAAAAAAAAAAAATAATGAACTAACATACTAATATGAATTTTTAATAAATTGTAACCTTATCTATAAGCGGGAGGAGGGGATGAGAAACGAGCTCCTGGCTTATGTCCAGGAACACGTCTCGTTAACCCCTTCAACCAACAGTTGATTCTTATTGAAATCAAAAATATTGGTTTAATAATTAAACTCCGATATATATATATGTTATAAGGAAATATCAGGGTAAAATTGTATTATATATCTGAATGTGAGGCCTCGTTTTAATATTTTAATATGTTATGATTAACTAAGAGAGCGGAGCTATTTGAGTAACAACGCAATGGAAGTCAAAACAAGGTTTTTTCCCACCTACAGGTGGGACACTCGCTACAGTGCCGACTATATCAGACACTGTAGCCTCACTTTTTTTTTTTTTTTTTACCACATAAAATCACTTGTTTGTGTTTTGTGTTTAGTGATAAGAGTAAAATGGACATACCAGCAAAATTTAATAATTCAAAAACTCCCCCAATACCTAAAGACCTGGGACATGGACGCACCACAAGATTCAAAGGTACTATAATTATTCAAAATGCATGACACCACACAAAAGAACCTAGGAGGAATCTCATTTTGTAGTTGGAATATAAGAGGTATTAACGAACCTATCAAAAGGGGTAAGATATTAGCTCAGCTAAAACTGTATAATTCTGACATTACCTTCCTACAAGAAACACACCTAAAACCTCAGGATCAAGTTAGGCTGAGGGCGAAATGGATAGGTCAAACATACCATTCTTCATTTACTTCAAAATCTAGAGGCACGTCAATTATCATAAGAAAAGGTATACCATTTAAAGCAAAGAATATTATAACAGATATAGAAGGGAGATACCTAATAGTTAATGGAGAAATCCATGACACTCCACTTACTTTGGTAAATATATATGCCCCTAACTTTGATAACCCCCACTTTTTCAATAAAATCTTCAATATAATTGCAGAGTCAAACTATCAAAATGTTATAATAGGCGGAGAC
Source organism: Malacoraja senta (assembly GCA_038087875.1). NCBI lineage: Eukaryota > Metazoa > Chordata > Chondrichthyes > Rajiformes > Rajidae > Malacoraja > Malacoraja senta. The sequence goes on along the minus strand of JAXLNO010004835.1, from coordinate 68,872 downwards.
TTTAACTGTGTTTTAGATCCGTACTTAGATAAATCAAGTCAAAAACAGAGAGGGAATATGAAATCGAAAACTGGGGAACTCCTCAATACCTATATAAATAACACTAATATAGCAGATGTTTGGAGAATTGTGAATCCAACTGGCAGGGAATATTCGTTTTACTCAATGGTACATAAGACATACTCACGTATAGACTACTTTCTGCTGGATACAAAATTAATCCCCCAAACATCTAATGCAATATACCATACAAATTCAATTTCAGACCATTCTCCACTAACTTTCTTTTTAAAACTGGAAGGATTGTCTAAGAATAAATCATTCTGGAGATTTAACTCTCAAATTTTAAAAGATCCACAAGCGAGTATATATTTAAAAGAACAAATGGAGGTCTTTTTTCAAACAAATGATACTTCAGATATATCGCCTACTTTACTTTGGGAATCTTTTAAAGCATACATTAGGGGTATTATAATTTCATATCAAGCTTTTCAAAATAAAAAGAATAAGAATGAACAAAGACAGTTAGAAGAACTTATTAGACAAATGGATATAGATAATGCTAAAGATCCATCAATAGATAAACATAATAAAATAATAATTTTAAAATTTAAATTAAATAAATTATTATCTGCCAAACTTATAAGACTTTTTCAAATTACAAAACAAGAGCACTTTGAATTTGGGGATAAACCGCATAAACTTTTGGCTCGCCAGCTAAAAAAACGAGAAAAGGAACATACTATACCAAAGATCAAATCAGATAAAGGGGAATTATTAACAACACCGAAGGATATTAATAAAAGATTTGCGCAATTTTACGAGAATTTGTATACATCTAAAACGATAATTGATTCCAATAATATCACAAAGTTCTTGGATACCTGTAATCTTCCAAAGTTAGAGCTGAAGGAACAAGAGGAACTGGGTGCACAAATCTCAATTAAGGAATTAGAAGATACAATAAACTCATTAAAGAATGGAAAAACACCAGGCCCTGATGGATTTACTAATGAATTTTATAAAAGCTTTTATGATAAAATAATACCAAGATTACAAAAAATGTACCAATACGCTTTTAAAAAACGAATACTACCTGATACATTAGCGGAATCAACGATTACATTAATACCTAAGAAAAATAAAGATTTAGAAGAACCTGGCTCATATAGAGCTATAGCATTGTTAAACACAGATCAAAAAATATTAGCGAAAACATTAGCTAGAAGATTAAGTAAATACATTAGTAAATTAATAAACCCAGATCAGACAGGGTTTATCCCTAAGAGATACTCTTCTAATAATATGAGACGTCTACTCAACATAATGCACTCACACAAATCTGAAGATCAAGAATTATCAATTATTTCGCTGGATGCTGAAAAAGCATTTGATCAAGTAGAATGGAATTATATGGATAAAGTATTACAAAAATTTCAACTGGGAGAGAATTTTATTTTATGGATTAAGTTACTATATAACAAACCTACAGCTAGAATACTTACTAATAACATATTATCCTCGAAATTTCAACTATCAAGGGGAAATAGACAAGGATGCTCATTATCACCACAGCTGTTTGCTCTCATTATTGAACCGCTAGCAGAAAAAATTAGAATACACCCTGATATTCATGGATATAATACTAAAGACTCATATAATAAAATATCTTTATACGCGGATGATATATTATTGTATATTACAAAACCTCAAATCACTATACCAAATATATTAAATTTAATTGAAGACTTCGGATCTTTTTCTGGATATAGAATAAATTGGAATAAAAGTGAAATTATGTCAATAAAACCGAAAGATTCAACACATCTTTTAAAATTCCCTTTTAAAATAGCTACAGAAAAATTTAAATATTTGGGAATCGAAATTACCAGAACATATCAAGGTATGTTCAGGGCAAATTTTGACCCCCTACTTAATAAATGAAATACATTAATTAAATTCTGGAAAACGCTCCCGATGTCTTTAATAGGTCGAATAAACGCAATAAAAATGATCTTTTTACCACAAATTTTATACCTATTTCAATCAATTCCTATATACTTACCTAAGAATGTTTTAAAAAAAACTCGACTCAGATATCACTAATTTTATATGGGACTATAAATCACATAGAATACAAAAAACCCATCTGAATAAACCTAAAGTATTGGGGGGTTTGGCACTACCTAATTTTATGTATTATTATTGGTCAGTAAATATTAAAAACATGATTCAACTGATGGATAACTCCGCCCAGCAAGTAGACTGGATTGTAATGGAGAAAGAGGATTGCTCCTCTAGAAACATTGGAGCGATCCTCCTCTCTCCAATGAAACTGAATAACATAAAATATAATAAGAACCCAATTATTCATAGTACAATCCGTATTTGGAAACAAATAAAACAAAATTTAAAATTAAGAAACTTATCACTTTTATTACCTATAGTCAATAACCCTTCGTTTAGTCCTTCTATTATAGATAAAGCTTGTACACAATGGGATAGACTAGGAATTAAAACGCTTGGTGACTTGTATGAAACTGGAAAATTACTTTCATTTCAACAATTACAAATAAAATATAAACTCGGAAATAATCAATATTTTAAATATTTTCAAATATGCGACTATTTGAAAAAATATACAAAAGATCATTATAATAATCCAGAAGATGTATTGGACGAGGCAATGCAGATAAAAGCGGAATCAGCAAACTTAATATCATATTTGTATAATATTATTTTAAATGTACAAATACCACCTACGGAGGGTATCAGAAGAGACTGGGAACAAGAGTTAGCTATTAAAATTTCAAAGGAAAGTTGGAATGAATACTTATTAAACGTGCATAAATGCTCGATTAATGTAAGACACACTTTAATACAATTTAAAATTTTACATAGATTATATTATTCGAAAACTAAAATTCATAAAATTTTCCCAAACGTATCATCTATTTGTGATAAATGTCAATCCCAAGAAGCAACTATAGCGCACTCATTTGTCTTCTGTACAAAAATTCAAAAATTTTGGAATGAAATTTTTGAAATCTTTACAAAGTTATTTAAAACAAGACTGATACCCAAAGCAGAATGGATTATCTTCGGAATAACGGAAGATGATCCAGAACTAAATGTGTTTCAAAAGAAATTAATGGACTATGGGTTAATAACTGGAAAAAAGCTAATTCTAAAATTTTGGAAGAAGGCTCCAATACCAACTATAAATATGTGGATTTCAAATATGTTTGAAACATTACACCTAGAAGAGATAAGACTCCTCCTAGCAGGTAAACCAGATCACTTCCACCTGACGTGGTCTGCATTTATAGAATTATTACAAACATAGGGTGCAAAAGTACTTTAAAAAAATAAAAAATTGAGGTCAGGTAAGGGGGGATGATAGTTGAAGAGTTGGTATGTCCTATTTACGTGATGCTCAAAAAAAAACATTTGTTTTTCTTTTTTTCTCTTTCTCTTTTCTTTTCTTAGGGCCTATTTCTTAACTCTTTTTCTTTTTGTTTTTAATTTCGCTCTTATTGGGTCTTCGTCCTTTTTTGTTGTTACATTTTCTACACTTTTCTACACTTGCACTTTTTCCTTCACTTTCTTCTTTCTTTCAATCTTTTCCTTTTCTAGTGTAAAAAAATAAATAAAGGGAGTACATTAATTGTAAGAAGATATAAATGACGAGTATTAATGTATGTGGTTGTAATGTAATGTACTTCTAATAAATAAAAATTAAAAAATATATATATATATATATATATATATATATATTTCATCATTACACGTGACATTATTTACAGAGAAACATAATTTACAGAGAAACATTATTTACAGAGAAACACTGTACCTCGGTGACTGCCAATCACACCCCCCCCCCCCCCGGACACTCCTCCCACCAGGATTTATTAGATTTATTTATTTACTGCTCATATTTATGTCGCTCTTGGGAGATGCTAACTGCATTTCGTTGTCTCTGTACTGTACACTGCACAATGACAATAAAGTTGAATCTGAATCTGAATCTGAATCTGAATATTGTTGATCCGTGTCTCGCCCACTCACCTTTGATCCCATATATTTCATATCGTTTCAGGATCTGGTTCCTCGGCTGTGTTTCGGTCAAAGTGAACAACCCTGACCATTTAAATGTGGGTTTTATTATTGCCAGATTACCAGTACGGTCATCCACATCCACCTGATTCTTGTCTATGTTTCCCCAGCCATTGTCCCACTGTATGCTCCACGTGCCCTGGTTCTGGACGCGGAGAGTTACCACTGTCTGTTTTCCCGGCCCTGAGTGTGGTTCCCATTCCCAGACAACAGTGTTACTCCCAGGATTGTCCGGTCCTTTTAACACAATGTCGCCTCCATTATCCAAGAAATAAATCTGATTTTTGATTTCTGTTGGAAATAGGAAAAATGTAGGAATTAACATTTTAAGCACATTTCCTCCACTCCATGTCTGTAATTATTAATTTTGAATTTCATTTATTTCCAGAATGTTGTAATCTCCCACAGAACCTCCAGTGAGACGGACACAGTTTGTGAATAGATGGCTGGCTGGAATAACCTGGCCTGATCCAGGGATACTTCATGACATGAGAAGAGTGAGTGGGAGAAAGACAGAGGTGGAAGGGCGTTTGTGTCGGGTCTCCAGCCGGTGTTCTCTGCGAGAGGGTTTCCTGATGTGGGTGGAGATCAGGCCGATCCTGTACACACCGCATCCCCGGCCCTTGTCGGAAAGAGCTGGAATAGAATAAACATGCTCCTGCCTCCCTACCTGCTCCTCATTCCACAGTGATTTGCAACATAGAACAGTTCAGCACAGGAACAAGCCCCTCGGCCCACAAGGTCTATGTCGAGCATAATGACACGACCAACTCTTATCTGCCTAGACATAATCCATATCTCTCCATTCCCTGCATGTCCATGTGCCTATCCAAAAGTCTCTTAAATCCCATTCACATATCTCCCTCCATCACCACCAGCACCATGTTCCAGCCACTCACCACTGTAAAATACTTGTCCTTCACATCTCCTTCACACTTTGCCTCTCTCACCTAAAAGCCCCCCATGCCCTCTTGTATTTGATATTTCCATCCTGGGGAAAAGATTCTGACTGTCTACATTGACCTTGCCGCTCATAATTTGGTAGAATTCTATCAAGCCTCACCAATGTCAAACATTCCAGAGAAAACAATCCAAGTCTATTCAACCTCTCCCTGTAGCTAATATCCAGTAACACAGGCATAATTCTTGTAAACCTTCTCAGCCCTGTCTCCAAAGCCTCTGCATCTTTTTGGAGCATCCAGAACTGCATGTAATGCTTGTAAATCCGGCCTTACCAAAGTCCTACAAAGCTGCATCACATCCTGACTTCCTGACTCTTATACCCAATGATCCAACCAAAGGCATGCCATCTCCTTCTTTGTCACTCTATCTACCTGTATTACCATTTTCAGAGAGTTCGGGACTTGGATCCCAAGGTCCCTCTGTACATCACTGCTGTTAAGGGCCTTGCCGTTAATTGTATATCTTCCCCTTATATTCAACTCCCAAAGTGCAACACCTCACAGATGCTTGGATTAAACTTGATCTGTCATTTGTCCACCCATTTCTGTAGCTGGTCTATATCCCATTCATTACTTTACAACATACTTTGATACTTTGACAGCGTTGTTCACAGTGCAGCAATCTTGTTCCCATCTACAAATGTACTAACCAACCCATCTACATTTAAAATCATTGTATAAATCATGACCGACAGTGGTCCTGGCAGAGATCCATATAGAACTCCACTGGTCACAGATTTCCTGCCTGAATATTGCCTTTTCCTCTGTTTCTAGTCTGCCCATTCTGAATCCTGACAAACAATTCAATGTTAATCCATGCTTATTAATCTTCAGCATCAGTCTATCATGGGGAACTTTACCAAGTGCCTTACTAAAATCACTGTAGACAATGCCACGTAAAAGTCATGCCTACTGTCTTTAATCCCCTCATCTATTTTGTTCCAAATGGGAGTCAATTCTATCCCAAAGAATCCTTTCCAATTGTTTCCTACTGTTGTCATGTGACTCACAGTTCTTTAATTCGCTGAATTCTCTCTCTAAACAAATAAACCATTTAAACTCCCATTCCCATACTGATCTTTCTGTCCTTGGCCTCCTCCATTGCCAGTGAGGCCACATGCAAACTGAAGAAATCTCACTTCATATTTCTCTTGGGTATCTGACAACTTAATGGTATGAACATTGAATTCTTGACTTTCAGGCAACAAAATCCCCAAACAATCCACCCCACCTTTTTACTAACATATTTTATTTTATTTCATATTTTTCCCTTTTCCCTTGCTCCTCTCATCCCTGGAGTTATCTGGACACCTCACCTACATCCCCTAACTCCAGTTTCAGTTTCCTTCATTTATCCTTGTTTACCTTCTCCTTGTCTACCGTCTTGATTTTAATGTAAGTATAAGAAGCCTTGGAACTTTCTTTACTCCAAATCGCCACAGCCATTTGTGGTCTATTTTCTCCCTTCTAATCGCCCGCTTGAGTTCTTTCCTCCTTGCTTTATATTCCTCAATGGCCTCTCTGCTATCATATTCTTGAACCTTGCATGTGTTCCTTTCTATTTTGACCAAATGTACACATTTATTTGGTCATCTCAGGTTCCCTTACTTTGCCAGTCTTATCTCTTCTCCTTACTGGAACTTGCCGGTCTTGAGTTGGATCACTGACTTCAGACAATTCTCAATCTCAGACTTGGAGTAACTTAATAACAACTGCTCTGAGTCTACGTTATCAAGCTCCTGCCTAATAATGGTGTCATTTGCCTCACTCAAGTTAATGTCTTGTCGCACAGAACAGATTTATCCCTATTCAAACCAATCTTAAAACTTATGGAGTTGTATTCACTGTCTCCAAAATACTCTTTCACTAAAACATCAGTCACTTGGCCAGACTCATTTCCCAACACAAGGTCCATTTTGGATTCCTTTCTCACGTTGCACTATTCACAACTGTTTGCAAAACATCCTATTGAATATACCATTAGTCACCCCCCAAGACATCCATTTGTGTAATCTTTCAGTAATCTGTGTCCACATCTGTTCCTCTATTTCCTGCTCACTCTTGGGGGACCTCTGATACAATTCCGTGAATTGCTTGCACCTTTCTTATTTTCACATGGCTCTACCCATATCACCTCAATGGACAAACCATCCAGAGTCTCACTCTGAGTGCCAACAAGATAGTTTCCCTGATTAATAGAGCAATTCCCCCATCTTTTTCCCATAGAAACACGGAACATTGAGCTGCTAGTCATGTCCCTGTCACAACCATATTTCCACAATGACCACAACATCATAGTCCCCAACAGCGATCTGGGCTCTAAGTTCATCTACTTTGCCCACAATACTCCTTGCATTGAAATGAACATACCTCCACCCATCAGTTTCACTATATAACTTCACCTCCTCTGTCTGTCCTTCCTTTAAGACTTACTTATCTTCATCTCCACCTTCACATCACCCCCCCTGCCTCTCCAGTTTAGCCCTCTTCGTAACACTAGTGCACCTCCCTGCAAACATATTGGTCCCCTCCATTTCAGATACAAACTATCCCTCTTGTAGAGGTGACGCCTGCCCCAGAAGAGATGCCAATGGCAGAAAGATCTGAATCTGAATCTCTGCCCCCTGCACCAAGTCCTGAGCCATACATTCATCTGCCCTTTCTTCCTATTCCTACCTTCACTAACACATGGCACCGGGAGCAATCTGGAGATGACGAGCCCAGCGAGCCTTGATAAAGATCTGTGTGTGTTCTATGGCCACAGGTGAGTTCGTGGAAGGGTTTGAGAGTTGTTAATGTAGTGAGACTCATGTCAGTGGTAGGGAAACTATCAGACCTCATCCCTTTTCCTACCCATCCCATTTGTGCCAAAGTGCCCACCGCCTTCTGGCTGTTCACCTTCATCCTTGAGAATGTCCCACACCTGCTGGGAGCCATCCTGGACCCTGGCACCAGGGAGGCAACACACCATCCTGGAGTTTGGTTTGCTGCCACAAAATCACCAGTCTGACCCCCAAATATTCTGTGATTCGAATGGAATGGAATTGCTGGCTGGAGAAAGGGGTTGTGGTGGGACTGAAGACAACGGCTTTGGGATTCAAAGTGTTCAGTTGGGGGGGAATTCTGCTCATCCAGTCCTGGATGTCCCACGTGTAGTCTGGGAATGTGGAGACTATGGAGGGGTCGAGGGTGGTGCTAGCAAGGTCAAGCTGGTGTCCACAGTCAACTTGTGGAAGCAACGGTGAAACTTCAGCTGATGTCACTGAAGGGCACCTTGAGGATGAGAAATAGGAGGGGTCCATGGTAGATTGTCGGAGGGTGCCCGAGGGAACTGTGCTGGAGCGTGAAGTGAAGACATTGCGGGTAGTTCTCGGACTGCGACTGGATCGATAAGTCAAGGGCAGTTCCACCCGCCTGGACTGTGGTGGGGAGATGTTGGGGAGGATGGTGTGGACAACCATGTCACACTACTCACCGGGGGGCATTTATGACTTTGAAAAGGACCATGTTGGTGCAGGGGAAGGGGAGGGAGGGAGCTAATGGGAGAGGCTCAGGAATGGAGCTCCAGCAAGGATGGGGTGGATTTGTGGGACGTGGAGAGGAAAGTGAGATTGACAATGGGGTGTGGGTTTACACGGACAATGATAAAGTAATTGTGACCGGTGAAGAGAAAGCACTTACTCTGTGTGGAAACAGGTCGTAGCAGGAAAACAAAGACACCGAACATCAAGCCAGCTGGCAAACTGCTGCAGAAAAACCTGGGCCTCATTTTGTAGATTCCCTGTGGGAAAAAACATAGAATTTTAGACTGAGCCAGTTTGAGACACATATCTTCAGTGCATTTGGAGTCCACGTTGATAGCTCACGGAAAGTGGCAGCACAAGTAGTTAGGGTAGTGAAGAAGGCGTATGGTATGCTTGCCTTCAATGCTAAGGCCATTGAATGTAAGATTGAGGAAGTGTCTATTTTGTTTCTAAAGATAAAACTTCAATTGCAATACTTCTGTTCTGATGCTGCTCACTGTGGGTCAAAGGCTGGATTATAAGGACAGGAACATTGCCCCATCTCCCACACACTGTTACTGTGCTGAGGAATGAAGCAACGATCTGTCAAAGTGTGGTCCATCAGGGAATGTTGCCACTTGAACCACTCCAGACTGCAGGAAAACGTGCTGAGGGATGCACTGAAGCTTGGTGCAACCAACATACAAACTCATATCATATTCAGGACCTGAAGCAAAATTCAGAGCAATGGTTAAGGCTGCATTAAGTGCTTTTATGCAATTCAACCACAATGATTCGTCTATTTTGATCTCTGGGCTGTTTTACTTCCTGATTTTTTCTCAACTAAGGGAAGTGGGAGGCAACCGTGGTTGACAAGTGAAGTTAGGGATAGAATAAAACTAAAAGAAAAGATGTATAACACAGCAAAGAGTAGCCGGAAGCCAGAGGATTGGGAAACCTTCATAGGACAACAGAAGGAAATAAAACGGGCTATACGGGCTGAAAAGATGAAGTACGAAGGGAAGCTGGCCAGGAATATAAAGAAGGACAGTAAAAGCTTCTTTAGATATGTTAAGGGAAAAATAATAGCAAAGTCAAATGTGGTCCCTTGAAGGCAGACACGGGTGAAATTATTATGGGCAACAAGGAAATGGCAGAAGAGTTGAACAGGTACTCCCGATCTGTCTTCACTAAGGAAGACACAAACAATCTCCCAGATGTACTGGAGGACAGAGGATCTAAGGGGGTAGAGGAAGTGAAAGAAATTTTCATTAGGTGAGAAATAGTATTGGGTAGGCTAATGGGACTGAAGGATGATAAATCCCCTGGTCCTGATGGTCTGCATCCCAGGGTCCTCATGGAGGTAGGTCTAGAAATAGTGGACGCATTGGTGATCATTTTCCAATGTTCAATAGATTCAGGATCAGTTCCTGTGGATTGAACGATAGCTAATGTCATCCCACTTTTCAAGAAAGGAGCAAGAGAGAAAACAGGGAATTATAGACCAGTTAGCCTAACATCGGTGGTGGGGAAGATGCTGGAGTCAATTATAAAAGATGAAATAGCCGCACATTTGGATAGCAGTAACAGGATCGGTCCGAGTTAGCATGCATTTACGAAGGGGAAATCATGCTTGACCAATCTTCTGGAATTGTTTTAAGATGTAACTAGGAAAATGGACAAGGGAGAGCCAGTGGATGTAGTGTACCTGGACTTTCAGAAAGCATTTGATAAGGTCCCACATAGGAGATTGGTGGTCAAAATTAGAGCAAATGGTATTGGGGGTAGAGTGCTGACATGGATAGAGAAGTGATTGGTAGAGGAAACAAAGAGTAGGGATTAATGGGTCCCTTTCAGAATGGCAGGCAGTGACTAGTGGGGTACGGCAAGGCTCGGTCTGGTACCGCAGCTATTTACAATATACATCAATGATTTGGATGAAGAGATTCAAAGTAACATTAGCAAATTTGCAGATGACACAAAGCTGGGTGGCAGTGTGAACTGTGAGGAGGATGCAATGAGAATGCAGGGTGACTTGGACAGGTTGGGGGAGTGGGCAGATGCATGGCAGATTAAGTTTAATGTGGATAAATGTGAGGTTATCCACTTTGGTAGCAAAAACAGGAAGGCAGATTGCTATCTAAATGGTGTCAAGTTGGGAAAAGGGGAAGTACAACGGATCAGGGGGTCTTTGTTCATCAGTCTATGAAAGTAAGCATGCAGGTACAGCAGGCAGTGAAGAAAGCGAATGGCATGTTGGCCTTTATAACAAGAAGAATCGAATATAGGAGCAAAGGGGTCCTTCTGCATTTGTACAGAGCCCTAGTGAGACCACACCTGGGGTATTGTGTGCAGTTTTGGTCCCCTAATTTGAGGAAGGACATTCTTGCTATTGAGGGAGTGCAGCGAACGTTTACAAGGTTAATTCCCGGGATGGCGGGACTATCATATGCTGAGAGAATGGAGCAGCTGGGCTTGTATACTCTGTAGTTTAGAAGGATGAGGGGATAACTCATTGAAACATATACGTTTGTTAAGGGTTTGGACACGTTAGAGGCAGGAAGCATGTTCCAGATGTTGGGGGTCCAGAACCAGGGACCGCGGTTTAAGAATAAGAATAAGAAGTGAGCCATTTAGAATGGAGATGAGGAAACACTTTTTCTCACAGAGCGTGGTGAGTCTGTGGAAGTCTCTGCCTCAGAGGGCGGTTGAGGCAGGTTCTCTGGATGCTTTCAAGAGAGAGCTAGATAGTGTCTCTGGAATTCTCTGCCACAGAATGCAGTTCAGGCCAGTTCATTGGCTATATTTAAGAGGGAGTTAGATGTGGCCCTTGTGGCTAAAGGGATCAGGGGGTATGGAGAGGAAGCAGGTACAGGATACTGAGTTGGATGATCAGCCATGATCATATTGAATGGCTGTGGAGGCTCGAAGGGCCGAATGGCCTACTCCTGCACCTATTTTCTATGTTTCTATGGGGCTCTTAAAAATAGCGGAGTCAGTGGATATGGGGAGAAGGCAGGAACGGGCTATTGATTGGGGATGATCAGCCATGATCACATTGAATGGCGGTGCTGGCTCGAAGGCCGAATGGCCTACTCCTGCACCTATTGTCTATTGTCTATTGACTGAGATCATCTGGAAATCTCTTTGCATCCTCTTTGCTCCTCCTAATTACTCTCAGTTTCATGTCATCAAACTTAGAAATATTAAATTTACTTCTTTGTCAAAATCATTAATGTACATTGAAAATAACAGGCTCAAGCAATGGTTTCAATGATGGCTCATTAGTCACCATGTGCCACCCAAAAGAAGTCTCGGTTCCTAGCCTGCTAAAGAATTTTCAATCCATCCCAGTTGAACATTGCCAAATCCACATATTTTAATATTCCTTGTTGATCTTTTATGCATGGCTTTATCAAAGACCTTCTGAAAATTCAACACATCCACTTCTTCTCCCTGAAGCAAAAAAACCAAAACAAGTTCCTGGAGGAACTCAGCGACTCAGGCAGCATCTGTGGAGGAAAATTATTCATCCAACAATTTCTTTATTTTCAAGATCATAGATACATAGATACATAGAAAATAGGTGCAGGAGTAGGCCATTCGGCCCTTCGAGCCTGCACCGCCATTCAATATGATCATGGCTGATCATCCAACTCAGTATCCCATACCTGCCTTCTCTCCATAGCCCCTGATCCCCTTAACCACAAGGGCCACATCTAACTCCCTCTTAAATATAGCCAATGAACTGGCCTCAACTACCCTCTGTGGCAGAGAGTTTCAGAGATTCACCACTCTCTGTGTGAAAAAGTTTTTCCTCATCTCGGTCTTAAAGGATTTCCCCCTTATCCTTAAACTGTGACCCCTTGTCCTGGACTTCCCCAACATCGGGAACAATCTTCCTGCATCTAGCCTGTCCAACCCCATAAGAATTTTGTACGTTTCTATAAGATCCCCTCTCAATCTCCTAAATTCTAGCGAGTATAAGCCAAGTCTATCCAGTCTTTCTTCATATGAAAGTCCTGACATCCCAGGAATCAGTCTGGTGAACCTTCTCTGCACTCCCTCTATGGCTATAATGTCCTTCCTCAGATTTGGAGACCAAAACTGTACGCAATACTCCAGGTGTGGTCTCACCAAGACCCTGTACAACTGCAGTAGAACCTCCCTGCTCCTATACTCAAATCCTCTTGCTATGAAAGCCAACATACCATTCGCTTTCTTCACTGCCTGCTGCACCTGCATGCCTACTTTCAATGACTGGTGTACCATGACACCCAGGTCTCGCTGCATCTCCCCATTTCCTAATCGGCCACCATTTAGATAATAGTCTGCCTTCTCGTTTTTGCCACCAAAGTGGATAACCTCACATTTATCCACATTATACTGCATCTGCCAAACATTTGCCCACTCACCCAGCCTATCCAAGTCACCTTGCAGTCTCCTAGCATCCTCCTCACAGCTAACACTGCCCCCCAGCTTAGTGTCATCCGCAAACTTGGAGATGTTGCTTTCAATTCCCTCATCCAGCTCATTAATATAAATTGTAAATTGCTGGGGTCCCAGCACTGAGCCTTGCGGTACCCCACTAGTCACTGCCTGCCATTGTGAAAAGGACCCGTTTACTCCTACTCTTTGCTTCCTGTTTGCCAGCCAGTTCTCTATCCACATCAATACTGAACCCCCAATACTGTGTGATTTAAGTTTGTATCCTAATCTCTTATGTGGTACCTTGTCGAAAGCCTTCTGAAAGTCCAGATACAACACATCCAATGGTTCTCCCCTATCCACTCTACTAGTTACATCCTCGAAAAATTCTATAAGATTCGTCAGACACGATTTACCTTTCGTAAATCCATGCTGACTTTGTCCAATGATTTCACCACTTTCCAAATGTGCTGCTATCCCATCTTTAATAACTGCCTCTAGCAGTTTCCCCACTACCGATGTTAGACTAACTGGTCTAACTGATCAAAACATTGTTTTGGAAAACAGAAACAACAAACAAGGTTATATATTGCAATCTTTTCATACAGCAGGTAGGAAACAGGAGATTTGAATTGTGGGAAAGAATAAAGTGCATTTGAATAGTCAAGAGAAACACCGCTATTTTAGATTTTAATCAGTCGGATGTAGCAAAAATATTGAAATTTGTTCCCTTTTTAGTGAAGACACCATCATTGTAATAGGAGAACACATTTCACAATAACATTTGAAGAAGTACATCAGTTTTCCAAACTACATTTCAATCATTTAATCCCGTTCATTTAATCCACTATTACCAATGAAGAATAATGTCTGAAGATAACTGACCTTCTGCAGAGGAACGTGTGGAATTCTGGAGAAGCAGCAACGTGGCTTTGAGCCCAGCACAGGACAAGCTGAGGTTCCCTCACACTGCACAGTAACTGACACTGCCTCTTGTCAAACTAAATGACACTCTCCCTCCAGCTCAGGTTTCCGGCACCACTGGTGTTGTTACAAATGGGTTCAGATATAGAATTATACAACAAATAAAGATTCCATCTGGAATCGAACTTGCACCTTTGGGATTTTGAACATTTCGAATGGATCTCAAATGGGAGAGCTCCAGGTGCTTTGCCGCATCCTGCTGGGCCTGATGTTCGACGAGAGAGTACATGCAATCCAGGGAGGTCCTGCCATTTCATGAGGAAAAAACCTCCATAGAGTGTTGTGTTCATTAAACATGCTGGCAATTCCATTGCACCCATTAGGATAAACTGAACCATTCCCGGAGAGAGGATTGGACCTGGTGAAAGAACATACTGTTTCCTCACTTGCCTCTTCATGGGAAGGAGCCCACAGATTTCACCATGGCAAGCTTTCACTGTCCTAATGAATGCCCACCATTATTGGTCAGCTGAGCAAAATCTCGAATGACATTAAAAGAAGCAAGAGTACAGAGTGTACACTGGGTGTGGACCTCAGCATCCATCATTGGGAGTGGCTTGGTCACACGACCACTCACTGAGATGGCTAAACCCTGAAGGATGTGTCTGCCGGGCTCTTTCTACAGCAGGTAGAGAATGAGCCAACACAAGAGATTGACCTACTTGACCTCCTCCTCTCCTGTCCACCTGCAACAGGTGAATCTGTTGACCATGGCTTTGGCAGAAATCAGAAGACCATTGCACACTCATTGAGGACAATATTTTGTCATTACACCAAAGTCATCCCATATTGCTCTGACTGGCACAACAGTTTTTGATGTCATCTTCCCAAAGGAGCTGCAGAGGCTGAGACATTGACTATGTTCAAGGAAGAGGATGATTGACTATAAACTCAACAGAAGTCAGGAGACGTGGGAAAAGTGGGAAGGTGGTGTTGAGACCAATATTGGATCAGCTGTATGGGCCTGAAAAATTGTGCTCCCTCAGACTTTATTCCTTGGAGTGCAGGAGGCTGAGATAGTTGAATTATTGAGCGGAATAGATAGGCTGAATGAACAGAGCCTTTTATCCAGTGTGGGGGTATCAAGAACCAGAGCACACGGGTTTGAGGTGAGATGATAAGGTTTAATATGAACACAAAGGGCATCCTTTACATTTAAAGGATAAAGGATTCAAACAAGAGGAGTTGAGTATAGAAGCAAAGAGGTCCTTCTGCAGTTGTACAGGGCCCTAGTGAGACCACGCCTGGAGTATTGTGCGCAGTTTTGGTCCCCTAATATGAGGAAGGACATTCTTGCTATTGAGGGAGTGCAGCACAGGTTTACATGGTTAATTCCCGGGATGGGGAATGTCATATGCTGAGAGAATGGAGCGGCTGGTCTTGTATACTCTGGAATTTAGAAGGATGAGAGGGTATCTTATTGAAACATATAAGATTATTAAGGGTTTGGACACACTAGAGGCAGGACATTTGTTCCTGATGTTGGGAGAGTCCAGAACCAGGGACCACAGTTTAAGAATAAGGGGCAAGCCATTTGGAACGGAGATGAGGAAAAACTTTTTCACACAGGGTTGTGAGTGTGGAATTCTCTGCCTCAGAGCGTTGTGGAGGTCGGTTCGCTGGATGCTTTCAAGAGAGAGCTAGATAGGGCTCTTGAAGATAGTAGAGTCAGGGCAGGGCCGACCTTAAGCCGATTGGACCGATTTCTCCCAATTGGGGCCCGCACCTAAGGGGAGCCCCGCGTTAATTTTCCGTATTTCGTACGGAAATACATATTCGCTTTGTTAAATAAAGTATTTTTTTAACATTTGCCATACGGATTTTTTTACAAAACGAACATGGATAACAACCGCTGCACGGCCGTCAGACACAAACGATTTGTGAACTATTATTGTAGCACTTGTTAACAGCCAGTAGTTAGCAAGTAGTTATACAATGTGTCATCAATGCATGGACCTACTGACCCACATTGTGTCTCTCTTTCTTTCGCTCTCTCCCTCCCTCTGTCTCTCGCGCGCTCTCTCTCCCCCGCTCCCCATCTCGTCTCTCTCCAGCTCTCTCGGCATTCCCGGAATCATTGACGTTTTGTGGTAGACAAAAATGCTGGAGAAAATCAGCGGGTGAGGCAGCATCTATGGAGCAAAGGAAATAGGCATCGTTTCGGGTCGAAACCCTTCTTCAGACCTGGTCCGAAACGTTGGCTATTTCCTTCGCTACATAGTTGCTGCCTCACCCGCTGAGTTTCTCCAGCATTTTTGTCTACCTTCGATTTTCCAGCATCTGCAGTTCCTTCTTAGACGTTTTGCAGTGACGGCTGCATCTGCTGGTCCTTTCTGTTCGGGGGGGGGGAGAGTCCTGGCCCGTGGCGGCTCCTGATCAGTGATCTGTTCCCTCCGCGGGTGCTGCCTTGCCCGCTGAGTTCCTCCAGCACTCTGTGTTTATTGTTTGGCTCTGAAGTTGAAGGTGGACCCCCCTGTGTCTACCTTCAACTCCCTGTCTGTGGTGGCTCAGCGGGACGGGCAGGGGCTCTGGGGAGAGGGTTACGTTTCTGGTCGAGACCCTTCTTTAGACAATCACAAGTACTCTCACCGACAAGAGTTCAGTTCAGTCTGAAGAAGGGTCTTCTCTCCAGAGTCGCTGCGCTGCCTGTCCTGCTGAGCTACTCCAGCTTTTGTCTATCTTCAATATCAGTGTTAGATAAAATTTCACATGGGGGGCTTATAGCGACTACCCCCTCCCCCCCCCTTCCTGCCCAACCTCAGCCTCACGGATCTTAGCGTATCCCCAGTCCTAAAACCCATTTCCATCACTAATTGCAATATATATGTAACACCACATTGCATGTTCTACAGAGATTTTGATTATATTGAGTGGATGTTTCTAGATTAGTTTATGGGAATTAAACATTAAATTCCTTCCATCTGGCATATAAATTCATGACAATGAGATTTAAAAATCATGTTATATTGTGAATTCTTGTGTGAATGGGATTAGTTTGTTATTTGGATACTTAGGCTATTTGTTTTAAATTATCCTTTTCTTAAGAAAGGGAATCTACAGGAGATTCTTAAAGGGAAAGTAGTGGGCAGAAAGGCATGTCATGCGTGGTTTAAAGAGCAAAAACTTGTAGTTTACAATGCCAAAATGGAAAAGTTGAGGAAAAACAAGGTGTACAGAGTTGCATATTGGTTACAATCTGAGGCGTATGATGATGCTACTGATTATGATATGCCAATGTACAAGCTAGCAACTGATCTTCTCCATAAAGACCTAGTCTATTGTTAGAAATTGTAATTTATTTACCTATCTGTTACAGATTTACAGCATATAATACAATAATATTAAAGTTCTGATCTTGAGAATATCACATTTTTGAATTTTCAAGGCAGTCTGGCTGTTTATTACTATTTCCGTCACAACGGTCAATTTTGTAATTAGCTACAATTAGGTAATTAACTAATTATATGCTTTAATTTCAGGTCATCCAAGTAAGATGTTTTATATTTGTTTCAGAATGCTTCAATCTATAATAACTGAAAATTTCATTCAGTTCTCTTAATTTTTAAGAAAGTTATGGGCTTTTGACTGTCCTCGGTCACAGCTTTTGTGTTAAGTCAATGGAAAAGCAATAGGGAACAAGATACTAATTTCCGAGTATGAAAATGGCCATAACTTTATTAATACTGAAGATATGAAAGTGAATTAGGTGTCAAATTAAACTTTTTATGCTTTATCTGATGGGATAAATTGCAGACTTGATTTTTAATATCTCAAAATTTTGTAACATTGCTAGAAAATGTACCTGCATCTTGGAGGCTGAAGGTTAGGTTGTTAGCCAAGAAAGATAGACTTTGTTGTCCCTCAGTACAGCAACATCAAGAACGATGTTGGTGGTCCTTCATTATTTGTGGGGCCTACTCCTATCATTTACATAATTTACTAAACACCTCAGTGGTGAAATAAGGATGGTCACATCCTCATGGGTTAAAAATGGAAGCCTAAGCACTAAGGCCCATATCCAAAAACAAAGATTTATGAGCAAAAATTCTGGTGGGAATCACAAAGTGCAGCTCATCATCAGCTCAGGAGTTAGTGTCGTCCTCATTGTGACAAGAAATCTAATCAGGCTCCTTCATTAATCCGGGTTAACAACTCATTTCCCCCATATTGTGTGAATTCTGCAGAGAAATACAATTCGTTTTTATTGCTGCTCACCCTCTGTTTTGATATTTTTCCCCAGTCCCTGAATCTTTCTCTTCGTAATTCATCTCATCTCCCCCTCCAACTCACACTGTCCGTCACTCTCACATTCTAAACACTGGGATCATCACCTGTCTTATCTGGTGCAAATGTCTCCGTTGGGGCACTTGCTGAGTTTCACAGCAGAAGTGTAAACAGGGCCTAACACAGATCCTTTAATCTTTTACGCTGATGTTATCTTCAGAAACAACGTCTCTATTTACCCTTTACATTTAAAAGTAATTCCGTATAATTCTATTTATGTAATTTTTTATTACTATGAGATTTTTTTAATACGTGAGAACAGAACATGGGGCATGTGTGCTGAGGATGTATTTATTATAAGGATAGTAACTAACTATTGCATTGTTGGTGTCTTGACCAAAAAGCATAATTTTTAACATTATTTTTGCTACTTTCCACTGATTAAAAAAATAAAATAGTGGTGTTTCTCTCTACTAAATGACTGCTCTTTATTCATTAAAAATAGTTCAATCTCCAACCTGGTTTGGTGTTTCCAGGTTCCAAAACAGTGTTTGGATATTTTAAAATAATTTATGCGATAAGACAATGTCTTTTTGAATTTATGTAAGCGAAATCATTGGAGATGATGGTGATGTACCATGTAGAATAGATAAGGGAGAAGATGTGGAGACCCAAGAGTTTGCAGATTCTGGAAACACGAGCAAAGAGCAAACTGCTGGAGGGAATTTGTGGATCAGGAATCATCTGTGGAAGTAAATGGACAGATGACCATTGGCAACTGAAGAAGGGTCATGATACAGGGTCATGATACAGGGTCATCTGCACATTTCCCTCGACAGATGCTGCCTGACCCACTGAGTCCCTCCAGCAGATTGTTTTTGTTTGTTTCAGGGAGAACAAGAGGATGTGTCAAATTTTTAGAAGGTCTTTGAATTTTTTAATATGTGGAGTAGACAATATTAAACAGGCATGAATTGAAAATTATTTGGCAGACAGGAAGCAGAGAGAAGACTTTGTTAGGGTGGCAGTTGGTGATGAATGATGGTTCTTGAGTCTGTTATTTTCAATGTTCATCAATGGTATTGACAAGGAAACAAATTTAATGTTTCTAAGTTTGATGACATGAAAATGAGAGTAAGTAGGAGAAGCAAAGAGGATGCAAAGAGGTTTCCAGGTGATGTCAGTCAGTTGAGTTACTTGCCAAATATACACAGATGCAGCAGAGAGTCATAGAGCTGTAGAGCATGGAAATAGACACATCGACCCAACGCACACATGCTGACCAAGATGTCCAACTGACCCCATCACAACTGGCTGTGCCTGGCCCATGTCTCTCCAAACATGTCTTTGTGCTCTCCTTACCGGAGAAAGGGTTTTTCAGCCACATATGTAATGCAGCCAAGGCTGACCAGACTGATTCCTGGAATGGCAGGACTAATGTGTAAGGAGAGGAGGAGCTGACTGAGCCAGTAGTCACTGGAGTTTGGAAGACTTAAACATGACCTCTCTAAATTAAACAACATTCAAAGCAGAGCTAGACAGACTTGATACATAAAGATATTTCCAGTGACTGTAGGATCTGGAACAAGGGGTTTTGGACGCAAGATAAGGGGTGAAACATTTAGGGCTGAGACATTTCTTCATTGTGAATATGGTGAGCCATTGAAATCCACCCCACAGAAAATGGTAGATGGCAGGTCACTGAATCCTGTTAAGTAGGGGATAGATTTATTTGACATAAAATGCATCAAAATTTATCGGGAGAGAATTGGAATATGAGATTGTTTGGAATGATTGAACAGGCTCAAAGTGACAAATAATCCACCCCTGATTCTCTTTTGCATGTTTCAATAGGTTTTGGGATGTTTTGATATTGTCTTTGTCCTTCATACTTCTGATGTTTATTTACAAATTGTGAAATTTAGTCAGATAAAAAACAGGAAGCAAATCGTTGTGGTTAAAAAAACAAATCATTGTGGTTAAATTGCAAGACAGCTCTTCCTGCAGCCTTGACCATTGCTCTGAATTTTGCATCAGGTCCTGAATCATTCAGAGCAATGGTCAAGGCTGCATGAAGAGCTATCTTGCAGTTTAACCACAATGATTTAGAAACATAGAAACATAGAAACATAGAAAGTAGGTGCGAGAGTAGACCACCAGGCCCATCGAGCCCGCACCGCCATTCGCTCATGGCTGAACACTAAACAGACACCCTTACCCACAAACAGTAGACACAAGACACAGAACACAAGACACTACCCTCCCCTTTATATCGCTATCACCCCTCTCCACCCCAAGAACCGCGTGATCT
Organism: Malacoraja senta; assembly: GCA_038087875.1. Taxonomy (NCBI): domain Eukaryota; kingdom Metazoa; phylum Chordata; class Chondrichthyes; order Rajiformes; family Rajidae; genus Malacoraja; species Malacoraja senta. Next base: position 48,344 of record JAXLNO010004835.1, on the reverse strand, counting down.
CCTGGGGGAGGCAAAAAACCGGATAAAAACCCAGGTCCAATTCGGGAAAAAAATCCGGGAAATTCCTCTCCGACCCCAATCCAGGCGATCGACACTTGTCCAGGAGATCACTCAGGTCTTACTATACTAACCATACCTAGGTCCATATCCCTGCCCTCTCCCCGTAGCCCCTTATCCCCTTGGCAGCTAAAAAAACATCTATTTTAGACTTAAATATATTTAATGTTTCTGCTTCCACTGCTCCCTGGGGCAGTGAATTCCATAAATTAACCACCCTCTGGGTGAAGAAGTTCTTCCTCATCTCAGTTTTAAAAGAGCCCCCTCTTATTCTACAACTATGTCCCCTAGTTCTAGTTTCCCCGATCATTGGGAACATCCTCGGTGCATCCACCCGATCAAGGCCCCTCACGATCTTATATGTTTCAATGAGATCGCCTCTCATTCTTCTAAACTCCAAAGAGTAGAGTTCCAGCCTACTTAACCTTTCCTCATATGTCAATCCCCTCATTGCAGGAATTAATCTTGTAAACCTTCGCTGCACTGCCTCCAGGGCCAGTACATCCTTTCTTAAGTATGGACCCCAGAACTGTACACAGTATTCCAAATGTGGTCTCACTAATACTGTGTACAGCTGCAGCAAGACCTCCGTGTTTTTATACTCAATCCCCCTAGCAATAAAGGCCAAAACTCCATTGGCCTTCCTGATTGCTTGCTGCACCTGCATACTAACTTTTAGTGATTCATGTACTACTACCCCTAGATCCCTTTGCGTTGCATTACAACGCAGCTCCACCTCATTTAGAAAATAACTTGCCCTATCATTTTTTTTCCCAAAGTGAATGACTTCACATTTATTAGTATTAAATTTCATCTGCCAAGTTGTTGCCCACTCACCTAGCTTATCTATATCCTTTTGCAGACTCTTCCTATCCTCCTCATCCCCTACTTTTCCTCCCATTTTTGTATCGTCCGCAAATTTTGATATATTACACTTGGTTCCCTCCTCCAAATCATTTATATAAATTGTGAACAACTGGGGTCCCAGCACCGACCCTTGCGGAACCCCGCTAGTTACCGGTTGCCATCCCGAGTATGAACCATTTATCCCCACTCTCTGCTTCCTATTTGTTAGCCAATCCTCTACCCATGCTAATATATTACCCCCAATCCCATAATTTTTTATTTTTAGCAATAGTCTCTTATGTGGCACCTTGTCAAAAGCCTTTTGGAAGTCCAAGTATACCACATCCACCGGTTCCCCTTTATCCACCCGGGTTGTTACTTCCTCAAAGAATTCGAGCAGATTCGTTAAACAGGACTTCCCCTTCACAAAACCATGCTGGTTCTGTCCGATGAAGTCATGTTTATCCAAGTGCCCCGTTAGTGTTTCTTTAATAATTGTCTCTAACATTTTACCCACCACCGATGTTAGACTAACCGGTCTATAGTTACCCGCCTTCTGTTTACTTCCTTTTTTAAATATAGGTGTTACATTGGCCATTTTCCAATCCACTGGGACCGTTCCTGCCTCCAGGGAGTTTTGGAAAATTATCACCAATGCATCCACAATCCCCACCGCTATCTCCCTCAAGACCCTTGGATGTAATCCATCAGGCCCAGGGGATTTATCCTCCTTCAGTCTCATTAATTTCCCTAATACCACCTCCTTGGTGATCTTAATAGTATTTAGCTCCTCCATTCCTACCGCCCCCTGTTTATCCAGCGTTGGAATATTTTTTGTGTCTTCTATGGTGAAGACTGATACAAAATACTCGTTTAATGCCTTTGCCATTTCCATGTTCCCCACCAACAACTCTCCAGTCTCACCCTCCAATGGACCAACGTTCACCTTAGCCACCCTTTTTCTTTTTATATAGCTATAAAAACTCTTACTATTAGTTTTTATGTTGTTCGCTAAATTCCTTTCATAGTCTATTTTCCCCGTCTTAATTAATCTCTTAGTTATTTTTTGCTGACCTTTAAATGCTTCCCAATCCTCTACCCTCCCACTATCTCTAGCTACCTTATATGCCCTTGCCTTCAGCCGAATACTATCCTTTATAGTTTTACTGAGCCATGGCTGACTGTTCTTTCCCTTACCCCTTTTTTTCTTCATAGGAATAATTTTTTCTTGAAGGTTATACAGTAGATCCTTAAACGTACACCACTGCTCATGTACCGTCTTATTCTTGAGTCTGCTATCCCAGTCAACTTTGATCAGCTCAGTCCTCATACCTTCATAATCCCCTTTATTTAGACTAAGTACCCTAGCCTGAGTTTCAACCTGCTCTCCTTCTATTTGAATATGGAATTCGACCATATTGTGGTCACTTGTTCCCAACGAGTCCCTAACTATGACATTTTTAATTAATCCTGCTTCATTACACAGGACCAGATCCAAGATTGCCTCCCTCCTTGTCGGTTCTGTGACATACTGTTCTAGGAACCCGTCTCTAATACATTCTATAAATTCTTCCTCTAGTCTACCCTGCCCAGTTTGGTTTGCCCAATTAATATGAAAATTGAAGTCCCCCATGATTACAGCAGTTCCCTTTTTACATGCGTCAACTATTTGCAGATTTATGTTCTGACTAACAGCGTCACAGCTATTTGGAGGTCTATAAATTACACCCACTAGTGTTTTTTTCCCCTTGTTATTCTCTATCTGTACCCAAGCTGTTTCACTATCCTGATCCTTCAACGCAATATCCTTCCTCTCTATTGCCGTTATTCCCTCCCTTATTAAAAGGGCCACCCCTCCTCCCTTTCTTTCCTGTCTATCTTTTCTAATTGTCGAGTACCCCTCTATATTTAACTCCCAATCCTGATCCCCTTGCAGCCATGTCTCCGTAATGGCCACGATATCATAACTATATGTACTTAATTGCACCGTTAATTCATTTATCTTATTTCGAATACTCCGTGCATTTAGATACAGCACTTTCAGATGATTTTTACTACCCTTCCTTTCTGTTTTTGCCCCTTTTACATCTAGAGCTTTATCTTCACACATTCTGGATCCTCCTGTCACATTTTGATTTTCTGTTTCCCCACTGATACCCTGCTCTATATCCTCTACCCCTGCCGTTATTACCCCCCTTGATACCTCCCCCCCGCTACTTAGTTTAAAGACCTCTCTACTGCCCTAGTTATATGATTTGCCAGGACCCCAGTCCCAGCACCGTTCAGGTGAAGTCCGTCCTTACAGAACAGATCCCCCCTGTCCCAGTACTGGTGCCAGTGGCCCAAGAAACCAAACCCATTTTTCCCACACCAGTCTTTGAGCCACGCATTCAGCTTTTTAATTTTTCGTACCCTCGCCGATTTGGCCCGTGGCTCAGGTAGCAATCCGGAGATCAGTACCCTCGAGGTTCTGCTTTTTAATTTATTCCCTAACTGCTCAAACTCGTTCAGCAGATCCTCCTTCCTCGTCCTTCCTATGTCATTGGTCCCCACATGGACCACGACCACTGGATCCTCCCCCTCACTCTGCAAATTTCTCTCCAGCATCGCAGAGATATCCTTAACCCTAGCACCGGGTAGGCAACACAGCCTTCAGGACATGTTCTGCTGGCCGCAGAGAACCTTATCTACCCCCCGAATAATACTATCCCCTATCACCACGGCATTTCTTCTAACTCCCCCCTCTTGAATGGCCCCCTGATCCACGGTGCTGCAGCCAGGTTGCTCATCCCTCCCACAGCCCCTGATCCCGTCCTCACATTGAGTAAGAGCCTCGGTCATGCTCGTCAGGGACAAGGGCTGTGGCTCCTGCCGCATCTCCTCCTGGTTCCCCCTACCTGCCTCGCTTATGGCCACACCTTCCTTTCCCTGCTCACTAACTACTGAATTAGTTAAACTGGTCGGTGTGACCATCCCCTGGCACAAAACATCCAGGTAATACTCCCCCTCCCTGATGCACCGCAGCGTATGAAGTTGGGTCTCCAGCTCATCAATGCGGAGCTCGAGTTCCGCTAGCTTCAAACACTTACTGCAGCTGTAGGGATCATCTACATCAATGGTGTCGACAATTTCCCACATCTCACAGTATTGGCACATCTCCTGGCCACCCATCTTATATAAGTAATTAACTGGTCCTATTAAGAATAAAGTCTGCCTGTGCTTGGCTTCTACTTTTCAACTGTTTTTCCCCCCTCTGACTCACTTCTCTCCTCCCACTCGGGCTAGAGCCAATCAGTCGTATCTCTTGCTAATCTCCTGCTGCTGTTGCTCCCAAATCTACAGCAGTTCTGAATTTGTCTATTCTAAGCTCTGGGCTGTTTCGCTTCCTATTTTTTATCTCAACTAAATTTCGAGTGTTTAGTAAATGATGTGTTTAGTAAATGAGGTGTTTAGTAAATGATGTAAATGTTTTTAAATTTCACAGTTTTGTAACAAGAATGTGAGGAAGGGAATCTCAAGCACACAAACTAATTGATCAATTCAACAGTCTCTCTTGTGTCAATTCACCCCTCAGTCCCAATCTTCCTCATCCAACTGCAGGTCTTACTCTGCATTGGTCAATTGACTAATTTTCACTGACTATCATGGTCAACCCATGAATGTTGAGACATCACCATGAACAACATATTCACTCTCCTAATTTATTGTTGATCCTGATTAACAGCTTGGTTAGTGGCTCTCTAAAGAATGGACAACACTTGCCCTTTCAAAAGTCACCATCCCTTTCACAAAATATCATCTAGCATTAAATGCCTCCAATTCACTTTGCCACTAGTTCAGATTTTATTCTAAAGTGAAAATAACAACATTTCAGAATGGTTTGAGCATCATTAATAGATGATGGATAGGTGATGTTTCGGATCGAGACCCTTCTTTTGAGTCTGAAGAAGGGTCACGACCCGAAACTTCACCTATACATGTCCTCCAGAGATGCTGCCTGACCTGCAGAGGTACTCCAGCACTTTGTGTCCCTTTGTGTATTAACCAGCATCTGCAGTTGTTTGTTTCTACCTTAGACAGAATCAGAATCAGAATCAGATTTTATTCGCCAAGTATGTTTTGCAACATACGAGGAATTTCACTGGCCAGGTCAGTCATACAATTAAAAAGCAAGACACAAAAACACATTTTAACATGAACATCCACCACTGTGACTCCTACACATTCCTCACTGTGATGGAAGGCGAAATAAAGTTCAAGTCCTTCACTTGTGTTCTTCTTCGGTCGGGGGACTCGAGCCATCACCCTGGTGGTCAAATGGTGGACAGTATTGTTTTTGCCAGAATTTAGACCACATTTCTGATGAATTTGATGAAGAGAAATCTTTCTTGAAAAATCTGAAGGAACCTTTCAATAAATCAGACATTGCCCATGTTTTAATGAGAAAAATATCAATTCCTTACCTTGTTCCACAGTCTGGATCAATTGTATTCCACTGTGTTCCAATGTAAAGGGATCGATTGTATTCACATATTGTCTTTCTGCTGATGCAACAAAAGCTTTTCACTGAACCTCCGCACACATGACAATAAACTAAACTGAACCTCAGCTGATCATATCTCCCCATATTCCTTGATCTTAGTCCACATATGACTGGTCACTAGTTTGTGTTTTGCAGTCTTTTTTTCCACTAACCTGTGGTCTTTGTAATTTATGCTTCATTTATGTGTTGTGTTGCCTTAGTCAAAATGCCTCTGATGCTGCTGCAGGCAACATTTTCATTGTACCTGTACCTCGCCATTGTTGTGTATCTGTCAATAAATTCAACAACTACTAAAATGCACTGAATGATTTGGCTCCAGACAAATGTGTGGTAGAGAATGTAACAGATTCTTTGTTCTCCTCATCTTCATCCTTATTGTCTCTTGTCTTCAACCTTTACCCCTGGTCATGGTCTCCCCCAACAGGGAACATCTTCCTCCATCCAGACTGGTCTACCTGTTGGAATTTTCTATGTTTCCATGAGAACCATTGTCATTCTTCTAAACTCCACAAGCCAAATTAACTCAAAGTCTCTTTGTAATTTCCACCATCCCAGGAAGAAGTCAAAACAAGGAGGTTAGGAGATGTGACTTTTCATGGAGGGTTTTTTCAAACTGCTGGAGGTACTCTATGGGTCGAGCAGCATCTATGGAGGGAAAGCGATGATCAGTGTTTTGTATCGTGACCCTGCATTGACTTAAATCATCCCTTTTCAAATACAAATAAATTCTTTGTTTCCAACTTATTTCCACAGATACAGAAGAAGGTATTCATTATGGATCCATCTCCTTCCAGCCAAAAGCATCTGGTGGTAAAATGACTTTATTTAAATATGTTTTAAACTTTTATCACAGTGAGGATTATTGGCACTGAGTAGTCTGAAACCCTGCTGTCTTTGGCCACCTTACAACAGCATCAGGCATTCCTGGGGTAAAGTCCCTCACTCTATCCGTCGACATGAAGTGGGACAGTCAGCTGAGGCTCAGTTAGGAGTCCAACCTTCTCTGGGTGGGTTCAACCTCCCCAGCCTTCTCCGAGTGTGTTCTGGTCCCCTAAACTACAGGGAGTGTGTTCTGGTCCCCTAAACTACAGGAAGTGTGTTTTGGTCCCCTAACCTACTCTAAGTTGGTTCTGGTCCCCTAGCCTACTCTGAATGGGTACAATAGCCACTCCAGAGATCCAACCAGTGACATCCAGGCTGCTGTTACAACACTGTTGTGCATTGTCGTTGGTGATGAGAAGTGAAACCAAGACACCATTTATGTCCATCTGAAGAACTTTCTTCTACACAACTCCTGACTGAGCTAGAAGTGATCAGCGCAAACTTCCTTGAATTACAAATTTTTGATATTGATTAGTAGGACTGGATGTTACAATCCCTAAGTTTCTGCACCACAACTGACCCAATATTCTTGGGGGTGACCACTAGGTGATTTTGCTACCAATCAGACACATCTTCAGTTGTGTACCTCAACATCACTGCGTGTTTCGGCCTTTTATCACAAGACACCCTCAGTCGAGGCAGGTCCACCGCAGGGTGATCAGCCCTGGGTGTGTGTCTTATGGTTAGCCTCTAGATGGTCGCGTGGCAGCCCAGACAGCATCTTTTCTCTTCAGCCACAGCCAGTGACTGCTCCATTCTGCTTTTTTCCTTCCATCTTCCTCTCTACCGCTGACTGTGGCTGGTTGGGCTCTGGACTCGTGTCCGTTGGTGGGACAGTACTTGGTTGAGCTTCGCCTGGGGTGCTGATACCCTGTGGACTGTGGTGGTTAACCTGCCACTGGGCTTCACTCCACTGATTTGGCCTACCTCTTAGAAGGTAATGGTCAATGCGAGGCCCCTCACCAAGCTCTCCCAGGCACTTTTCCCTGCCTTGGTGGATCTTGAGACCCTTCTCTGATGTTATCTTTTCCCAGCCACAGATGCAGCTTCGTAGCTTATGTGCTGCCAGGGCTGCTGCTCTGTCAATTGCTGTGCTAGTTATCTTATTCATAGTCGATTCCTTCCATAGCAATATAAGGGTGTCTTGTTCATGCTGACCATTCCTGCAGCTCACTGTAAATGCAGAGGTATGAGCATACAGATGACAGATGGGTTTTCTGGAATTCAATGTCTTGTTGATCTACTGTCAGGAAGAGCAAAATGTAGTAAGCTTTAGACTTTTATATTCCATTTGTCGTTTCCTTTGTCAACATAATCCACCAGTGTCATTTTTAATTGTGATGTTTGCATTTATTACAGGAAACAGCGATAATACACTGTCCTCCAATCAAGCATCAGGCACTGTAAGTATATTGATTCTTGTTGATGAAATCCCAGATCGTACAAGTATGAATTAAAGCTGTAATCTGTTTACTGATCTAAACAGCGACAACAGCAACGGTCTTAAATACAATTGGTATTTCTTTCTCTTTCAGAACCTTGTTTCTTCAAAGGAAGATGAGTCATCTGTCATCTATGCTGAAACAGTAAAAACATAAACATGAATACTGTGAAGAGAGTGGAAAGTAAAGGCTTGGACTTTGACAAGTGCAACGTTGCAATGTTTGGAATTGAATTTTTTACTTCATCTATATTACTAAAACTAAGATATTGACCACTTTCTGACTTTCTGATTTCTGAAAGAACGCCGCCACTTACGGCCGTGATTTTTGGCCACCTCGCTCACAGTCCCCCTCCGCTGAGCTGGACCGGAGGCTTTTTCCCAGCGATGAAAAATCAGAGAGTTGTTAATGTTTTAGTATTGGTTGTGAGTGTGTGTGTGTGTGTGTGTGTCTGTGTGTGTGTTTTCAGAAATTGTATTGGTTGTAAAGTGTTTGCAAATTTGGAGACTTTAAACGTTTGAATCATTCGGTTTCCACACAATGTTTACCACGTTCTGAAGTTACTTAGCATTTTAGTCTTGGTTGTGTGTGTGTGAGTGACTGTGTGTGTGTGTGTGTGTGTGTGAGTCAGTGTGTGAGTGAATGTGTGTGTGTGAGTGACTGTGTGTGTGTGTGACTGTGTGTGTGTTTGACTGTGTGTGTGTGTGAATGTGTGTGAGTGACTGTGTGTGTGTGACTGTGTGTGTGTTTGACTATGTGTGTGTGTGACTGTGTGTGTCTGTGTGAGTGAGTCTGTGTCTGTGTGAGTCTGTGTGAATGAGTCTGTGTGTGTGTGTGTGTGTGAGTCTGTGTGTGCGTGCGTGCGTGTCTGAGAGTGCGTGCGTGAGTGAGAGAGCGTGCGTGAGTGAGAGTGCGTGTGTGAGTGAGAGTGCGTGCGTGTCTGAGTGTGTGTGTGTCTGAGAGTGTGTGTGTGCCTGAGAGTGTGTGCATGTGTGTGTATAGGGGGGTTGCACGCAAGGTCACCGGGTCAAAGGGCATGATGCATGGAGCCGCTCAATCCATCTGGAGGACATCGCAGCTTCCGGTATATGTTGTTAATACACGAAACGCGTACTTTCCTACCTGTTAAAAACCGCCAAAATGGCGAATTTTTGCGCTGTAAATAATTGTGGAAGTCGGGGTAACCGTGAGAGACATCTATCCTACTTCAGAATTCTAAACGTGAAGCGAAATGAAGGTAAAGAGAAGCGAGAGCTGAAGGGACAACAACAGCTAAAGTGCTTGGCGAACATTGGCCATGCAGATATCGAGATTGAAAATATTGGGAATTATCGCCTTTGCTCACTGCATTATTTTGCAAGGCATTATTTGTGTTTTTTCTTGATTCCTTTGGTATCGGGTAGGGGGCGCTGCCCTGGGCAGCGGCCATGTCAGCAGCACGTCAGTTTTTTCAACTTTTTTTTATTTTTTAGTATGTTTTAAAGTATGTATTTTGTGTTTCTTTGTGTGTCTTGCGTGGGGGGTGGTGTGGGGGGGTAAGGGGGAAACTGCTTCGGTCGCCTCCTCCATGGAGAGGCAACTTTTTCCAGGTCGCCTCCCCCGTGGCCTAACATCAAGGATCGGCGCGGCCTTTCCCGGAGACGCGCCCGGGGCTTCAGCGGCGGGCGCAGCGTGGACTCTCGGCGTGGAGCGGGTGAGCCCTCGCTGGGGCTCGCTGGAGGGGAGCGCTCCGTTTCGCTGGCCCGGGGCAGCCAGCAGCCTGAAGTCGCAGCCTGAAGTCGTGGTCTGCAGAGCTCCAGCTGGTGCGGCGTCTACAGCCCGGGATCCCTCGTGGGGGACCCGGTGGGGGAAGAAGAAGCCATCACTGCCGGCCCGCGGCCAACTTCTACCGCGGGGCCGGCATGGACTTACCAACACCCCTGCAGGGGAGCTTCGACCGCCGGCCCTGCAGTCTACGGTGCTTCTGTGGCGGAGACTTTAAATCTCGACAGCCGGCCTGCGGCCTACAACAACTTAAAGCCGCGGTCTCCGGTGAGGAAGAGCCGATCCTGGACTGACTCTGGACTCTGGTCCTGTTCACGGAGGGGAAATGGAGGAGGATTGGCCAAATTGTTGTGCCTTTCACCACAGTGTTGAATGCTGTGGTGGATGTTTGTGTTACATTTTTTTTTTTATTGTGGTTGTGTGTTCTTATTATTGTATCGCTGCTGACAACCCAAAATTCCACCAGCTTGGCTGTGTGGTCATTAAAAATACTATACTATACTATACTATCTAAAAAGTTTCAGAAGTGATAAATCTGGCTGTAAAATTTTAAAATCGCCCATGGTTCTGAAGTGGGTTTGTACATGCAAAAAGGAAATGCTTCTGAAGCTAAATTTATCATTAAAGAAATCTCCAGACTTACGAGTGATGTGTAGAAAAGTTTTCTATCATAATGCTATTGAGATGAATATTTTGGCAAATAATAAAATGTCCTGACAGCTTAAACACCCACTGTCCTTCAATAGGATATTGTTAATTTGCTGAGGTTGATTATGTCCAATTAACAGGTAACAATTATGCCATTCTTTGGCTTGCATCTGAGTAAAATGTAATTTGGGTGATCACAGAGGAAGAGGACTTAACTTTTTGATGCCGTGGACATTTTGAATCTGTTGTGGGGGGAAGTTCATGTTGAATTCTATAATGTGTTGTGTCATTATTTCTTTTATGTAAAGCACTTTGGTTTCAACACGAGTTGATTTAAACATGCTATATAAATAAAATGTACTTACTTACTTACGTATGGTTTGTGATTTTTTTACCCACACCCACCCAAAACCACCCTCACCCACTCGAAACCACCCTCACCAACCACACCCACCCTCACCCACCGGAAACCACCCACACCCACCCGAAACCATGCTCACCCACCCGAAACCACCCTCACCCACCCTTAAAGGGTCTTGGTGAGACCACACCTGGAGTATTGCGTACAGTTTTTGTCTCCTAATCTGAGGAAAGACATTCTTGCCATAGAGGGAGTACAGAGAAGGTTCACCAGACTGATTCCTGGGATGTCAGGACTTTCATATGAAGAAAGACTGGATAGACTCGGCTTGTACTCGCTGGAATTTAGAAGATTGAGGGGGGGATCTTATGGAAACTTACAAAATTCTTCAGGGGTTGGACAGGCTAGATGCAGGAAGATTGAACCCGATGTTGGGGAAGTCCAGAACAAGGGGTCACAGTTTAAGGATAAGCGGGAAGTCTTTTAGGACCGAGATGAGAAAAACATTTTTTTTTCACACAGAGAGTGGTGAATCTGTGGAATTCTCTGCCACAGAAGGTAGTTGAGGCCAGTTCATTGGCTATATTTAAGAGGGAGTTAGATGTGGCCCTTGTGGCTTAAGGGGTCAGGCGATATGGAGAGAAGGCAGGTACAGGATACTGAGTTGGATGATCAGCCATCTTCTTCTGTCGTGTGTCTTTTAGACCTGCAGCTCTGTTGAGGCGAGCCAGGCCAATGTATCATCGTCCAGGTCAATCAGACCTCGTTCACCGTTCGGTCGCCGATGTGTGCTCCACGGTCTGTGTTGGGTCCCCACACTCGCAGGAGGCACTCGCTGTCCACGAGGCCCCCACCTCTTCATCACTACTCCATAGCGTCCTCAAGCGGTTGAGGGTTGACCACTGCTTTCGGGGCAGGTCCTGGCCAGGGACGTCCATGGGGTCATCGATGTAATGGTGTAGCCTAGATGTTTCCGCTGACTTCAACTGGTCTCTCCATCTCGTCTTGACCATCTGGTCAAAGACAGCCTCTACGCGGCCTCCTCTACGAGTAGCTTACAGGATCATAAGCCCACAAAGCGAAACCAATGTCTTTACCACGTCTGCAGACCGCTAAAATCCATGCCTCCCCAGGCCAGGCGACACCGTTAAATGCCGCCAACTGTCGAGGTTTAGCGCTACTGCAGCTCAATGTTGAAGGCCTTACCACCGCCAAGCTCAACGTCATCGAACAGATGATCAGCCATGATCACATTGAATGACGGTGCTGGCTCGAAGGGCCGAATGGCCTGCTCCTGCACCAATTGTCTATGTTTCTATGAAACCGCCCTCACCAGAAACCACCCACAAAACCACCCTCACGCACCCACACCCACCCTCAACCACGCACACCCACCCACCCGAAACCACCCTCAACCACCCACACACCCGAAACCACCCTCAACCACCCACACACCCGAAACCACCCTCACCCACCCTCAACCACCCACACACCCGAAACCACCCTCACCCACCCGAAACCACCCTCACCCACCAGAAACCACCCTCACCCACCCGAAACCACCCTCACCCACCCGAAACCACCCTCACCCACCCGCCCAAAGCTCCAACCGCCAACCGCCGACCTACCTGCCTTCACGAAGATGGCCGCCGGCTGCCGACCTCACCTGCCCTCACCAAGATGGCCGCCGAATGCCGACCTCACCAAGATGTTCTCTATCACTCTATGACTAAGTAACTGCAACATTTTACCTTCAGTGTGAAGCAGCATCTTCATATTCGCCGCCATTTTGTGTCGGCCTTCACATTTGAAAACAAACCGCCATCGAGCCACTGCCAGCTGAAGCCACGCCCTCGGATCGCGGGTGACGTCACGGCGCAGGGAGGGCGGACGTCACGGCGCAGGGTGGGCGGGGAGGACGAACGTCACGGCGCAGGGCGGTACATCTTAATCTTGTTCACGCACCACGTCTCCAACCGCCAACCCCGCCCCCGCCCGCGACCTCACCTGCCCTCACCAAGATGGCCGCCCCCCCCCCCCCCCCGAGGCCGAGTCTCCCCGTCGACCGCATGAAAATGGCGGCGCGCGGGCGGGCGGAGAAACGGCAGTTGGTGACGTCGCTGCCGACTGACCTGAGGAAATTAAATAATGATCATCAGCGGCTGCAGCGGATTGTGCGGGATCGGGTCACGTGGGGGAGAAGTGAGTGGGTGAGTGAGGTCAATGACCACATACAGTACAGTACAGTACAGTACAGTACAGGCCGGTACAGTCACGTGTGTGGACATGTGTGTGGGGGGGAGAGAGAGAGCTGAGGGCAATCTCCCCGTCTGGAGCAGCGTCCTGAGATAAAACACCTTATAAATAAACATCTCCCTCTCTCTGGCTCCCAACCCCCCCTCTCTGTAAATAATCAATAAATCACCACATAAACTGCACGTCTGGGGGAATAAACCCGGTAAATCTGGGGTAAATAATGTTATAAACACACAGGGGAGCGGAATAAACCCGGTAAATCTGGGGTAAATAATGTTATAAACACACAGGGGAACAAAGTAAACCCTGTCTGGGGTAAAACTGAGGTAAAGTAAATAAGTTTATTGGCCAAGTATTCACATACAAGGAATTTGCCTTGGTGCTCCGCCCACAAGTAACAACATGACATACAGTGACAGTAAATAATGTTATAATACAGTAAATAATGTTATAAACCCACAGGGGAGCGGAATAAACCCGGTCTGGGGTAAAACGGAGGTAAATAATGTTGTAACCACACAGGGGTACAAAATACATCCAGTCTGTGCTAAAACTGGGGTAAATAATGTTATAAACACACAGGGGAGCAAAATAAACCCGGTCTGGGGTAAATAATGTTATAAACCCACAGGGGAACAAAATAAACCCAGTCTGGGGTAAAACTGAGGTAAAGTAAGGAAGTTTATTGGCCAAGTACTCACATACAAGGAATTTGCCTTGGTGCTCCGCCCACAAGTAACAACATGACATACAGTGACAGTAAATAATGTTATAATACAGTAAATAATATTAGAAACACACAGGGGAGCGGAATAAACCCCGTCTGGGGTAAAACTCGGGTAAATAATGTTATAAACACACAGGGGAACAAAATACACAAACAGCCTCACAGCCATCAGGATTTTGAACTCAACTCAAACAAAAGTCTAAATATTAATAGCCCATTATCAGTTTATTTGCACTTTATCTGTTTTATTTATACATGTGTGTATATATTTATACAATGGTATATGGACACACTGATCTGTTCTGTATTCATGCCGTCTATATTCTTTTGTGCTGAAGCAAAGCAAGAATTTCATTGTCCAATCTGGGACACACGACAATAAACTCTCTTGAATCTTGAATAAACCCGGTCTGGGGTAAAACTGAGGTAAATAATGTTATAAACACACAGGGGAGCAAATTAAACCCGGTCTGGGGTAAAACTGGGGTAAATAATGTCATAAACACACACGGGAGCGGAATAAACTGGGCTGTGGAGTCGTTCCCAAAACATCCGACCCCGACCCCTCGGTAAAATAATTCTAAATCTGCTGTGATGACATTACACAAGTTGGCATTTCATAAGAACCACATGAATCCTCAGGCTGCCTTTTAAACCCGTGTCCATAAAGTTTTGAATCTAACGATTGTATCTGTGCTATTCTGGCTTTTTTAAATGTTTAATCTTCAAATAAAAACCATAATTCATTATGCTAAAAGAAAACAAAATGGTAGAAAGGACCATGACAAAATTAAAGTTCTATTGAATTAAGTAAAAATTATAAAAGCATTACTCCAAAATGTATTAAACTAAGGCCACAGGTATGAGCTAAATGGCTAAATTATGACAAAAAAAACATCATGCGCATAGAAACCATAGAAAATAGGTGCAGGATGAGGCCATTCGGCCCTTCGAGCCAGCACCGCCATTCATTGTGTTCATGGCTGATCATGCCCAATCAATAGAGGGAGTGCAGAGAAGCCATAGAGGGAGTGCAGAGAAGGTTCACCAGACTGATTCCTGGGATGTCAGGACTTTCATATGAAGAAAGACTGGATAGACTTGGCTTATACTCGCTAGAATTTAGGAGATTGAGAGGGGATCTTATAGAAACGTACAAAATTCTTATGGGGTTGGACAGGCTAGATGCAGGAAGATTGTTCCCGATGTTGGGGAAGTCCAGGACAAGGGGTCACAGCTTAAGGATAAGGGGGAAATCCTTTAAGACCGAGATGAGGAAAAACTTTTTCACACAGAGAGTGGTGAATCTCTGGAACTCTCTGCCACAGAGGGTAGTTGACGCCAGTTCATTGGCTATATTTAAGAGGGAGTTAGATGTGGCCCTTGTGGCTAAAGGGATCAGGGGGTATGGAGAGAAGGCAGGTACGGGATACTGAGTTGGATGATCAGCCATGATCATATTGAATGGCGGTGCAGGCTCGAAGGGCCGAATGGCCTACTCCTGCACCTATTTTCTATGTATCTATGTAATAACCTGTGCCTGCCTTCTCCACATATCCCTTGATTCCACTAGCCCCTAGAGCTCTATCTAACTCTCTCTTAAATCCATCCAGTGATTTGGCCTCCACTGCCCTCTGTGGCAGGGAATTCCATAAATTCACAACTCACTGGGTGAAAACTTTTTTTCTCACCTCAGTCTTAAATGACCTCCCCTTTATTCTAAGACTGTGGCCCCTGGTTCTGGACTCGCCCAACATTGGGAACATTTTTCCTGCATCTAGCTTGTCCAGTCCTTTTATAATTTTATATGTTTCCATAAGATACCCCCTCATCCTTCTAAACTCCAGTGAATACAAGCCTAGTCTTTTCAATCTTTCCTCATATGACAGTCCCGCCATCCCAGGGATCAATCTCGTGAACCTACGCTGCACTGCCTGAATCACAAGGATGTCCTTCCTCAAATTAGGAGACCAAAACTGTATACAATACTCCAGATGTGGTCTCACCAGAGACCTATACAACTGCAGAAGAACCTCTTTACTCCTATACTGAAATCCTCTTGTTGTGAAGGCCAACATTCCATTAGCTTTCTTCACTGCCTGCTGTACCTGCACGCCAACTTTCAGTGACCGGTGTACAAGGACACCCAGGTCTCGCTGCACCTCCCTTACCTAACCTAACCCCATTGAGATAATAATCTGCCCCCTTGTTTTTGCCGCCAAAGTGGATAACCTCACATGTATCTATATTATACTGCATCTGCCACGCATCTGCCCACTCACTCAACCTGTCCAGGGCACCCTGCAACGTCCTAACATCCTCTTCACAGTTCACACTGCCACCCAGCTTTGTGTCATCTGCAATAGTGCAATAGAAATTAAAAGTAAATGCCTTGGTAGTTAAGTTTGCTACAAAAGTACATACCTAAAATGTATTAATAAAAGTCTGAGGAACAGAATTGCTTCTGTCAGAGAAAGAGAGAGAGAGAGAGAGAGAGAAAGTGGAGGGAGGAGCGGAGTGAGAGGCTGGAGGTGGAAAGGGGGTGAAGTGAGTAGCGGGGGGAAACAGGCAGCAAAGGGAGGGGGGAGGATTAAAGGGGGCGTGGGTTTGGTGGCGAGGGGGATGAATGGGGGCAGGGAACTGGGGGGAGATAGAAGAGTCAGGTGAGGCAAGGAAGGGGGTAGGGAGCCAGGTGGGGTGGGTTCACATTGTTAGGGGGTGGGGAGGAGGAGGGTGGGAGCAAAGGGGGGTAAGGAACAGGAGGCAGCAGGGGTAAGGGGCAGGGAGCCACAGGAAGGAGGTCACATTGTTTGGGGGTGGGGAGGGTGTTGCAGTTTAGGAAGTCAAACCAGGGCAGGGTCTTCACTGAATGGCGGGGCGCTGGGGGAATGTGTGGAGCCGAGGGATCCAGGAGTGCAAGTACGAGTTGGGCCGAAGGGCCTCTTTCCAACGCTGTATCACTCTGTGAATCTATGACAAAGTGCTGGAGTAATTCAGCGGGTCAGGCAGCATCTGTGGAGAAGATAGACAAAAAGGGCTGGAGTAACTCAGCGGGTCAGGCAGCATCTGTGGAGAGAAGGAATGGGTGACATTTTGGCTCGAGACCCTTCTTTGGTTTAGTTTAGTTTAGAGATGCAGCGCAGGAAACCCCCCCTCTCTGTAAATAATCAATAAATCACCACATAAACTGCACGTTTGGGGGAATAAACCCGGTAAATCTGGGGTTAATAATGTTATAAACACACAGGGGAGCGGAATAAACCCGGTCTGGGGTAAAACTGAGGTAAATAATGTTATAAACACACAGGGGAGTGGAATAAACCCGTTAAAACTGGGGTAAATAATATTATAAACACACAGGGGAGCGGAATAAACCCGGTAAAACTGGGGTAAAGTAAGTAAGTTTATTGGCCAAGTATTCACATACAAGGAATTTGCCTTGGTGCTCCGCCCACAAGTAACAACATGACATACAGTGACAGTAAATAATGTTACAATACAGTAAATAATATTAGAAACACACAGATCCTTACTTAGACAAATCAGCAAAACAAAGAAGGAGTAATACAAAATCTAAGACTAGTGAATTTCTAAATACATATATAAAAAATACTAACATAACAGATGTCTGGAGATCTGCTAACCCAGCAGGAAGGGAATACTCATTTTACTCTTCGGTACATAAAACATACTCAAGAATTGATTATTTTTTAGTGGATAGGAAATTAATGCCATATATAATTAACCCAACTTACCATATTAGTAGTATTTCTGATCACTCTCCATTGACTTTTTTAGTAAAATTTGAAGGAATGCCGGGAAAGATTTTTTTTTGGAGGTTTAACACATATATATTAAATGACTTACAGGGTTATCAATATTTGAAACAACAAATTATATCATTTTTTGAGATAAATGATACACCAGGTACCTCACCTTCTTTAATATGGAAACTTTTAAGCATTTATTAGAGGAATTATAATTTCATTATGAAATTTTTCAAAATAAGAAGAATAAGACAGAACAGATGCTGTTAGAACAAGAAATAAGACAGTTAGAGTTAGATAATGCTAAAGATCCCACTATAGATAAACATAATAAGATAATACTACTGAAATTTAAACTTAACGAAATTCTCTCGGCAAGAGTAATAAGATTATTCCAAATTACAAAACAGGAACATTTTGAGTTTGGTGACAAACCACATAAGCTGTTGTCGCGTCAATTGAAAAAACAGGAAAAGGAAAATACTATAAATAAAATTAAATCTGAGAATGGTGAATTACTAACACTACCTAAAGATATCAATAAAAGATTTGTTCAATTTTATCAGAATTTATACACATCAAAAACCAAAACAGAAGATAGTAAAATTACAAATTTTTTAGATAAATGTAATCTACCAAAACTTGACCTTTTGGAACAAGAAGAACTAGGAGCGCAAATTACAATCGAAGAAATAGGTGAAACAATAAAATTGCTGAAAAATGGTAAGAGACACCGGGACCAGATGGTTTTAGTAATGAATTTTATAAAAAGTTTCATGAGATAACGACCCCCTATCTATTTAATTTATATACTCACGTTTTTAAAGAAAATAAATTACCTGAAACATTAGCAGAATCAACTATTACGCTTATTCCAAAGAAAGATAAAGATCTAGAGAACCGGGCTCATATAGAGCTATATCACTTTTAAATACCGACCAGAAAATTCTAAGCAAAGACTTTAGCTAGAAGACTAAGCAAATATATTAGTAAATTGATAAACCCTGATCAAACGGGTTTATACCCAAAAGATATTCATTTAATAATTTGAGACGCCTGTTTAATATAATGTACTCACATAAAAAGGAAGAAAAAGACTTAGCAATTATTTCTTTGGACGCAGAGAAAGCATTTGATCAGGTAGAATGGCAGTATTTATACATAGTATTACAAAAATTTAATATGGGAGAGAATTTTATTGCATGGGTGAAATTATTATATGATAAACCGATGGCAAGAATATTAACTAACAGCATGTTATCTCAAAAATTTCAATTATCAAGGGGTAATAGGCAGGGATGTGCTTTATCACCCCTGCTATTTTGCCCTTATGATAGAACCTCTGGCTGAAAGTATAAGAAGCCATCCGAATATTCAGGGTTATAATACTAGGGACTCAAATAATAAAATTTCATTGTATGCAGACGATATTTTGTTATATATAACTAATTCACAAACGAGCATACCAAATTTATTAAATTTAATAGAGGAATTTGGGTCCTTTTCAGGATATAGAATAAACTGGAACAAAAGTGAAATTATGACGTTAAAACCTCAAGAATCCACACACTTATTGAAATTCCCCTTTAAAATAGCAACAGAAAAATTCAAATATCTGGGTATACAGATTACTAGAAAACATAAAGCTTTATTCAACGCTAATTTTATACCCTTAATAAATAAACTTAATATAATGATAAATTTTGGAAAACACTCCCTTTATCATTAATAGGCAGAATAAATGCTATTAAAATGAGCTTCTTACCACAGTTATTATACTTATTTCAATCTATACCAGTATATGTACCAAAATATTTCTTCTCTAAACTGAATGCTAATATTACTAATTTTGTTTGGGATTACAAATCACATAGAATTAAAAAAGAACACTTATGTAAACCAAAAGATGTCGGGGGACTTTCACTCCCTAATTTTTTGTATTACTATTGGGCAATACATATTAAGAATATAATTTACTGGTTGGATAGTTCAACTCAACAGACAGAATGGATAAAAATGAGAAAGAGGATTGTTATCCTTGTAATATAGGAACAATCCTCTTCTCCCCGAAAAAAATGAACAATACAATATATAAGAAAAACCCAATTATACAAGATACAATAAGAATATGGAAACAAATAAAACTATCCTTAAAATTAAGAAACCTATCATTGTTAACACCGATAGCGAATAATCCCTTTATTTAAACCATCTATGATGGATAAAATATATAATCAATGGGAAAGTTTAGGAATTAAAAGGATCGGGGATATGTATGAAATGGGAGATTTATTATCATTTCAACAATTACAATTAAAATTTAACTGAAAAACACTCATTATTTTAAATATTTTCAGATTTATAATTTTTTGAAGACATACATACAGGGATATCAAAAAATAACTCCTGATTTACTAGAAGAAGTAATGAATATAAAAGCTGATACACAAAAATTAATAGCATATTTATATAATAGTATCTTAAATATAGATTTACCTGTGACCGAGGTAATTAGAGAAGAGTGGGAACGGGAATTATTGATAAAAATACGAAGGCTACATGGGAAAAGTATTTGACATACATTCACAAGTGTTCGATTAACGCAAGACAATAATCTAATCCAATTTAAAATTTTACATAGATTATATTACTCAAAAACAAGATTAAATACATTTTAACCAAATATATCGCCCATTTGCGATAAATGTTTAACCCAAGAAGCAACTATAACACACTCTTTTGTTTCTTGTATAAAACTTCATGGATTTTGGAGTGATATTTTCGAAATATTTACAAAACTATTTAAGACAAACATGGAACCCAATAATGAATTGATTATATTTGGGGTAATGGAAGACGGGAACAAATTGAGTTCATCTGAAAAGTCAATTTTTAATTATGGTTTAATAATAGCAAAAAAATTAATATTGACATTTTGGAAAAATACACCAATGCCAACGCAACGCTCAAAATGTGGATTGCAAGTATGTTGGATACCGCACATCTTGAGGAAATGCGATTCCTCCTAATAGATAAATTTGACCAATTCATAACGAGTTGGTCTCCATTTGTCGTCTTTTTGGAAACGTATGGTGCAAAACAGGTGTAAAAGCTAATCCGTGACTGCGGATGGTCAAGATTATAAATGATCTTCAATTTTCTTTCTTCTCATCTTTTCTTTTATTCTCTCTCTTCTATTTTCTATGTCTCAACTTTCTTATTTCATTCTTTATTTTTCTTTTTTCACACACTATATATCTCACATTTTTCTATTTTTCATTATCTAACTTTTTTCTTTTTCTTCTTTATTTCAAATTTTTTTAAAAATAAGAAGCTGTACATGAAAGGTATTATGAAAATATGATTGTATACAATTGTACTTACTTCTAATAAAATAAAAATAAAAAATAAAAAAGAAACACACAGGGGAGCGGAATAAACCCGTCTGGGGTATAACTAGGGTAAATAATGTTATAAACACACAGGGGAACAAAATACACAAACCGGGTATTCCCAAATACACAATACACAGCCATCAGGATATTGATCTCAACTCAAACAAAACTCTGAATATTAATAGCCCATTATCAGTTTATTTGCACTTTATCTGTTTTATTTATACATGTGTGTATATATTTATACAATGGTATATGGACACACTGATCTGTTCTGTATTCATGCCGTCTATATTCGTTTGTGCTGAAGCAAAGCAAGAATGTCATTGTCCTATCTGGGACACACGACAATAAACTCTCTTGAATCTTGAATAAACCCAGTCTGGGGTAAAACAGAGGTAAATAATGTTATAAACACACAGGGGAGCTAATTAAACCCGGTCTGGGGGTAAAACTGGGGTAAATAATGTCCTAAACACACACGGGAGCGGAATAAACTGGGCTGTGGAGTCGTTCCCAAAACATCCGACCCGACCCCTAGGTAAAATAATTCTAAATCTGCTGTGATGACATTACACAAGTTGGCATTTCATAAGAACCACATGAATCCTCAGGCTGCCTTTTAAACCCATGTCCATAAAGTTTTGAGTCTAACGGTTGTATCTGTGCTAATGTGGGTTTTTTTTAATGTTTATTCTTGAAATAAAAACCATAATTCATTATGCTAAAAGAAAACTAAATGGCAGAAAGGACCATGACAAAATTAAAGTTCCATTGAATTAAGTAAAAATTATAAAAGCATTACTCCAAAATGTATAAACTAAGGCCACAGGTATGAGGTAAATGGCTAAATTATGACAAAAAAAAAAACGGAGAGAGAGAGAGAGAGAGAGAGAGAGAGAGAGAGAGAGAGGAGAAGAGAGAGAGAGAGAGAGAGAGAGAGAGAGAGAGAGAGAGAGAGAGAGAGAGAGAGAGAGAGAGAGAGAGAGAGAGAGAGAGAGAGAGAGGAGAGGGGAAGAGAGAGGGAGAGGGAGAGGAGAGGGAGAGGGAGAGGGAGGGAGGGAGGGAGGGAGGGAGGGAGGGAGGGAGGAGGGAAGGAGGGAGAGGGAGAGAGAGAGAGAGAGAGAGAGAGAGAGAGAGAGAGAGAGAGAGAGAAAAAGAAAAAAAAAACCCTACGCAGGTCAAGGGGAGAATGTGCAGACTGCACAGACAGCACCCGTAGTCAGAATGGAGCCCGGGTCTTTTGGCGGTGAGGCAGCAACTGTGCCGCTGCGCCCCTGTGCCGCGCAGAATTATATAACGGTTTCCTCCGCCATACATGCACCCAATATGTGCTAGTGATGTCCTGTTTGCCAGCTTGTTGACCCTCTGTGTTCCCCTCCTGCAGGGTTTAGGAGCCGTTGCTGCGGACAGAGAGACGGGGACGTGAGCGGCCATTGAGGGCGGCCAGGGTGCCGGTGAGCCCCATTCCCCCATCTGCTCGGTGTGGGCTGAGCTTCGAGGGGCTGAGATTCGATGGGGGACCACAAGACGGGGCACATCAAGGAGAAGCGTTATGAGTGTGACGTGTGTGGCAAGGCCTGGCGGTGCCCGAGCCGGCTGGACATCCACCGGCGGGTGCACATGGGAGAACGCCCCTTCGACGGCTCGGAGTGCGACAAGAGCTTCAAGATGGCGAAACAGCTGAAGATGCACCAGCGGGTTCACACTGGCGAGAAGCCCTATTGCTGCGGTACCTGCGGCAAGAACTTTGCCCAGTTGTCGGGGCTGAGGAACCACCGGCGGGTGCACAGCAGTGAGCAGCCCTTCACCTGCTCCAACTGCGGCAAAGGCTTCAAGTCGTCGTTGGACCTGAAGTGCACAGACGTGTGCACACCGGGGAGCGGCCCCACACCTGCGTCCAGTGCGGCAAGGGTTTCGCCCTCTCCGGCAAACTGCTGTCCCACCAGCGCACCCACACCGGCGAGCGCTCCTACACCTGCAGCTACTGCGGCAAGGGCTTCACCCAGTCTAATTACCTGCTGTCCCACCAGCGCACCCACACCGGTGAGCGCCCCTTCACCTGCGCCCAGTGCGGCAAGGGTTTCGCCCTCTCCGGCAGACTGCTGAGGCACCAGCGCACCCACACCGGCGAGCGCCCCTACACCTGCGTCCAGTGTGGCAAGGGCTTCACCCAGACCAGTCACCTGCTGTCACACCAGCGCACCCACACCGGCGAGCGCCCCTACACCTGCGCCCAGTGCGGCAAGGTTTCGCCCTCTCCGGCACCCTGCTAAGGCACCAGCGCACCCACACCGGCGAGCGCCCCTACACCTGCGCCCAGTGCGGCAAGGGTTTCGCCTCTCCGGCAGACTGCTGAGGCACCAGCGCACCCACACCGGCGAGCGCCCCTACACCTGCGTCCAGTGTGGCAAGGCTTCACCCAGACCAGTCACCTGCTGTCACACCAGCGCACCCACACCGGCGAGCGCCCCTTCACCTGCGCCCAGTGCGGCAAGGGTTTCGCCTTCTCCGGCACCCTGCTGAGGCACCAGCGCACCCACACCAGCGAGCGCCCCTACACCTGTGTCCAGTGCGGCAAGGGTTTCGCCCTCTCCGGCACCCTGCTGAGGCACCAGCGCACCCACACCAGCGAGCGACCCTACACCTGCGTCCAGTGCGGCAAGGGTTTCACCAGCTCCAGCAGCCTGCGGTCCCACCAGCACACCCACACCGGCGAGCGTCCCTACACCTGCAGCTACTGTGGCAAGGGCTTCATCTGCTCCAGCCACCTGCTGTCCCACCAGCGCACCCACACCGGCGAGCGTCCCTACACCTGCAGCTACTGCGACAAGGGCTTCATCTGCTCCAGCCACCTGCTGAGGCACCAGCGCACCCACACCGGCAAGCGCCCCTACACCTGCGTCCAGTGCGGCAAGGGTTTCATCCGCTCCAGCAGGCCTGCGGTCCCACCAGCGCACCACACCGGCGAGCGTCCCTACACCTGCAGCTACTGCGACAAGGGCTTCATCTGCTCCAGCCACCTGCTGTCCCACCAGCGCACCCACACCGGCGAGCGCCCCTTCACCTGCGCCCAGTGCGGCAAGGGTTTCGCCCTCTCCGGCACCCTGCTGAGGCACCAGCGCACCCACACCGGCGAGCGCCCCTACACCTGCGTCCAGTGCGGCAAGGGTTTCACCCACTCCAGCAGCCTGCGGTCCCACCAGCGCACCCACACCGGCGAGCGCCCATACACCTGCGCCCAATGCGGCAAGGGCTTCGCCAGCTCCACCAGACTGCTGTGCCACCAGAGGGTGCACACCGGCGACCGTCCCGTCCCCAGCCCGGTGTGTGGAGAGCGCTTTACCATGGCCTCCCACGCCCTGTCTCACCAGTGCGTGCACACCCGTGGCCAGCCCTACAACTGCCCGTACTGCGGTGAGGAGTTTGACAGCTCGCGGGGGTTGCGGCAGCACCGGCGGACCCACGCCGGCGAGCAGCTGCTCCCACTGCGACAAGAGAGCACGGGGGCTGCGGGAGCACCAGCGGTTACACACCGGAGAGAGACCTTATGTGTGCGCTGAGTGTGGCAAGGGTTTCACCCGCCTTGACCGCCTGCTGGAGCACCGACAAGTCCACACCGGCCAGCGCCGCTTCACCTTCCTGCTCTGCAGCAAGCCCTTTGCCGGCTCCTCCAGCCTGCTGGCACACCGCCACGTGGATAGATAGGGGCTGTTTAGGTAGACACAAAATGCTGGAAGTAATGGGTAACGTTTCAGGGTCGAGACCTATCTTAAGTGTCGACCTGAAACATCACCCATTCCTTGTCTCCAGAGATGCTGCCTGTCCCACTGAGTTACTCCAGCACTCTGTGAATGTCACCTTATCCATGTTCTCCACAGATGCTGCCTGACCCGCTGAGTTACTCCAGCACTCTGTGTTAGTCATAGAGTGATACAGTGTGGAAACAGGCCCTTCGGCCGAACTTGCCCACACCGACTAACATGTCCCAGCTACACTAGACCCACCTGCCTGTGTTTGGTCCATATCTCTCCAAACTTGTCCTATCCATGTAACTGTCTAACTGTTTCTTGGGATAGTCACAGCCTCAACTACCTCCTCTGACAGTTTGTTCCATACTCCCACCACCCTCTGTGTGAAAAGGTTACCCCTCAGTTTCCTTTTAAATCTTTTTCCTTCACCTTGAACTCATGTCCTCTGGTCCTCGATCCCCCCCACTCTGGGCAAGAGATTCTGTGCATCTAACTAAATTGTGTTCTATGCAAAATTTCAGCAACTGCAGTATCTTCTGTCTCCCTCACCTATATCCACCTATCACTTCTGAAGAAGGGTCTCAACCTGAAACGTCACCCATTCCTTCTCTCTAGAGATGCTGCCTGTCCCGCTGAGTTACTCCAGCATATTGTGTCCACCTGTCACTTGCCAGGCTTTGTCCAGCCCCCATCTCTCTTTTCCAGCTTCCTCCCCCCACCCTCTCCACTCAGTCTGAAGAAGGGTCCTGACTCAAAACGTCGTCTGTCCTTTCCCTCTAAAGCAGTGGAGGAACTCAGTAGGTCAGGCCGCACCTGTAGAGGGAAGGGAATCTAAGGCGACCACTCCCTCCTCTCCTTTCCAACTTTCTTCACCCCCCACACCAAGCAGTCTGAAGAAGGGTCCTGACCTAGAATGTTGCCTGTCCATGCTCTCCAGATGTGCAAGTTACTCCAGGAGATTGTGTCTCTCTTTGTAAATCGACATCTGCTGTTCCTTCTTTACGTATGTGAATAGGAAAACATTAGTTAAGACCAAAGTTTGACTCTTGAAGACTGAAAAAGGTGAATTTATTATGGGGAACAAGGAAATGGCAGATGAGTTGAACAGGTACTTTGGATCCGTCTTCACTAAGGAGGACACAAACAATCTTCCTGATGTACTAGTGGCCAGAGGATCTGGGGTGACGGAGGAACTGAAGGAAATCCATATTAGGCAGGAATGGTGTTGGATAGACTGATGGGACTGAAGGATGATAAATCCCCTGGGCCTGATGGTCTGCATCCCAGAGTATTTAAGGAAGTGGCTCTAGAAATTGTGGACGCATTGGTGATCATTTTCCTATGTTCCATAGATTCAGGATCAGTTCCTGTGGATTGGAGGGTAGCTAATGTTACCCCACTTTTAAGAAAGGCGGGAGAGAGAAAACGGAATTATAGACCAGTTAGCCTGACATCGGTGGTGGGGAAAATGCTGGAGTCAATTATAAAAGATGAAATAGCCGAACATTTGGATAGCAGTAACAGGATCGGTCCGAGTCAGCATGGATTTACGAAGGGGAAATCATGCTTGACTAATCTGGAATTTTTTGAGGATGTAACTAGGAAAATGGACAAGGGAGAGCCAGTGGATGTAGTGTACCTGGACTTTCAGAAAGCATTTGATAAGGTCCCACATAGGAAATTAGTGGCCAAAATTCGGGCACATGGTATTGGGGGTAGAGTGCTGACATGGATGGAGAAGTGGTTGGCAGACAGGAAACACAGAGTAGGGATTAACGGGTCCCTTTCAGAATGGCAGGCAGTGACTAGTGGGGTGCCGCAAGGCTCGATGCTGGGACCGCAGCTATTTACCATATACATCAATGAAGAGATTTAAAAGTAACATTAGCAAATTTGCAGATGACACAAAGCTGGGTGGCAGTGTGAACTGTGAGGAGGATGCTATGAGAATGCAGGGTGACTTGGACAGGTTGGGGAGTGGGCAGATGCATGGCAGATGCGGTTTAATGTGGATAAATGTGAGGTAGATTATTATCTAAATGGTGTCAAGTTGGGAAATGCGGAGGTACAGCGGGATCTGGGGGTCCTTGTTCCTCAGTGACTGAAAGTAAGCATGTAGGTAATTTAGGGCATAAGGTATTGGGGGTAGAGTGCTGAAATAGATAGAAAATTGGTTGGCAGACAGAAAACACAGAGTAGGGATTAACGGGCCACATAGACTGGGAAACATATTCAGTAAAATGGCTGGATGGTTTGTAGTTTGTAAAATGTGTGCAGGATAGTTTTTGCAGCAATACATAGAGGTACCTACTAGAGAAGGGGCAGTGCTGGACCTCCTGTTAGGAAATGAGACATGTCAGTTGACGGAGGTATGTGTTGGGGAGCACTTCGGGTCCAGTGATTACAATACCATTAGTTTCAATATAATTATTGAGAAGGTCAGAACTGGATCTCCCGGTTCCCAACCATTTTAACTCCCCTTCCTACTCCCACACTGTTGTTTCTGTCCTGGGCCTCCTCCATTGCCAGAGTGAGGTGACACGCAAACTGGAGGAACAGCACCTCATAACAAACAGCCCAATGACATGAACATTGAATTCTCCAAATTAAGGAAACTCCCCCCTCCTAATCAAGTCCTGGAGTCTGTCCCAACCGCATCTCTTTATTCCAGCTTTCACCCCCAACTCCATCAGTCCAAAGAAGGGTCCAGACCCGATACGTCGCCTGTCCATTCCCCTCCAAAGTCCCGGTAGTACTCAGCAGGTCAGCCATCTGTGGTGAGAACTTTGGCCCTTCCAGCCATCACCGCCATTCAATGTGATTCCGCTGTGTGGATGTTTATGTTAGATTTTATTTTATGTGGCTGTGTGTCTTGTTGCTTTTTACTCAGTATGGCTGTATGGTAACTCATATATCACTGTACCATTATTGGTGCATGTGACAATAAATTCCAACTTGAACTTGATCAGCTTTCGTCCATATATTAAAAAAAGGATAATGCAGACTGATCGTGCACAATTGTGACGGCTTGATTTCAAGGACAGGACAGGACAGGGACATTCCCTGAGGGATTCGGGTGGTTGGAAGAGGTTTCGTCTGTGTTTTTCCCTCGGTTGTTGTCCGGGGACGAAGGTGGCGGCACTCGGCCCGTCGGGGCTAGGATGCGCGGGAGGAAGGCTGAGCTTGCATTGAGGCTTGGAAGGCTGAGCTCGCCTCCCCTGCCCCGACCCGCATCCGGTCCACCACGGAGGGGAAGCGAGCAAACTCCACACGGACAGCGTCGGTGGTCGCCCTGCCCGGCGACAGGCCCTTCGGCCAAAAAAGTGTACAATGTATCACCCTGTACACTTGCTCCATCCTACACACATTAGGGACAATTTTACAGAAGCCAATTAACCTACAAACCAGCAGGTCTTTGGAATGTGGAAGGAAACCGGAGCACCCGGAGAAAACCCACGCAGGTCACGGGGAGAACGTGCAAACTCCGTACAGACAGCTCCCATATTCAGGATGGAACCCGGGTCTCTGGCGCTGTGAGGCAGCAACTCTACCGTTGCACAACTGTGTATTTTTGCTATCTATCATTTCATTTATTACTCACACCAGCAGACTTGTGCACAAATGGTTCACATTAATAATGTCAATCTGAGGGGCAACTTTTCCACACAGAGGGTGGTGGGTGTATGGAATGAGCTGCCGGAGGAGGTAGTTGAGGCAGGGACTATCACAACGTTTAAGAGACACTTGGATAGGATAGGTTTGGAGGGATATGGGCCAAACGCGGGCAGGTGGGACTAGTGTAGATGGGGCATGTTGGTCGGGTGGGACTAGTGTAGATGGGGCATGTTGGTCGGGGTGGGACTAGTGTAGATGGGGCATGTTGGTCGGGGTGGGACTAGTGTAG
>JAXLNO010004835.1:0-15000 GCA_038087875.1 Malacoraja senta | reverse complement strand
ACACACACACACACACACACACACACACACACACACACACACACACACACACACACACACACACACACACACACACACACACACACACACACACACACACACACACACACACACACACACACACACACACACACACACACACACACACACACACACACACACACACACACACACACACACACACACACACACACACACACACACACACACACACACACACACACACACACACACACACACACACACACACACACACACACACACACACACACACACACACACACACACACACACACACACACACACACACACACACACACACACACACACACACACACACACACACACACACACACACACACACACACACACACACACACACACACACACACACACACACACACACACACACACACACACACACACACACACACACACACACACACACACACACACACACACACACACACACACACACACACACACACACACACACACACACACACACACACACACACACACACACACACACACACACACACACACACACACACACACACACACACACACACACACACACACACACACACACACACACACACACACACACACACACACACACACACACACACACACACACACACACACACACACACACACACACACACACACACACACACACACACACACACACACACACACACACACACACACACACACACACACACACACACACACACACACACACACACACACACACACACACACACACACACACACACACACACACACACACACACACACACACACACACACACACACACACACACACACACACACACACACACACACACACACACACACACACACACACACACACACACACACACACACACACACACACACACACACACACACACACACACACACACACACACACACACACACACACACACACACACACACACACACACACACACACACACACACACACACACACACACACACACACACACACACACACACACACACACACACACACACACACACACACACACACACACACACACACACACACACACACACACACACACACACACACACACACACACACACACACACACACACACACACACACACACACACACACACACACACACACACACACACACACACACACACACACACACACACACACACACACACACACACACACACACACACACACACACACACACACACACACACACACACACACACACACACACACACACACACACACACACACACACACACACACACACACACACACACACACACACACACACACACACACACACACACACACACACACACACACACACACACACACACACACACACACACACACACACACACACACACACACACACACACACACACACACACACACACACACACACACACACACACACACACACACACACACACACACACACACACACACACACACACACACACACACACACACACACACACACACACACACACACACACACACACACACACACACACACACACACACACACACACACACACACACACACACACACACACACACACACACACACACACACACACACACACACACACACACACACACACACACACACACACACACACACACACACACACACACACACACACACACACACACACACACACACACACACACACACACACACACACACACACACACACACACACACACACACACACACACACACACACACACACACACACACACACACACACACACACACACACACACACACACACACACACACACACACACACACACACACACACACACACACACACACACACACACACACACACACACACACACACACACACACACACACACACACACACACACACACACACACACACACACACACACACACACACACACACACACACACACACACACACACACACACACACACACACACACACACACACACACACACACACACACACACACACACACACACACACACACACACACACACACACACACACACACACACACACACACACACACACACACACACACACACACACACACACACACACACACACACACACACACACACACACACACACACACACACACACACACACACACACACACACACACACACACACACACACACACACACACACACACACACACACACACACACACACACACACACACACACACACACACACACACACACACACACACACACACACACACACACACACACACACACACACACACACACACACACACACACACACACACACACACACACACACACACACACACACACACACACACACACACACACACACACACACACACACACACACACACACACACACACACACACACACACACACACACACACACACACACACACACACACACACACACACACACACACACACACACACACACACACACACACACACACACACACACACACACACACACACACACACACACACACACACACACACACACACACACACACACACACACACACACACACACACACACACACACACACACACACACACACACACACACACACACACACACACACACACACACACACACACACACACACACACACACACACACACACACACACACACACACACACACACACACACACACACACACACACACACACACACACACACACACACACACACACACACACACACACACACACACACACACACACACACACACACACACACACACACACACACACAAACAGTTTTAAATATAGACTAGACCAACTTGGAGATGTTGCATTCAATTCCCTCGTCCAAATCATTAATATACAGTGGCTTGCAAAAGTATTCATACCCCTTGAACTTTTCCACATTTTGTCACGTTACAACCACAAACGTAATTGCACGCCACACTTTTCAGTTTTTTATTTCTAAAAAAATTTGAAAACCATGTATCATTTTCCTTCCACTTCACAATTATGCGCCACTTTGTGTTGGTCTATCATATAAAATCCCAATAAAATACATTTACGTTTGTGGTTGTGACGTGACAAAATGTGGAAAAGTTCAATGGGGTATGAAAACTTTTGCAAGCCACTGTATATTGTAAATAGCTGGGGTCCCAGCACTGAGCCTTGCGGTACCTCACTAGTCACTGCCTGCTATTCTGAAAAGGACCCGTTTACTCCTACTCTTTGACTTGTCTTGGCAGAAAAACCAGACCATTTTTCCAAGACATGGACACCATTCATTGATTTATTACAAGGATAGTATGGCTCAACACAACTTTGGACTTAAATCTAATTACGGGTTGGGTGAGGTGGGTGGGGAGGGACGAAAGGCAGGTATACCAACACTTTTCTTTCTCTTTTTCTTTTTGTCCTTTTATTTTTTTCTAATCCTCTCTTCTTTCTTTCTTTTATCCACTCTTTGGCTACACTTTGGTAGTCTAGGGGTTCTATCTTTGGACATTTCACTTTTTCTCTTTCCTGCTTTTTCTCCTTCCTTTTCTTCCAACTAAAGCTAAAAAGTTAAAATTGAACCTGTACCATAACTGTGTTATTTTATAAGCCGTTGGTTCTATTTTTGTTCATTTGCTTTGAATAAATAAAAAATAAATAATTTAAAAAACTATTTTACGTAATCAGACATCAGCTTATTTTACTTAAACTCACGTGATTGTTAGTCATTTAGCAGCACTTAATTAAATCATTTATCCAGTAAACAAGATACTAAACAAGTTACTAATTTCTACTTTAGCATCTTTGTATTCTTAATAAATAAATTTGTATTTTTGTACTCAACCTATAAACTGGTATGTAACATAGTAACATAGAAACATAGACAATAGATGCAGGAGTAGAGGCCATTCGGCCCTTCGAGCCTGCACCGCCATTCAATATGATCATCGCTGATCATCCAACTCAGTATCCTGTACCTACCTTCTCTCCATACCCCCTGATCCCTTTAGCCACAAGGGCCACATCTAACTCCCTCTTAAATATAGCCAATGAACTGGCCTCAACTACCTTCTGTGGCAGAGAATTCCAGAGATTCACCACTCTCTGTGTGAAAAATGTTTTTCTCATCTCAGTCCTAAAAGATTTCCCCCTTATCCTTAAACTGTGACCCCTTGTTCTGGACTTCCCCAACATCAGGAACAATCTTCCTGCATCTAGCCTGTCCAACCCCATAAGAATTCTGTAAGTTTCTATAAGATCCCCCCTCAATCTTCTATAATAATAAACATGATATTATGGTGTGTAACCTTTAACTGTAGCTGGAAAATAAGGGTGGCGAAATAGAGTGAGTTAGAGGGACAGCTGGGAGATTAGAGTGATAGTTGGAATTTAAGGGTGGCAAAGTAAAGTAAAGTAAAGTAAATTTATTTATATAGCACTTTTCAATCAATTTCAATCAATGAAGCCAAAGTGCTTTACAGAGAAAATTATCTGTAGAAAAAAAGACACATCACACTATAAGAAATTCAACACGAACATCCCCCCACAGCAGAGTCGACACTCTCCACTGTGAGGGAAGGGCACCAAAATGTCCAGTCTTCCTCCTATTCCACTCGAGTTCGGGGCCAGTTTGAGGCCTCCGCAGCGAGTCGCCACAACGGCAGCCCGATGTTGTAGGCCCACCTGCCGGGAAGCTGGACCACCGGCATCAGGTGGTAGGTCCTCAGCGGCTTGGAAGTGTCTGGAGCGGCCGCTCCTTCCCCGGAGACTGCGACGCCCGTTGGAGCTTCGACTCTGACTCCGTGGTGTTTTCGATCCAGCGCCGCCCACCCACCCGCTGCGGGACGCCCTCAGACCGCAGACATCGCCCGCTCCTTGTTGGTGTCCCAGCGCTGTGCCGCCGAAGCTGCGGTCCCGGCAGAAAACGCCGCTCCAGCCCGATGGAAGGCCGCATGGGGAGAGCGAAGATGCGATTTGGAGGAAAACCGCATCTCCGACCAGGTAGAACTGGGGTTAAAACAGTCCCCCCCCCCACCTCCCCACAAAGAAAGAATAGACCTCCAAATAAAAGTTATAGACAATAAAAAGGAACACTTACGTAAGAATGCTGTTCATCGATTACAGCTCAGCATTCAACACCATCATTCCCTCTAAACTGATCACCAAACTCGGTGACCTAGGCATCGACCCCTCCCTCTGCAACTGCATACTGGACTTTCTAACGAACCCAGTCTGTTAGGTTAGACAAGCACACCTCTTCAACCCTCACCCTGTGTGCTGAGTCCCCTCCTCTACTCCCTATTCACCTATGACTGCACACCTGTACATGGTACTAACACCATCATCAAGTATGCAGATGATACAACGGTGATTGGCCTCATCACTAACAATGATGAGTCGGCCTATAGGGAGGAGGTCCAGCTCCTAGCAGCATGGTGCGCTGACAACAACCTGGCCCTTAACTCCAAGAAGACCAAGGAGCTCATTGTAGACTTCAGGAAGTCTAGGGGCGGCACGCACACCCCCATCCACATTAACAGGACAGAGGTGGAACGTATTTCCAGCTTCAGGTTCCTGGGGATCAACATCTCCGATGACCTCTCTTGGACCCACAATACCTCAACTCTGGTCAAGAAGGCTCACCAGCGTCTCTTCTTCCTGAGGAGACTAAAGAAGGTCCATCTGTCTCCTCAGATTTTGGTGAACTTCTACCGCTGCACCATCGAGAGCATCCTTACCAACTGCATCACAGTATGGTATGGCAACTGCTCTGTCTCCGACCGGAAAGCACTGCAGAGGTTGGTGAAAATTGCCCAACGCATCACCGGTTCCTCACTCCCCTCCATTGAGTGTCCAAAGCAAGCGTTGTCTGCGAAGGGCGCTCAGCATCGCCAAGGACTGCTCTCACCCCAACCACAGACTGTTTACCCTCCTACCATCCGGGAGGCGCTACAGGTCTCTCCGTTGCCGGACCAGCAGGTTCAGGAACAGCTTCTTCCCTGCGGCTGTTACACTACTCAACACTGTACCTCGGTGACTGCCAATCACCTCCCCCCCCCCAGACACTCCTCCCACCAGGATTTATTAGATTTATTTATTGCTCATATTTATGTCGCTCTTCTAGGGAGATGCTAACTGCATTTCGTTGTCTCTGTACTGTACACTGCACAACGACAATAAAGTTGAATCTGAATCTGAATCTGAATTCCCCCATATTGTGTGAATTCTGCAGAGAAATACAATTCATTTTTATTGCTGCTAACCCTCTGGTTTGATATTTTTCCCCAGCTCCTGAATCTGTCTCATCTCCCCCTCCAACCCACACTGTCTGTCACTCTCACGTTCTAAACACTGGGATCATCACATTGTCTTATCTGGTGCAAGCAGAAGTGTAAACATGGCATAACACAGATCCTTCCTCTTTTACGCTGATGTTATCTTCAGATACAACTTCTCTATTTACCCTTTACATTTAAAAGTTATTCTGTATAATTCTATTGTGTAATTTTTTTTTAATACGTGAGAACAGAACATATCTGTGTGTGCTGAGGATGCA
The DNA here is from genome assembly GCA_038087875.1 of Malacoraja senta. Classification (NCBI taxonomy): domain Eukaryota; kingdom Metazoa; phylum Chordata; class Chondrichthyes; order Rajiformes; family Rajidae; genus Malacoraja; species Malacoraja senta. Next base: position 8,430 of record JAXLNO010004835.1, on the reverse strand, counting down.
TTTATTATAAGGATAGTAACTAAAAGACAAAGCAGCTCAAGTATCTGTGTTTCTCAGTGATTGGGATAAATTGTGGCAGATAATCTACAGTATGGTGCAAAGGAGAAGATTTATTCCAATTAGTTTTTACTAATATCAGCATCAAAATCAATATGTATTATCCATCCCTAACTACCTTGGAGAAGATGGCGGTGAGCTGCCTTCTTGAAGTTCTGCAATACTTTTGGTGAAGATGCTCTCACACAGCTATCAGGACTTAGTCAGAGTCATGGAACCACAGAGTCGTACAGCACAGAAACAGCTGCAACACGTCCATGCTGACCTAGTTTCCTCATCAAACTTAGTTCCATTTGCCCCATATCCCTCGAAACCTTTCCTTTCCATGAACCTGTTCAAGTGTCTTTTAATTGAAATTTTAATGCTTGCTTCAACTACCTCCTCTGGCAGCTCATCACATATTGCGTACAGTTTTGGTCTCCAAATCTGAGGAAGGACATTATAGCCATAGAGGGAGTGCAGAGAAGGTTCACCAGACTGATTCCTGGGATGTCAGGACTTTCATATGAGGAAAGACTGGATAGACTTGGCTTATACTCGCTAGAATTTAGGAGATTGAGAGGGGATCTTATAGAAACGTACAAAATTCTTATGGGGTTGGACAGGCTAGCTGCAGGAAGATTGTTCCCGATGTTGGGGAAGTCCAGCACAAGGGGTCACAGCTTAAGGATAAGGGGGAAATCCTTTAAGACCGAGATGAGGAAAAACTTTTTCACACAGAGAGTGGTGAATCTCTGGAACTCTCTGCCACAGAGGGTAGTTGAGGCCAGTTCATTGGCTATATTTAAGAGGGAGTTAGATGTGGCCCTTGTGGCTAAGGGGATCAGGGGATATGGAGAGAAGGCAGGTAAGGGATACTGAGTTGGATGATCAGCCATGATCATATTGAATGGCGGTGCAGGCTCGAAGAGCCGAATGGCCTACTCCTGCACATATTTTCTATGTTTCTATGTTTCTATACCTACTACCCATTATAGACAATAGGTGCAGGAGTAGGCCATACGGCCCTTCAAGCCAGCACCGCCATTCAATGTGATCATGGCTGATCATCCACAATCAGTACCCTGTTCCTGCCTTCTCCCCATATCCCCTGACTCTACTATCTTCAAGAGCCCTATCTAGCTCTCTCTTGAAAGCATCCAGCAAACCGGCCTCCACAACCCTCGGAGGCAGAGAATTCCACATATTCACAACCCGCTGTGTGAAAAAGTTTTTCCTCATATCCGTTCTAAATGGCTTGCCCCTTATTCTTAAACTGTGGTCTCTGGTTCTGGACTCTCCCCACATCAGGAACATGTTTCCTGCCTCTAGCGTGTCCAAACCCTTAATAATCTTATATGTTTCAATATGATCCACTCTCATCCTTCTAAACTTCAGAGTATACAAACCCAGCCGCTCCATTCTCTCAGCATATGACAGTCCCGCCATCCCGGGAATTAACCATGTAAACCTGTGCTGCACTCCCTCAATAGCAAGAATGTCCTTCCTCAAATTAGGGGACCAAAACTGCACACAATACTCCAGGTGTGGTCTCACTAGGGCCCTACAACTGCAGAAGGATCTCTTTGCTTCTATACTCAACTCCTCTTGTTTGAATCCTTTATCCTTTGAATGTAAAGGATGCCCTTCGTGTTCATATTAAACCTTATCATCTCACCTCAAACCCGTGTTCTCTGGTTCTTAATATCCCCACACTGGGTAAAAGGCTCTGTTCATTCAGCCTATCTATTCCCCTCAATAATTGAACTATCTCAGCCTCCTGCACTCCAAGGAATAAAGTCTGAGGTAGCACAATTTTTCAGGCCCATACAGCTGATCCAATATTGGTCTCAACACCACCTTCCCACTTTCCCCACGTCTCCTGACCTGTTACGTTTATAGTCAATCATCCTCTACCTTGAACATAGTCAATGTCTCAGCCTCTGCAGCTCCTTTGGGAAGAAGACATCCAAAACTGTTGTGCCAGTCAGAGCAATATGGGATGACTTTGGTGTAATGACAAAACATTGTCCTCAATGAGAACTGTGCAATGGTCTTCTGATTTCTGCCAAAGCCATGGTCAACACATTCACCTGTTGCAGGTGGACAGGAGAGGAGGTCAAGTAGGTCAGTTCCTTGTGTTGGCTCATTCTCTACCTGCTGTAGAAAGAGCCTGGTAGACACATCCTTCAGGGTTCGGCCATCTCAGTGAGTGGTCGTGTGACCAAGCCACTCCCAATGATGGATGCTGAGGTCCACACCCAGTGTACACTCTGTACTCTTGCTTCTTTTAATGTCATTCGAGATTTTGCTCAGCTGACCAATAATGGTGGGCATTCATTAGGACAGTGAAAGCTTCCTATGGTGAAATCTGTGGGCTCCTTCCCATGAAGAGGCAAGTGAGGAAACAGTATGCTCTTTCTCCTTTCACCAGGGCCAATCCTCTCTCCAGGAATGGTTCAGTTTATCCTAATGGGAGCAATGGAATTGCCAGCATGTTTAATGAACACAACCCTCTATGGAGGTTTTTTCATCATGAAATGGCAGGACCTCCCTGGATTGCATGTACTCTCTCACGTGGAACATCAGGCCCAGCAGGATGCAGCAAAGCACCTGGAGCTCTCCCATTTGAGATCCATTCGAAATGTTCAAAATCGCAAAGGTGCAAGTTCGATTCCAGATGGAATCTTTATTTGTTGTATAATTGTATATCTGAACCCATTTGTAACAACACCAGTGGTGCCGGAACCCTGAGCTGGAGGGGGAGTGCTATTTAGTTTGACAAGAGGCAGTGTCAGTTACTGTGCAGTGTGAGGGAACCTCAGCTTGTCCTGTGCTGGGCTCAAAGCCACGTTGCTGCTTCTCCAGAATTCCACACAAGTTCCTCTGCAGAAGGTCAGTAAACTTCAGACATTATTCTTCATTGGTAATAGTTGATTAAATGAACGGGAGGTTTATTTGCTCCTATATTTAAGAGGGAGTTAGATGTGGCCCTTGTGGCTAAAGGGAGCAGGGGGTATGGAGAGAAGGCAGGTACAGGATACTGAGTTGGATCATCAGCCATGATCATATTGAATGGTGGTGCAGGCTCGAAGGGCCGAATGGCCTACTCCTGCACCTATTTTCTATGTTTCTATGTATATTCGATTCCTCTTGTTATAAAGGCCAACATGTGATTCGCTTTCTTCACTGCCTGCTGTACCTGCATGCTTACTTTCATAGACTGATGAACAAGGACCCCCAGGTCCCGTTGTACTTCCTTTTCCCAACTTGATGCCATTTAGATAGCAATCTGCCTTCCTGTTTTTGCTACCTAGATACATAGATACATAGAAATTAGGTGCAGGAGTAGGCCATTCGGCCCTTCGAGCCTGCACCGCCATTCAATACGATCATGGCTGATCATCCAACTCAGTATCCCGTACCTGCCTTCTCTCCATACCCCCTGATCCCTTTAGCCACAAGGGCCACATCTAATTCCCTCTTAAATATAGCCAATGAACTGGCCTCAACTACCCTCTGTGGCAGAGAGTTCCAGAGATTCACCACTCTCTGTGTGAAAAAGTTTTTCCTCATCTCGGTCTTAAAGGATTTCCCCCTTATCCTTAAGTTGTGACCCCTTGTCCTGGACTTCCCCAACATCGGGAACAATCTTCCTGCATCTAGCCTGTCCAACCCCATAAGAATCTTGTACGTTTCTATAAGATCCCCTCTCAATCTCCTAAATTCTAGCGAGTATAAGCCAAGTCTATCCAGTCTTTCTTCATATGAAAGTCCTGACATCCCAGGAATCAGTCTGGTGAACCTTCTCTGCACTCCCTCTATGGCTATAATGTCCTTCCTCAGATTTGGAGACCAAAACTGTACGCAATACTCCAGGTGTGGTCTCACCAAGACCCTGTACAACTGCAGTAGAACCTCGCTGCTCCTATACTCAAATCCTCTTGCTATGAAGGCCAACATACCATTCGCTTTCTTCACTGCCTGCTGCACCTGCATGCCTACTTTCAATGACTGGTGTACCATGACCCCCAGGTCTCGCTGCATCTCCCCATTTCCTAATCGGCCACCATTTAGATAATAGTCTGCCTTCCCGTTTTTGCTACCAAAGTGGATAACCTCACATTTATCCACATTATACTGCATCTGCCAAACATTTGCCCACTCACCCAGCCTATCCAAGTCACCTTGCAGTCTCCTAGCATCCTCCTCACAGCTAACACTGCCCCCCAGCTTAGTGTCATCCGCAAACTTGGAGATGTTGCTTTCAATTCCCTCGTCCAGATCATTAATATAAATTGTAAATAGCTGGGGTCCCAGCACTGAGCCTTGTGGTACCCCACTAGTCACTGCCTGCCATTGTGAAAAGGACCCGTTTACTCCTACTCTTTGCTTCCTGTTTGCCAGCCAGTTCTCTATCCACATCAATACTGAACCCCCAATACCGTGTGATTTAAGTTTGTATCCTAATCTCTTATGTGGTACCTTGTCGAAAGCCTTCTGAAAGTCCAGATACAACACATCCTCTGGTTCTCCCCTATCCACTCTACTAGTTACATCCTCGAAAAATTCTATAAGATTCGTCAGACACGATTTACCTTTCGTAAATCCATGCTGACTTTGTCCAATGATTTCACCACTTTCCAAATGTGCTGCTATCCCATCTTTAATAACTGACTCTAGCAGTTTCCCCACTACAGATGTTAGACTAACTGGTCTGTAATTCCCCGTTTTCTCTCTCCCTCCCTTCTTAAAAAGTGGGGTTACGTTTGCTACCCTCCAATCCTCAGGAACTACTCCAGAATCTAAAGAGTTTTGAAAAATTATCACTAATGCATCCACTATTTCTGGAGCTACTTCCTTAAGTACTCTGGGATGCAGCCTATCTGGCCCTGGTGATTTATCGGCCTTTAATCCATTCAATTTACCCAACACCACTTCCCGACTAACCTGGATTTCACTCAGTTCCTCCATCTCCTTTGACCCGCGGCCCCCTGCTATTTCCGGCAGATTATTTATGTCTTCCTTAGTGAAGACGGAACCAAAGTAGTTATTCAATTGGTCTGCCATATCCTTGTTCCCCATGATCAATTCACCTGTTTCTGACTGCAAGGGACCTACATTTGATTTAACTAATCTCTTTCTCTTCACATATCTATAAAAACTTTTGCAGTCAGTTTTTATGTTCCCTGCCAGTTTCCTTTCATAATCTATTTTCCCTTTCCTAATTAAGCCCTTTGTCCTCCTCTGCTGGTCTCTGAATTTCTCCCAGTCCTCTGGTATGCTGCTTTTTCTGGCTAATTTGTACGCATCATCTTTTGCTTTGATACTATCCCTGATTTCCCTTGTTATCCACGGATGCACTACCTTCCTTGATTTATTCTTTTGCCAAACTGGGATGAACAATTTTTGTAGTTCATCCATGCAGTCTTTAAATGCCTTCCATTGCATATCCACCGTCAACCCTTTTAGAACTAATTGCCAGTCAATCTTGGCCAATTCACGTCTCATACCCTCAAAGTTACCTTTCTTTAAGTTCAGAACCGTTGTTTCTGAATTAACAATGTCACTCTCCATCCTAATGAAGAACTCAACCATATTATGATCACTCTTGCCCAAGGGGGCACGCACAACAAGTCTGCTAACTAACCCTTCCTCATTACTCAATACCCAGTCTAGAATAGCCTGCTCTCTCGTTGGTTCCTCTACATGTTGGTTTAGATAACTATCCCTCATACATTCCAAGAAATCCTCTTCCTCAGCACCCCTGCCAATTTGATTCACCCAATCTATATGTAGATTGAAGTCACCCATTATAACTGTTTTGCCTTTGTTGCACGCATTTCTAATTTCCTGTTTGATGCCATCCCCAACTTCACTACTACTGCTAGGTGGCCTGTACACAACGCCCACCAGCGTTTTCTGCCCCTTAGTGTTTCGCAGCTCTACCCATACCGATTCCACATCCTCCAAGCTAATGTCCTTCCTTTCCACTGCGTTAATCTCCTCTCTAACCAGCAACGTCACCCCACCTCCTTTTCCTTTCTCTCTATCCCTCCTGAATATTGAATATCCCTGGATGTTCAGCTCCCAGCCTTGGTCACCTTGGAGCCATGTCTCCGTGATCCCAACTATATCATAATCATTAATTGCTATCTGCACGTTCAACTCATCCACCTTATTACGAATGCTCCTTGCATTGAGACACAAAGCCTTCAGGCTTGTTTTTACAACGCTCTTACCCTACATGTTGGGTCTGAGTGCTTTCCTTCTCTGCCTCCTGCCTCACACACTGTCTAATAGCATTCTCTATTTGAGTCCCTCCCCCCAACCATTCTAGTTTAAAGTCTCCCCAGTAGCATTTGCAGATCTCCCCGCCAGGATATCGGTCCCCCTCAGGTTCAAGTGCAACCCATCCTTTTTGTACAGGTCGAACCTTCCACAAAAGAAGTCCCAATGATCCAGAAATTTGAATCCCTGCCTTCTGCACCAGTCCTTCAGCCACGCATTTATCCTCCACCTCGCTCCATTCCTACTCTCACTGTCGCGTGGTACAGGCAGTAATCCCGAGATTGTTACCTTTGCTGTCCTTCTCTTTAACTCCCCTCCTAACTCCCAAAATTCTCCTTTCAGGACCTCTTCTCTTTTTTTACCTATGTCATTGGTACCTATATGTATCACTACCTCGGGCTCCTCTCCCTGCCCTTTCAGGATGTCTTGGACACGTTGGGACACATCACAGACCCTGGCACCAGGGAGGCAAACTACCATCCGGGTCTCCCGACTGCGTCCACAGAATCGCCTGTCTGACCCCCTAACTATAGAGTCCCCTATTAATATTGCCCTCCTCTTCTTTTCCTTACCCTTCTGAGCAACAGGACCGGTCTCTATACCGGAGGCCCGGCCGCTCTCGGTACCCCCAGGTAGGCTGTCCACCCCAACAGTGCTCAAACAGGAGTACTTATTGTCAAGGTGTACAGCCACCGGGGTACTCTCTAGTCCCTGCCTGTGCCCCTTGCCTCTCCCAACCGTGATCCACTTGCCTGCCTCCTGTGGTGTTGGAGTGACCACATCCCTGTAACTCCTCTCAATGACTTCCTCGCTCTCCCTGACCAGACGGAGGTCATCGAGCTGCTGCTCCAGGTTCCTAATACGGTCCATTAGGAGCCCCATCTCGATACACCTGGCGCAGATGTGGACGTCTGGAGGGCTATCAGACTCCATGACTTCCCACATCTGATATCCAGAACAGTAAACTGCCCTGGCCGTCATACTCCCCTTACCCTGGATAGAATATAAAACAAACTGATAGAATACAAAACAAACTGCTACAATACAAAACAAACTGCTACAATACAGTACAATCAGCAGGGATCTGACTCCCAATCAGCTGCTCTCTCTTATCTGCGTCCACCAATCAGCGGCTTCCTCAAACCCACTTGTTTTTTGAAGTGGAACGTTGCCGATTTAAGTCCTTTTTAAGTCCTACCGCTCGGTTGTAGCTCCTCCCTCAGCGACCTCTCCAACGGCTTTCGGACCTGTTAGGAACAAGCCCCCGCGCTCCTTTTTAAGTCCTACCGCTCGGTTGTAGCTCCTCCCTCAGCGACCTCTCCAACGGCTTTCGGACCAAAGTGGATAACCTCACATTTATCTGCATTAAACTTCATCTGCCATGCATCTGCCCGCTCCCCCAACCTGTCCAAGTCACCCTGCATTCTCATTGCATCCTCCTCACAGTTCACACTGCCACCCAGTTTTGTGTCATCTGCAAATTTGCTCATGTTACTTTGAAATCCTTCATCCAAATCATTGATGTATATTGTAAATAGCTGCGGTCCCAGCACCGAGCCTTGCAGTACCCCACTAGTCACTGCCTGCCATTCTGAAAGGGACCCGTTAATTCCTACTCTTTGTTTCCTGACTGCCAACCAATTTTCTATCCGTGTCAGCACTCTACCCTCAATACCATGTGCCCTAATTTTGCCCACTAATATCCTATGTGGGACCTTATCAAAGGCTTTCTGAAAGTCTAGATACACTACATCCACTGGCTCCCCTTCATCCATTTTACTTGTCACATCCTCAAAAAATTCCAGATTAGTCAAGCATGATTTCCCTTTCATAAATCCATGTTTACTTGGACTAATCCTTTTATGCTATCCAAATGCCCCATTATTACCTCTTTAATAATTGACTCCAGCATCTTTCCCACCACCGAAGTCAGGCTAACTTGTCTGTAATCCCCGTTTTCTCTCTCGCTCCTTTCTTGAAAAATGGGATAACATTAGCTATCCTCCAATCCACAGGAACTGTTCCTGAATCTATTGAACATCGGAAAATGATCACCAATGCATCCACTATTTCTAGAGCCACCTCCCTGAGGACCCTGGGATG
>JAXLNO010004834.1:0-42702 GCA_038087875.1 Malacoraja senta | reverse complement strand
CGGAGCAAGATGGTCCACTCGATGAAAAAGCGGTAGTAGGGTCATGGTAATCTTCAGCACCATTTCTGTAACCGACTTCCGTCTCCGCTCTAGTATCTTTGCTTTGGTCACGGCTTCTTCATGCACAAATCATCTCTTTTTTCTCAGCTGCAGGTAATCATTTTGATATTCCTGCCTCGTCCTCCTTTTTAACTTTGAACATATAAAATATTGCCATTTGGAAGGAGCTCCAGAAAATCCTGCACCCACTCAAGCCATCCTTCCTCCCCCTCCCCCAACCCAGGGCCGGCCTTAGGATGTGCGGGGCCCAATTGGGAACAATTTTGGTGAGCCCCAGGTTCCCAGCCAAGGTCTGAAGAATCAAAGAAATACAAATAAAGTCTATTATAGACTTTATATCTTTATGGTAGAATGGAAAGTAATCAAAATGTGCGCTTAAAAAGTGCCTGCGAGTTAATGGACCAAACAGATCTAAGCTACATTTTAATATAAAATTGCATACATGTAAGCCTACAAGTAGCAAACAAAATGTGTAGATCACCTCTGAAAAGTACATAGTTACAATACCATTTGTTTTAGTGACTGTGAAATGAAAAAAATAAAAAATTTAACTTGATCTTGGAAAACCAATAACTATTGGGGAAAAAACAGTCCAGGCATTACATTTTGGGCTTCAGCCCCATCCTACCCTTTGGGCTTCTACCCCATCCTAACTTAGTTGTGTGTGTGTGTTAGTTGTCTGTGCGTGATGTGTGTGTGTTAGTTGTCTGTGCGTGATGTGTGTGTGTGTTAGTTGTCTGTGCGTGATGTGTGTGTGTGTGTGGGGGAGGGAAGGAGAGAAGGGAGGGAGGGAAGTAGAGAAAGAACGGAGGGAGAGAAGGAGAGAAAGAAGGGAGGGAAGGAGAGAAGAGAAAAGAGAGAGAGGAAGGAGAGAAAGAAGGGAGGAAGGGAAGGAGAGAAGGTAAAAGAGAGAGAGGAAGGAGGGAGGGAAGGAGAGAAGGAGAGGAGGGAGGAAATGGAAGGAGAGAAGGGAAGGAGAGAAGGGAGGGAGAGGGCCAGCGGTGGGAACGGAATCCGGGGTCCGGGCGGATGGGTGTGAGCTGAGGCCGAGGTTTGTAAACGTTGCTCCAACCCCCGGCCCGGCCCTCCCTGTATTGTTCACCGCGTCTCCCCGGTGAGAGAGAGGGATGGAGCCGGGGCTGTGTGCATGAAGCACGGCGACTGGAGGGGTGGGAGCGCTGCCCCGGGACCAAGAGGGAACGACCCACCTCCCCTTTCTCCATTCCCCCTCACACCCCCTCCCCGTCTATCCCATTCTTCCCCCTCCACCCTCTACTCTCTCTCCACGCCTCCCTTTACCCTCCACCCGGGGTAGATTTACCTGAGCCGAGAGTAGATTACTCTAGCGCGGGCCCCCCTTAGGCTTAATGCCGGCCCTGCCCCACTTCCTCCGACACGGACACGGAGCGTTCGCCGGACCCCTATTTTTTGTTAAACATCTATTTACATCGGGTGGTTTAAAAAAAATGTCCCCCTTACCATTTCCGTACTTTTTCGATAGCTGCCATGACCGTTTGATGTCATCCTTCGCCCTGCTCCTGGTCTCGGCCCGCACCGATCTGTCGGACATGCTGTATGTGTGTTTGTGTTTGTTTGGCGGAGTCTGAGGGGAGAAGCGCCGGGAGACCCTTCTGCAGACTGACAATCAAGGGAAAGGGAAACGGGAGGTATAGGCATATCTTCCATTCATTTGTCCGTAGTACCGTCTATATCTCTTGTTCCTCTTTCCCCTGACTCAGTCTGAAGAAGGGTCTCGACCCAAAATGTCATATATTCCACTCTATGATCGTTGCTTTCGTCCGTCTGTCCGCACGTTCGCTCGCCCTTGGATTAAGTAGCGCAGGATAAAGCTGCGAATTCACGCACAGGATGGAAACTGAAAACTAGAAAAACACCGTCGCCCTGCGTACCCCCCCCCCCCCCCCATTTCCATCACTGCTTGTGACAATAAACTCGACGGCTTGCCATGAATGGGGTAACTTTGAAGTTGGATGTGATGTTCAGCATAAGTGTACAGTGCTTGTAGCTCAATTTTTCTTTTAAACTCCCAACACTACTATTGTAGTATGTCTGACAACAGATGACTTATCTATACCACGACAAGGTAGAGAATTTTTTTTGTTAAAATTCCATTGAGATTTCTAGAAAGTGAGGATAGGTACATAACAATGAGATAGTGAAGATTTTAACATTGTTGACGGCTGATGAGAAATCTTGCTTAATTTACTTAAGGATTAAAATAATTGATAATATGAAACTTGTTTCCATACTTCTGCGGGACCAGATCCAGCTTTAGAAAATCAAAATCCTGTTTTTTTTCAGATTATCAGGAAAATAATTTCAAAACAAAAATCAGTTTAATTAATGGATTAAAAAGCATTTCATTACATGATTTACATGTCTACTTCATGCTGTGTGCGTTATTACAAAATGGTACCCATTAAGCATCAAGCCTTTGTACTCTTTGTTTACAGGCAACTGAAAGTATATTTCGAATGGCTGTAACAAGGGGTCTTCTCACACCAGTTAAACATGGGGAGGTAAGAATTTGTACAATATTTGCCTACTGTTATTTAAACTTTAATTGAGTAATTTGCTACAGTATACATTACATTATTAACTGTTAATTCAGAAGGTTAAATTCAAGTAGATTGAAGGGCGAAAAGAGAATAGAGGATAATCTAGCAAATGGCAATTGGGTAACTTGGAAATGGTTTTTCAGTTTTAAGGATTTTGATCAGTTGCCTGATCTATTTCTGTGTTTGGATTATGATTGGGAGAGGAAAAAATGCCATTCCAGATTCTGCCGGAAGAGGGAAGGTCATTTTGAAGTCCACCATATTGAGACCCCACAAAATCATGTGTTTCGATTGAATCCCCTCTAATTCTAATTTCTTAAGGTAGACGCACGTTTAGCCTGTATAATCTGCCCATTCCAGGTTTTAGCAAGGTTATCCTTTTCTCAACTGTTCCGAACAAATTTACATCTTTCCTTAAGGAAAGTACAATGTGCTGGAGAAACTCAGCAAGTCAGGCAGCATTTGGGAAGGGAATGGACATGGGACGTTTCAGGGTCGGGACCTGTTTAGCAAGATAAGTCAACCTATATCACTGTCCTCTCCCAAGCCAACATTCCCAGCCTTGGGGCCGTGGTTATACTTGGTTGAGCAGATCATTTCAACTACTTTTCCATTCCCATATTGACTCTGCCGTCTCCACGTCCTGGGTGAGGCCCAATGCAAATTAAAAGGACAGCATCTTGTATTCCATCCAATGGTATAAATGTCAAAAGTTCTTATTCCAGGTAACCCGTACAAACGGTGTTTCCCTCTTTCTTTTACCTCCTGATCAACCTTTGGTTCAGCCATTTTGTTCCCTTTCCTAAACCTTTCCCTCCAGCTCTCCATCACCAATTTCCGTGCCCCCTCTCCTCCTGGTTCCATCCACACATTACACACACTGGATACCATCCCCCCCATCTTTTTTCATTTGCCCTTCATTTCCTTAAATGGACCTGTTACAGATCCTCCCAAGTCGCAAATGCCTGACATAGACATCCTGTACTACGAATGAGTCTGTGGAAGACCGGTGGAATGAATGGGGATGAATTTGCTGGCTAGTACAGAGCTGCAAGCACCTTTGCCTGGGGCATTTCCGGGTCACTTCCTCACCCTCAACACCTCCATCCCCCAACTGAACCACAATACTTGGGGGCCGGGTAAAACTGAGCAGAGCTGGGAGTACTGAGCATCCTCACTCACGCATGAGTCAGTGGGGCTGAAGGGCTGCCACTCTCCCCACGCCTGCTTGCTCTCCTTTCACAGTTGCTTATGTGACCGTCTCCCACACACTCTTTTGAAAAAGGGTCCCAAACCAAAACATCACATATCCGTTCCGTTCACAGATGGTTCCTGTCCCAGAGTTACTCTAACACTTTGTTTTGCTCAAGATTCCATCATCTGCAGTTCCTGGCATTGCCCTTAATTTTACGTATGTCTTTGGTTTCTACATAGACTATGCCTGTCGGATTTTTTTTCTTTTCCACTCCCGTTCTTCTCCAAGGAGATGTATTTAATGCTGGTATAGGGCCAGAAACACAGCATTTGGGCGTCATATTCACAATTGCAGAATATTTAGCCTCTTAATATTGCTATCCTGTACCATGCCTCAGAGCTTTTTCTCATTCCCTTCTCATTCTGGGTGGCTTCCTGCGGCTGTGTTCTGATCGCCCATTATCTGAACAGACAGCTGCTACCTTAAGCTTGTTGGTCAAAGGTGGATATTTCTGCATTATGATATCCTCTGTTGAATGCCTTCCTGATTGCAGTTGTATCCTGCTATGCTAAATCCCCAGCCAAATCCAGATGACATTTAACACAAGGGTGTGACTGCTTCCAGTAACACTCCTCTTCCATGATGCAACTGCTACTCAGATCACAAATCACCAATGCTGAGCTGATGTTCTTCAAAATGTAGATACCTTTTGTAAATGATTTTCAGTGAATCTTCACTGACTTTCACATGTGACTGTTATAATATATACCTGCCTGGCCTGATGATTGTTTCAAATCTTAATCTATAAATTAAAAAAAGGCTAGGTTTTTATCAACTATTTGTGTATGCCAGATGCTAATTACTAAGCCCGATTCAGATGAGTGTGCTTAAGGCCAAGTGGTATGAGAAATGCAATGGCAGTAGAAAAGAAAATCAGATTTTGGAGAGTACCTCTGAAATAAAAATATTATGATTGGGTCGTGGAAGTGGGATGTTGGAGATGAGAGACAAACTGTGGGTGGAGGAAATGGAAGCAAGAAGTGACAAGGTAAGCAGAATGGTAAGAGAGTTACAAAAGTGGGTGAAAACATTGGGGATGATTTGGATTGTGAGGAAATTATATTTTGGAGAGAAAGGGGTAGGCGTTTTAGGAATTTGCTCAGTAAAGGGCTTTGGGATGACAGTTTAGAGGAATGTTTTTGGGCAGAGAATAGCTCTTGCAGCACAAGGAATTTGGGGAAGGGAGATTGATGATCTGTGGTGGAGGGAGAAAGTGGGGCAAAAAAATGAGCGCAGGTAAGGCTGCTTGTGCCAGCAACTAGTACCCATCCAATGAGCCAAATACAGTGCCCTCCATAATGTTTGGGACAAAGACCCATCATTTATTTATTTGCCTCTGTTCTCCACAATTTGAGATTTGTAATAGAAAAAAAAATCACATGTGTTTAAAGTGCACATTGTCAGATGTTATTATAGGGTCATTTTATACATTTTGGTTTCACCATGTAAAAATTACAGCTGTGTTTATACATAGTCCCCCCCCCCCCCCCATTTCAGAGCACCCTAATGTTTGGGACACATGGCACCTAGATCTCAGCACCTAGTCTTTTCCTACAGTCTTTCCATCTTTGGACACTTTTATTGCTGTTTATCAACATGAAGACTAAAGTTGTGCCAATGAAAGTAAAGAAGCCATTATGAGACTGAGAAACAAGAATAAAACTGTTAGAGACATCTGCCAAACCTTAGGCGAACCAAAATCAACTGTTTGGAACATCATTAAGAAGAATGACAGCACTGGTGAGCTTACTAATCGTAAAGGGACTGGCAGACCAAAGAAGCTCTCCACAGCTGATGACAGAAGAATTCCATTATAATAAAGAAAAATCCCCAAACACCTGTCCGACAGATCAGAAACACTCTTCAGGAGTGAGGTGTGGATTTGTCAATGACCACTGTCCACAGAAGACTTCATGAACAGAAATACAGAGGCCACACTGCAAGATGCAAACCACTGGTTAGCCGCAAAAATAGGATGTCCGGGTTATAGTTTGCCAAGAAGTACTTAAAAGTGCAACCGCAGTTCTGGAAAAAAGGTCATGTGGACAGATGAGATGAAGATTAACTTATATCAGAGTGATGGCAAGAGCAAAGTATGGAGGAGCGAAGGAACTGCCCAAGATCCAAAGCATACCACCTCATCTGTGAAACATGGTGGTGGGGGTGTAATGGCCTGGGCATGTATGGCTGCTGAAGGTACTGGCTCACTTATCTTCATTGATGATACAACTGCTGACGGTAGTAGCATAATTAAATCTGAAGGGGCTAGTGGAATCAAGGGATATGGGGAGAAGGCAGGCACGGGTTATTGATTGGGGACGATCAGCCATGATCACAATGAATGACGGTGCTGGCTTGAAGGGCCGAACGGTCTCCTCCTGCACCTATTTTCTATGTTTCTATGTTTCTATGTATTGACACATCCTATCTGCTCAAGTTCAAACAAAACTCATTGGCTGGCAGTTCATTCTACAGCAAGACAATGATCCCAAACATACTGCTAAAGCAACAAAGCAGTTTTTCAAAGCTACAAAATGGTCAATTCTTGAGTGGCCATGTCAATCCCCCGATCTGAACCCAATTGAGCATGCCTTTTATATGCTGAAGAGAAAACAGAAGGGGACAAGCCCCCAAAACAAGCATAAGCTAAAGATGGCTGCAATACAGGCCTGGCAGAGCATCACCAGAGAAGACACCCAACAACTGGTGATGTCCAGGAATTGCAGACTTCAAGCAGTCATTGTATGCAAAGGATATTCAACAAAATACTAAACATGACTAGTTTCATTTACATGACATTGCTGTGTCCCAAACATTACGGTGCCCTGAAATGGGGGGCACTATGTATAAACACTGTGTCATCTCTACATGGTGAAAACAAAATGTATAAAAATGGTCTTTATTGAAATCTGACAATGTTCACTTTAACCACATGTGGTTTTTTCTATTACAAATCTCAAATTGTGGAGTACAGAGGCAAATAAATAAACGATGGGTCTTTGTCCCAAACATTATGGAGGGCACCGTAGATCATCTGGAGGACTGCGAAAGAGAGCAAAGCATATTAGAAGTAACGGGTTCCTTTCAGAATGGCAGGCAGTGACTAGTGGGCAGTGGCTAGTGGGGTACCGCAAGGCTCGGTGCTGGGACCGCAGCTATTTACAATATACATCAATGATTTGGATGAAGGGATTCAAAGTAACATTAGGAAATTTGCAGACGACACAAAGCTGGGTGGCAGTGTGAACTGTGAGGAGGATGCTATGAGAATGCAGGGTGACTTGGACAGGTTGGGGGAGTGGGCAGATGGATGGCAGATAAAGTTTAATGCAGATAAATGTGAGGTTATCCACTTTGGTGGCAAAAACAGGAAGGCAGATTACTATCTAAATGGCGTCAAGTTGGGAAAAGGGGAAGTACAACGGGATCTGGGGGTCCTTGTTCATCAGTCTATGAAAGTAAGCATGCAGGTACAGCAGGCAGTGAAGAAAGCGAATGGCATGTTGGCCTTTATAACAAGAGGAGTCGAGTATAGGAGCAAAGAGGTCCTTCTGCAGTTGTACAGAGCCCTAGTGAGACCACACCTGGAGTATTGTGTGCAGTTTTGGTTCCCTAATTTGAGGAAGGACATCCTTGCTATTGAGGGAGTGCAGCGTAGGTTTACAAGGTTAATTCCCAGGATGGCGGGACTGTCATATGCTGAGAGAATGGAGCGGCTGGGCTTGTACACTCTGGAGTTTAGAAGGATGAGAGGTGATCACATTGAAACATATAAGATTGTTAAGGGTTTGGACACGCTAGAGGCAGGAAACATGTTCCCGATGTTGGAGGTGTCCAGAACCAGGGGCCACAGTTTAAGAATAAGGAGTAAGCCATTTAGAACAGAGACGAGGAAACACTTTTTCTCACAGAGAGTTGTGAGTCTGTGGAATTCTCTGCCTCAGAGGGCGGTGGAGGCAGGTTCTCTGGATGCTTCCAAGATAGAGCTAGATAGGGCTCTTAAAAATAGCGGAGTCAGGGGATATGGGGAGAAGGCAGGAACGGGGTACTGATTGGGGATGTTCAGCCATGATCACATTAAATGGCGGTGCTGGCTCGAAGGGCCGAAAGGCCTCCTCCTGCACCTATTGTCTATTGTCTAATGGCTCAAAAGATAATAAACTTCAGGGGATATCGATGTATTGTAAATATGCTGTGATATTGCCATTCATCTATTACATGCATTTGAGCAACTAAGCTCGTGGGATCCTCTCCACAACAGTTCAAACAGCCAGTAATTTCTGTGAATTTCTCATTTGCATTGGCACAGAATTAATGTTGAATCTATGTAGCTTTAAATCGAAATAAAGATAGAAACAGCTGAAAATACTCGCTTTGCAAGGCAGAATCTGTGGATTAAAAACAGTTAATATTTCAGATTAATGACGTTATGAAAAGTTTAATCTCTTGCTGTCAGAATTTTCAATAAGTTTTGCCATTTAGATGTGCCAGTTAATTGTCAGCCATTCTTTCGCTCATCTGAAGTTAGATAGTTTTGAAGAAACATACCACAAGGATGAATGTTAACGGTAATCTCACAAAATCCTGTTTGTGAGATGCAAATGAATACTCTTACCAATTTTTTTTTCTCTGCAGCTTTAGCTTACTTCGTTGTTCTTGTTTCAGTTTTTTGCTTGAGTGAATTGTGATTGTGAACATTACATTGAGTACAGCCATTGAATGTTTGCTTTCTGGATGCTTTCAGTCGCTGAGTAAACAAGAAATCATGTATTTTAAAAATAAATATTCTTAATTACTTGAAGCTATTTTCTTAACCATTGCAGTTTTCTCTAAATAGGCATTTCTAGACAAATGGTAGTTGAACCCTTTGTCTCCACCACAAAAGGTGGACGTTGGATCTGTTGAGACATGCAACAATTAAATCAATGGGTTTTTGTTCAGGTGAGGTCAGTGAGGGACATGTAACAACGACCAGTAAATGGAGTTGAGGTAAAAATTAGCCATGATGTGATTAATTGGACGGATAGACACAGGGGACTGAGTAGTCTTCTCAGCGCATTGTTGTGTGGTTTTGCAATAACTACATAGTGCGATAAGTGCTTCTCCACTTCAATATTTGGAGTTATTCAATGCATACTTTTTAATGATTGTGATCAAGTAGAGATGAAGAAGTCAGAAGTAATTTTCACAATATATTTGTAAAAACAACATATTGTGATTTAAAAAAAATAGTATTTGTATGTTGATGATAGGAATCCTACTCCAGCCATCAGTTGACAGCATATACAGTGCCCTCCATAATGTTTGGGACAAAAACTTACTTAGAGTTAGTTCCTCCCACACTGTTGAGTGCATTGGGCAGCAAGCTTTTGCCATTCTGTTCGGTTATGTGCGACATCTTCCACCCTCGATAGGCTTGCGTCCCAGGCTTCCAAATCCTCTGGAATGTTCGCCTCCATGTGAGTTTTGGTCAGCCTCTTTTCCTTCTTCTGTCAGGCTGCCATGTCATTGCTATCTTAGGTGCACGTTCTGGTGACATTCTGAGTACATGTCCTGCAAATGTCATCCTGCGTCCCTCTATGTCCTGGCTGAGAGGCTTTGTTGCAGTTTCACGGTAGATCTCCTTGTTTGTGATGTGGTCTCTGTAGCTAGTCTTCAGGATCTTCCTCAAGCAGCATTGTTGGAATGCATCCAATGTCTTTTTCATCTTCACATTAATTTTCCATGTCTCACTGGCATAGAGAGTTGTAGGGAGAACTACGGACCCATCATTTATTTATTTGCCTTTGTACTCCACAATTTGAGATTTGTAATAGAAAAAAAATCACATGTGGTTAAAATGCACATTGTCAGATTATAATAAAGGGCATTTTTATACATTTTGGTTTCACCATGTAGAAATTACAGCAGTATTTATACATAGTCCCCCCATTTCAGGGCACCATAATGTTTGGGACACACCAATTTCAGGTAAATGAAAGTAGTAATGTTTAGTATTTTGTTGCATATTCTTTGCATGCAATGACTGCTTGAAGTCTGCAATTCATGGACATCACCAGTTGCTGGATGTCATCTGGTGTTGCTCTGCCAGGCCTGTATTGCAGCCATCTTTAGCTTATGCTTGTTTTGGGGGCTAGTCCCCTTCAGTTTTCTCTTCAGCATATAAAAGGCATGCTCAATTGGGTTCAGATCGGGTGATTGACTTGGCCACTGAAGAATTTACCATTTTTTAGCTTTGAAAAACTCCTTTGTTGCTTTAGCAGTTTGTTTGGGATCATTGTCTTGCTGTAGAATGAACTGCCTGCCATTGAGCTTTGAGGCATTTGTTTGAACTTGAGCAAACTGTAACCTGGCCATCCTATTTTTGCAGCTAACCAATGGTTTACATCTTGCAGTGTCGTCTCTGTATTTCTGTTCATGAAGTCTTCAGCGGACAGTGGTCATTGACAAATCCACACCTGACTCCTGAAGAGTGTTTCTGATCTGTCGGACAGGTGTTTGGGGATTTTTCTTTATTATAATGGAATTCTTTTGTCATCAGCTGTGGAGGTCTTCCTTGGCCTGCCTGTCCCTTTGCGATTAGTAAGCTTAACAGTGCTCTCTTTCTTCTTAATGATGTTCCAAACAGTTGATTTTGGTAAGCCTAAATTTTGGCTGATGACTCTATAACAGTTTTATTCTTGTTTCTCAGTCTCATAATGGCTTATTTGACTTTAATTGGCACAACTTTGGTCCTCATGTTGATAAACAGCAATAAAAGTTTCCAAAGGCGATGGAAAGACTGGAGGAAAGACTAGGTGCTGAGAGTTCTCTTATACCTGCATTAAGGAAGCAATTAAACACACCTGAGCAATTACAAACACATGTGAAGCCATGTGTCCCAAACATTATGGTGCCCTTAAATGGGGGGACTATGTATAAACACAGCTGTAATTTTTACATGGTGAAACCAAAATGTGTAAAAATGGCCTTTAATAAAATCTGACAATGTTCACTTTAACTACATGTGATTTTGTTATGTTACTATTCTCAAATTGTGGAGTACAGAGTCAATTAAATAAATGATGGGTCTTTGTCCCAAATATTATGGAGGGCACGGTAAGCCATTGTTTTTAAATCCATTGTATATAAAGGTGAATGAATATATATTTGATGTAATTAAGCTGATTTCCAAATATAATAGTTTATTACTTAGTTATTCCTGTTTTTTTGTGGATAACTTGAAAATCATAAATCCTTGGTTTTAATGAAAGTACTTGTGACACTATAAATAAAAGGCTTTTAACCTTTAAAGTTTGGTAGAATTTTGTTTATTTTTCTAATTATGGAATGCATTACATTGTCAGCCGAACAGCGAAGATTCATAAAGTACATTACACGAACAATGACTGAAAGAAGGGGTGATAGGCCAAAATGAGATGTAAAACCTTGATCTTCCATTTTCAATACAATTAGTGTCATTTGGATGCTATTACTTCCAATGATTTCAGCCTACGGGCATGCCAGGCATAATCACTCACAGGCATATAATGTAGAGAATAGTGATGTGATACCAGCCATACAATTTTCCCTCGCCTTCAACTTACAAAGATGTTATTATTGCAAAGGGTTCAAAAGTTCTTTTCCAATACCCTGTGAGGTGTCTCTAATTTCTAGTCTTCAATTCCCTTTTGGATAATTTCTTGTATATTAAGCCCCTGGGGTAGAGTCTTGGTTGTATTCTGTGGAAGGTATGTCCAGCTATATATCAAACTGAAGTGTATGTCTTGCTAGAGTTTAACCTTTGAATATAGAATATACTGTAAATTGTCACTCATGGTAAACTAACATGCTTCCTGTGGAAGAAAGAAAATATGAACGTACCATGAACCAAAGAAAAGTACATTTATGAAATGCCCCAGAGCTTTGCTTTACAAATTCAGTTATATATGAGCAGGGGGGAAAACGGAATGAATTGTTCATCCTCTGTAACTCTGTGTTGTAGACTGAAAGGCTCAGCTTTGAATGAAACTATACACTCTTGGGATACATCCATTCAAAATGAAAATGCTGGAAAATGCATATTAAAAAAAAAAAGATATTTTGTTGATTAACCTCTGGTAGAAGTGAATGCTGAATATTTGCTGGAAGTAATCATGTTAGAGTTTTGGCTACATGTTTAACAGTGAACTAATTTCTCCCTTGTACAACTTTGACCAACCTGCTCACATTCAATGTTTCTCGTTTTTTTGTCGAGTTTCATCAGATGATAAGTTCCAATGTGGCTCAAAAAGGGAGGGTGAGACTCTCCTAGTGGCAGCATGCTGTAAAGGTTGCAAATTTGTTTGCTCCCTTAACTTTTAACTTTTACTTACCACTCTTTCAATGTTACTTGTTATAACTTGACTTCAAGGCACGGTCTAACTTTTCATAAAGTGTTGATAACACTTTTATACGCCTTAATCGGGTAAAGGATGGAGACAAGATGGAAAGGAGGCTCTCCAAGGAAGGAACGTGGGAAAGCCACAGCCACAGCTTCTGACTCCAGTATCTTAGAAGCAATATCAAAAATGAACGATGAACTGAAAAATGAAATGAAACCAAGATTTTGCAGTTTGGAAGAAATGGTGAAAGGAGTTTCGAGCAAATTGAAGGAAGTTCAAGACAAGCTGATTGTGTTACAAGATGAATCTCATGAACAGAAGGAACAAATTGATAACTTGCGAACCCTGGGCCAGGAGAGAGATTTGAAGATTGAAAAACTGGAACGGAGAATGAATGAAAATACTCGAGCACTCCAGCAATACAAGATTAAAAATATGGATCTGGAAAACAGAAGCCGTCGACTGAATTTGCGAATTGTTGGTTTGCCGGAAGGTCAAGAAGGAGATAATGTTATAAAATATGCTTCTAAAATGATAAAGGAGACTTTCAACATTGAGCACTATGAAAATCTTCCATATTTGGATAACGCACACAGGATTGGGAAGAAATCAGGTAATAAACCGAGACATTTAATTGTTCGGTTTCACTTTTTGCAAATGAAGGAGAATATTCTCCAGGCAGCAAAAAAGTTGGGCATGGTTGAATATGAAGGATGCAAGTTTCGGTTTGTTCCTGATTATAGTTACGAGCTTTTGGAAATAAGAAAGTCTTTCCATAATGTAATGTCTGATATGTTTAAGAAAAAGTTGTGCCCAGCCTTACTTTATCCAGTTAGACTGTGTATACGGCTCTTTAATGGTAACATTCGATATTTTAACAATCCTCAAGACGCTTCCAGCTTTCTGGAGGCGTATGAGGGTGAAGTTGATCGGGAGCTATTGATAGCTGATTAAGTTATAATTGGAGATTTACTGTTCCTATTTTGACAATATATCGTTTGGTAATGATTAAGAATTTAACTGGACGAGTTGTTTTTCTTTTATAAATATAAATTTTTAAGAATTCCACCAGGGCATCGCAAATGTCCTCATTCTTCAGGGAACGGGGGTTCCCCTCCCCTACTATAGATGAGGCTCGCACTAGGGTCTCCTCCATACCCCGCAACACTGCTCTCTATCCTCATCCCCCCCACTCGCAACAAGGACAGAGTCCCCCTGGTCCTCACCTTTCACCCCACTAGCCAGCACATACAACAAATAGTCCTCCGTCAGTTTCGCCACCTCCAACGTGACCCCACCACTCGCCACATCTGCCCATCTCCCCCCCCTGTCTGCCTTCTGCAAAGATCGCTCCCTCCGTAACTCCCTTGTTAATTCTTCCCTTCCCTCCCGCTCCACCCCTTCCCCGGGCACTTTCCCTTGCAACCGCAAGAGATGCTACACTTGTCGCTTTTCCTCCCCCCTCGACTCCATTCAAGGACCCAAGCAGTCGTTCCCGGTGCGACAGAGGTTCACCTGCACCTCCTCCAACCTCATCTATTGCATCTGCTGCTCTAGATGTCAGCTGATCTATATCGGTGAGACCAAGCGTAGGCTTGGCGATCGTTTCGCCGAACACCTCCGTTCGGTCCTGACTAACCAACCTGACCTCCCGGTGGCTCAGCACTTCAACCCCCTCCCATTCCGTATCCGACCTCTCTGTCCTGGGCCTCCTCCACGGCCAGAGTGAGCAACACCGGAAATTGGAGGAACAGCACCTCATATTCCGCTTGGGTAGTCTGCATCCTGGCAGCATGAACATTGAATTCTCACAATTCCGTTAACCCTTGCTGTCTCCTCCCCTTCCTACGTCTCCCTCAGCCCTCGGGCTCCTCCTCCTTTTTCCTTTCTTCTGCCTGCCTCCCCACACTCCCTATCAGTCTGAAGAAGGGTTTTGGCCCGAAACGTTGCCTATCTCCTTCGCTCCATAGATGCTGCACCCGCTGAGTTTCTCTAGCATTTTTGTGTACCTTCGATTTTCCAGCATCTGCAGTTCCTTCGTAAACAATTGTAAAGAATTTCTCTGTTAGTTTTTCTATTTTTAAAATTGAAGGAATTCCTCCCCCCCCCCCCCCCTGTCTTTAGACAAATTAAGTGAATGCAGTTCTTGTTTTTCATATTTTGACCTTGGATAAATAATATGAAAAAGCTCTTGCTCTTGTGTTCCACTGCCAACATGTACTTTTTTTTTTTAACCATAACATTGACAGTGTTTTGGCTGTTGAGTGGCAAATATGCTTTTTTTTAAAACGCTGGGTGCTGTTGTTAGCAGAGATGGGGTAGGGAAGGGATTAGGTAGCGTACTGACTGTCTGTTGGTCAGTTTAGGGCTTTGCATGGGTGGGGGGGAGGGGTCGTTTGTTTCTTGCTTAGTGTTTTTCATTTGTGCAGAATCTGAACTACAAAAATGTCTGAAATGTCGTCACCTGGCTCCGCCCTAGATCTTCTTCCAGTATCATGAACTATTATGTTTTAAGAAATTAACCCTTTACATCCCACATGATTTTTACAAATAATATGGATATTATCTTCATCCCCCAGGCCATAAGATTATTGAACAATCAATTAAACCGAGGCTAGAACTTTTTAAATATCGACACTTCTAAAAAAAAAAAAAAACTGGAGAGTCAAATGCAACGAAATTTCGTTCTAGGTGCACTGTGTATAGGTGTATATCTGAATGACAATAAAGTTTTCATTCATTCATTCATAAAGTTATTAACTTCCTTTCATGGAATGTGAATGGCTTGAACCATCCCATTAAGAGGATTAAAAAAAAAAAGTTCTTCGTAGACTAAATGCTCAGATTATTTTTGTTCAGGAAACTCATGTAAGGCAAGATGACAATCAACGATTTTTTTAAATTTTGGAGAGGTCAGCAGTTTCATTCAAATTCACAGGCTAAGGTGAAAGGAGTCTCTATTTTTATTGACTCCTCAATTCCGTTTGTTCATTATGAAACAATTTCTGATCCATAAGGTAGATTTTTAGTGATTACTGGTGTTCTTTATAACCAAAAAGTTGCGATGGTGAATGTTTATGCACCAAATATTGATCACCCTGAGTTTTTTAAACAGTTAATTGCACCCTTTCCTAATTTAAATGAACACTTTTTTAAAATGGGTGGAGATTTTAACTGTTGTTTGAACCCCTTGATTGACAGATCTACATCTGATCATGTGCTTCCAAATAAATCAGCTAGTTTTATCAATTCTTTTTTACTTGACTCTGGAATGTTAGAAGTCTAGAGATTTTTACACTCAAATGACAAAGAATTTTCTTTTTTTTCTCATGTATATCATAGTTATTCTAGGATTGACTACTTTATAATAGATTCTCGGCTAGTTTCATCGGTCACTGCACGTGAGTATGATGCAATTGCTATTTCTGATCATGCGCCATTGAAACTATCAATCAAACTACCTGATTCCAAGTTTTGTGATAAACAATGGCGATTTAATGCTACTTTGCTTCAAGATTTAAATTTTGTTAATTTTATTAAAGATCAGATTGCTTTCTTCTTCTTAACAAACTCTACTGAATAAAAATCCAATGGTGTAGTCTGGGATGCTTTTAAGGCATATATTCGTGGACAAATTATTTCATACTCCGTGGGATTAAAAAAAAACTTAAAAAAAAATACGGATATTGGCTGATGAGATTAAAGAAATTGATAAAAAATATTCAAAAGCTCCTAGTTTGGTGCTCTATAAGAATAGAGTTGAACCAATTGAGATATGATTTGCTATTAGTATCACCGATTGAGAACCAGTTACTTAAAACCAAAAGTCAATTTTATATACATGGCGAAAAATCTGGTAAATTACTCGCTAATCAGTTGAAAGTGATGTCGGCCAAACGTCAGATTACTAAAGTGAGTAAACGGGATGGTACACTAACTGTAGACCATGACGAAATTAATAAATCCTTTCAGGAATTTTATACCTCCCTATACCAATCAGAATTTCCTACTGATTCCAATATAATGCATGAGTTTTTAAAGAAACTGAACTTGCCAAATTTACCACATAATGAGTCTCTGTTGTTGGATGAACCCGCCACGGAGGAAGAAATACAGAAAGCAATCATTTCAATGAATTCTGGTAAAGCTCCCGGTTTAGATGGGTTTACAGTAGAATTTTTAAAGTATTTTTCAAGTTTATTGTCTCCCTGGCTGTGCAAGGTTTTTAAAGAAGCCTTTTTAATGAATAGATTACCACAATCGTTTTATGAAGCATCTATTTCTTTAATTCTTTAAAAAGATAAAGACCCTACTGAAGTGACATCATACAGACCTATATCACTGTTAAATGTAGATTCCAAAATTCTTTCCAAAATATTAGCTATGAGATTGGAAAATATTTTACCGCAAATTATTTCTGATCTGACAGGTTTTATTAAAAATCGTTACTCATACTTTAACGTTAGGAGATTAATGAATGTTGTATATACAGCGTCAAATAAAACCCCAGAATGTGTCATTTCACTTGATGCCGAGAAGGCGTTTGATAGAGTAGAATGGGAATACTTATTCAATACACTTGAATAATTTAAGATTGGTCCAAAATGTATTTCTTGTATCAAGCTGATATATCATATACCTCAGGCTTCTGTACTTACCAATAATCAGAGATCCCCTTTTTTCAGGCTCTTTCGAGGTACTAGACAGGGCTGTCCTTTAAGTCCTTTACTGTTTGATGTTGCTTTGGAACCTTTGGCCACCACTATTAGGGAATCCCCTAATATTTTTGGTATTGTCCGCGGGAATAAGCTATCTCTTTATGCAGATGATCTGTTATTATTTATTTCTACCCCTGAGAAATCTATTCCGGCAATTGTAGCACTACTTAATGACCGGGGGTCAAATGAGATGGAGGAACTGAGTGAAATCCAGGTTAGCCGGGAAGTGGTGTTAGGTAAATTGAATGGATTAAAGGCTGATAAATCCCCAGGACCAGATAGGCTGCATCCCAGAGTACTTAAGGAAGTAGCCCCAGAAATAGTGAATGCATTCGTGATAATTTTTCAAAACTCTTTCGATTCTAGAGTAGTTCCTGAGGATTGGAGGGTAGCTAATGTAACCCCACTTTTTAAAAAGGGAGGTAGAGAGAAAACGGGGAATCACAGACCAGTTAGTCTAACATCGGTAGTGGGGAAACTGCTATAGTCAGTTATTAAAGATGGGATAGCAGCACATTTGGAAAGTGGTGAAATCATTGGACAAAGTCAGCATGGATTTGTGAAAGGTAAATCATGTCTGACGAATCTTATAGAATTTTTCGAGGATGTAACTAGTAGAGTGGATAAGGGAGAACCAGTGGATGTGTTATATCTGGACTTTCAGAAGGCTTTCGACAAGGTCCCACATAAGAGATTAGTATACAAACTTAAAGTACACGGTATTGGGGGTTCAGTATTGATGTGGATAGAGAACTGGCTGGCAGACAGGAAGCAAAGAGTAGGAGTAAACGGGTCCTTTTCAGAATGGCAGGCAGTGACTAGTGAGGTACCGCCAGGCTCAGTGCTGGGACCCCAGCTATTTACAATATATATTAATGATTTGGACGAGGGAATTGAATGCAACATCTCCAAGTTTGTGGTTGACACAAAGCTGGGGGGCAGTGTTAGCCGTGAGGAGGATGCTAGGAGGCTGCAAGGTGACTTGGATAGGCTGGGTGAGTGGGCAAATGCATGGCAGATGCAGTATAATGTGGATAAATGTGAGGTTATCCACTTTGGTGGCAAAAACAGGAAAGTAGACTATTATCTGAATGGTGGCCGATTAGGAAAAGGGGAGATGCAACGAGACCTGGGTGTCATGGTACACCAGTCATTGAAAGTAGGCATGCAGGTGCAGCAGGCATTGAAGAAAGCGAATGGTATGTTAGCATTCATAGCAAAAGGATTTGAGTATAGGAGCAGGGAGGTTCTACTGCAGTTGTACAGGGTCTTGGTGTGACCACACCTGGAGTATTGCGTACAGTTTTGGTCTCCTAATCTGAGGAAGGACATTCTTTCCATAGAGGGAGTACAGAGAAGGTTCACCAGACTGATTCCTGGGATGTCAGGACTTTCATACGAAGAAAGACTGGATAGACTCGGCTTGTACTCGCTAGAATTTAGAAGATTAAGGGGGGATCTTATAGAAACTTACAAAATTCTTAAGGGGTTGGACAGGCTAAATGCAGGAAGATTGTTCCCAATGTTGGGGAAGTCCAGAACAAGGGGTCACAGTTTAAGGATAAGGGGGAAATCTTTTAGGACCGAGATGAGAAAAACATTTTTTACACAGAGAGTGGTGAATCTCTGTAATTCTCTGCCACAGAATGTAGTTGAGGCTAGTTCATTGGCTATATTTAAGAGGGAGTTAGATGTGGCCATTGTGGCTAAAGGGATCAGGGGGTATGGAGAGAAGGCAGGTACAGGATACTGAGTTGGATGATCAGCCATGATCATATTGAATGGCGGTGCAGGCTCGAAGGGCCGAATGGCCTACTCCTGCACCTATTTTCTATGTTTCTATTTTAATCAATTTAGTAATTTCTCTGGTTATAAACTAAATCTTAGTAAGAGTGAGCTTTTTCCATTAAACAATCTAGTTTCGAATTATGGAAAGTTTCCACTTAGATTGACTACCGACAGTTTTACTTATTTAGGTATTAAGATTACCAAGAAACACAAGGATTTATTTAAAGCTAATTTTACGCCTTTAATTGACCATATCAAACAACAGTTTACTAAATGGTCACCAATGTCCTTATCTTTAATCGGCCGAATCAATGCTATTAAAATGTTTATCTTACCTAAATTTTTGTATTTATTTCAGACATTACCAATTTTTACTGCCAAATCTTTCTTTGATATTATTGATTCCAAAATGTCTTCATATATATGGCAGAATAAAAATTCCAGACTAAGTAAAAAATACTTACAGAAATCAAAAAAAGTAGTAG
Source organism: Malacoraja senta (assembly GCA_038087875.1). Taxonomy (NCBI): domain Eukaryota; kingdom Metazoa; phylum Chordata; class Chondrichthyes; order Rajiformes; family Rajidae; genus Malacoraja; species Malacoraja senta. The sequence continues at coordinate 23,454 of JAXLNO010004834.1, read as the reverse complement.
AATCAATAGTAGAATCTATGGTTCACTGCTGAACCATAGATTCTACTATTGGGCAGTTAATGTTCGTTATTTAACGTTTTGGACAAAAGATTTAGATGATACCCAATGCCCAGGATGGATAAATCTTGAACGTGATTCTATACAAGGGCTATCATTCATTGGCTTCTATTCTAGGGGCCTCTTTACCTTTTACAATTACGAGATTGAATAAATATATGACTAACACAATCATAAGACATACATTTCGAATATGGTTTCAATTTTGTACGTTTTTTGGACTGAATGATTTTATCTTATCGAGTCCTATCATATCTAATTTTCTCTTCCAACCTTCTAATACTGATCAAGCCCTTCTGTTATGGAAGAGGAAGGGATTAGTTGCTTTTTGTGATTTGTTTTTGGATGGTTGTTTTATGTCTTTCGAACAACTCTCCAATAAATATAATTTACCTAATTCACACTTTTTTAGATATTTACAAATTAGACATTTTTCAATGTGTATTTTGATACTGGACTTATATTTAGGTTATACCTGTTATTAATGTAATCCTGATCCCTATGTATCAATATCATTGTTATTTTTATCATTATTTTTGTTTTGTTTTGTTTTTGTTTTTGGAAAAAAAGCTAATAAAAAGATTTTAAAAGAAAGAAAAAGGGAGGGTGTGTAAGGACTTGTACCAAGTCAATGGGATAAATATTCTGAGTATGAGTAATGTGAAAGAAATATGAATTCAGAGAGACATTTGTAGTGTAAGGAAAGGTGTATATAGTTCACCAGCATGTTACCGAGCCTTGAAGGCTTGAGTTATAAGGAGAGACTGGATAGACTTTTTCCATGGATGAAAGAAGCTGTGGGGTGACCTTGCAGAAGTATACAAAATCATGTGATGCATAAAAGCAATGGTCATGTTTGTTCTAAGGATAAATCAGTCCAAAACTAGAGGGCATATGTTTAAGGTGAGAAGAGAAACATTTAACAGGGACCTGAGCGGTACTTTCCTCGTGCAGATAGTGGTGGTATATGCATTGAGCTGCCAGAGGAAGCTATAGAGGGGAAATCAGGTGTGATCTCTGACAATGATGTATTGCTACTGGATGAGCTCAAAGCCTTTTACGTATATTTTGAATAGGCAAGGAAAGTTCCACAGGCATTTCCCCAGTTCCCTCGTGGCTCTGTCCCACACATCTTTGTGGCAGAGATCTGATCTGTGAATCTCTTGGAAAGTGGTCGGCCCGGTATGAGTACCTGGATGGGTTCTGAAATTGTATGCTAATCAACTGGCTATACGCTTTGCCGGCATCTTCAGCCTCTCACTTCAACATCTACTGTCCTCATCTACTTCAAGGAAACCACCGTCATTTGAGTCACCTAGAAATATAAGATGGTTTGTCTCAATGACTACCCCCTAGCAGCTCTAGGATCGATAATAATTAAGTGCTTTGGCACACTGGTAATTGTCCACATTTGTGCCAGTCTTGCAATTTGTGTACAAGAAAAATAGGTCTACAGAGGATGCCATCTCTCTTGCACTACATTCACCTCAAGATCACTGTGGCAATAAGAACACCTACACCGGGATGCTATTCATTGACTAAATCTCAGCCTTCAACTGTTATACTGAATAAACTCATCCCTAAACATCTGCACCTTGGCCTTGAGGTCTCCATCTGCAACTGGCATCTGGATTTCCTGACCATCAGACCTCAGTCAGTTAGAATTGGTTACAACGCATCCTTCACCATGACCTTTAACACTGGCATGCCTCAGGGTTGTGTGCTCAGTTTCTAACTCTACTCCCTACACACAACTGTGGCAAGGTCCAGATACAACCTTGACAAGGCCATCAAAAAGGCCAAAAGGGACTCTTGCTCCAAGCTGATGAGGCAGATGTTCGGCAACTGTGGTAGGGCTTGAATGCCATCACCTCCTACAAGGCGAAATCAGGAGGCAGCTCAAGCGACAGCGAAGCATCACTCCCTGGCGAGCTCAATGCATTCTAAGCACGCTTTGATAGGGAGAACACTGATGTGCCTTCCCGAGCCCCCATACACCCTGCTGGTATTTCAGTCACAGTTACGGAGGCCGACGTCAGAAGATCCTTCAGGACGGTGAACCCTCGGAAAGTGTCTGGACCTGATGGTATACCCGGTCGAGTTCTCAAAACCTGTGCAGACCAACTGGCTGGAGTTTTTGCGGACATTTACAACCTCTCATTACTGAGGTCTGAGGTTCCCACCTGCTTTAAGAAGGCATCAATAATACCGGTGCCCAAGAAGAGTAAGGTGATGTGCCTCAATGACTATCGACCAGTGGCACTGCCATCCGTGGTGATGAAGTGCTTTGAGAAGTTGGTTATGGAGCATATCAACTCCTACCTCGACAAAAACCTGGACCCACTGCAGTTAGCCTACCGTCACAACAGCTCAACGGAGGATGCGATGTCATTGGCTCTCCACTCTGCACTGGACCACTTGGACAATAAAAACACTTATGTTAGGCTGTTGTTGATAGACTACAGCTCGGCATTCAATACCATCATCCCCTCCAAGTTCGTTACCAAGCTCACGGAACTGGGTCTGCACATCCCTCTGCAATTGGATCCTCGACTTCCTCATCCACAGACCACAGTCTGTTCGAATTGGCAGAAACACTTCTTCCTCATTAACAATCAGGACGGGAGCACCTCAAGGCTGTGTGCTCAGCCCCCTGCTCTACTCACTCTATATTCATGACTGTAGCAGACACAGTGCGAACTTCATCTTCAAGTTTGCTGACAACACCACCGTTGTTGGACGAATTACAGATGGTGATGAGTCAGAGTATAGAAGTGAGATTGACCAAATGGTGCCCGCACAACAACCTGGCTCTCAATATCAGTAAAATCAATGAACCTTTTCAACTGGAAGTCAAAAAAAGCTCCATCTGTTTTGCAGTGGTTAAAGGAGGTGCTCTCCTTTTCATCCTTGGAAAAGATCAGGTATAAACGGTGCAAGGCCCTCAGAAACTTTGCTCTGACCTGGAACCCTTTTATAGATTTTATTAAAGATTTTTCCTTCAACTGAAAATATTGTCTACACAGTTATAATCATTTATTTATATGTGTATGTTGCTGTTGTTAACATGTAACATTTGAACACAAAGACTCCAGCCTTTTTTATCTTTATTTTAATTTTTTTTTTCTCTCTCTTTTTTGAGCCTTGGGGATGGGGAGGGGGGTATATACGTTTTGTACTGTTCTGTACTGTTTGTTGGTGTTCTGTGTAAATTTGTGTTTATAACTTGAAAACCAAAAATAAAGTTATAAACAAATATATATATTTGAAAAAAAGAAGTGAGATTGACCGATTGACCAAATGGTGCCCGCACAACAACCTGGCTCTCAATATCATTAAAACCAATGAACTGATTGTGGACTTTGGAAGAGGAAGGATGAGGACCCACAATCCTGTTTATATCAACAGGATGGTTGAGAGAGTAAAAAAATTTAAATCCTGGGCTTGCATATTTCCGAAGATCTTTCCTGGACCCAGCACACTGATGCAATTATAAAGAAAGCACATATACTTCCTGAGAAGATTATGGAGATTTGGTATGTCAGAGAGGATTCTCTTGAACTTCTACAGGTGTACAGTAGAGAACATATTAACTGGTTGCATCACGGCCTGGTTCGGCAACTTGAATGCCCAGGAGCGAAAAAGACTGTAAAATGTTGTGAACATTACCCAGCCCATCACCGGCTCTGACCTCCCCACCATCGAAGGGATTTACCAGAGCCACTGCCTCAAAAACAGCCAGCATCATCAGAGACCCACACCATCCTGGCCATATACTCATTTCACTCCTGTCATCGGAAAGAAGGTAGAGGAGCATGAAAACTGTAACGTCCAGGTTCAGGAACAGCTACTTCCCTACAACCATCAGGCTATTAAAAACTACAACCTCAAATAAGCTCTGAACTACAATAGACTATTATTGTTATTATTGCACTACTATTGTTTGTTTTTTTATATATATCATATCATATCCTTATAACTATAAAACTCTGATCTTGGATGTGTGTGTGTGTGTGTGTGTGTGTGTGTATTTATGTATTTATTTGTTTGTGTGTTGTCACATCTTCTCGAAAAAACGACGCTCTAACTGTAAATTTTTTTAACATGTTCGGGTAGAGATTTACCCCTGGAGTCTGAAATCGCCTTACCTGAAAATGTTGTCCTTTATTTCTCGAGTTATATGTGAAAATGTTCACAAATCCGATAAAACGTAGAAATAAACCGGCGCTTTCGCTGATGATGTCACAATGGATTTGCCTGCCTGCCGTCTGCTCGCGCTGTGATTGTCCTGCTCGCGCTGCGATTGTCCTGCTCACGCTGCGAGTGACGTCACCCCCCCCCCCACCTCTCCCTCCTCCCCCTTCTCCTCCCCCCCCCCCTCATTATTCAAAAGACGCTCGGGCATCGCTTTCTCTCGGGGCTTTCTCTCCGGCTCCTTTGTCGCCTCCTTTCTCTCACCCCCGGGCTTTGAAGAACGAGCAAATCGGGCACTATGCTAGAGCTCCTCGGGTCCGTCTCTGCTCGGATCCGTCTTGGGTCCGAACCGTCTCGGGTCGGAACTCTCGGGTCAGGTCCCTCTCCCACCCTCCTCCTCTCCCCCCTCCTCCTCTCCCCCTCCTCCTCTCCCCCTCCTCCTCTCCCCCTTCTCCTCTCGCTCCTCCACCTCTCCCCTCCACCTCTCCCCTTCACCTCTCCCCCCTCCTTCTCTCTCCCCTCCTTCTCTCCCCCTCCTTCTCTCCCCCTACTTTTCTCCCCCCTCCTCTCCCCGTCCTCCTCTCCCCCCTCCTCCTCTCCCCCTCCTCCTCCCCCTCCTCTCCCCCTCCTCCTCTCCCCTCCTCCTCTCCCCTCCTCTCTCCCCCCCTCTCTCCCCCCCTCTCTCCCCTCTCTTCCCCCTCCCACCACCCCACCTCCTTTCTCCCCCCCTCGCCTCCCCCCTCGCTCCCGCCCTCACTCCCCCCTCGCTTCCCCCCTCCCCCCTCTCACCCCCTCTCCCTCCCCCTCTCTCCCCCTCTCTCTGCCCCCACTCTCTCCGTCTCTGCCCTCTCTCTCTCTCTGCCCCCACTCTCTCTTCCCCCTCTCTCTCTGCCCTCTCTCTTTACCCCCTCCCTCTCTAGACGCACCTGCAAGTTGGGGGCTAAGTGTGAGTGGATAGGGCGGGGATGGGGTAAAAGGAGCGAATGAATAATATTAATATATTATAAAGGGTGGGGGTGGTTAGTGTGTGTGACGTCGCAGGCCCCCCCCCCCCCCCGCAACCGCGAGTTGAGGGGACGGGACCTAACGGGTCCCTCTTGGTCTCGTAACTATTAAAAGTCTGATTTGTGTGTTTATTTGTCTGTGTGATCACAACTTCGCAAAAAATCTACCGGTAATGATAAAATGTTTACATATTCAAGTAGAGATTTTTCCCGTAGAGTCCAAAACTACTTATCCGAAAATTTCAGGCTTATTTCTCGACTTTTTACTGAAAATGTTTTAAAAATAACTTTGAATTTTAAAATGTTTTTTCCTGTTAAAATCATTCTTCACACCTTCCAACACACTTCGATACAAAGTTGCAAGACAGCAACTGGCAGCAACACTGAACTTTTCAGCTCAATGGCATCTCACAGCAAGTGCACATTTGCAACAATGTTGCCATCATAGCTCCTGGCAGGATAGGAGGGGAGGGTGAATTGGTATTGCAATTGGGAAGATGCTATTGGGATTTTTTTTCAACTCCAGTGCTGGGGTAGGCTCACAAGCTATGATCTTTGCTGAGGAATGATCGAATCTTACTTTCGGCAATGGGTTGAGTTGGAGGACCACGCCTCCCGTGGGGGCTACGGGTAGGGGACGGGTGCGTTGGGGGAGCAGACCAATGGGTCTGCACTTGGTCTAGTACCTATTAAAAGTCTGATCTTGGATGTGTATTTATTTGTGTGTATGTGCGTTTGTTCGTGAGTAATCACATCTTCTCGAAAAAACGACGCGCTAACGTTAAATTTTTTACATATTCCGATAGAGATTTTTTCCATGCAGTCCACAATCGCCTTATCTGAAAAATTCATGCTTTATTTCTCGAGTTACTAATGAAAATGTTTTAAAAATACTTTGAATTTAAAATGGTTTTACTTTAAATTCATTCCTTAAAGGCCTGTCCCACGGGCAGGCGGTTACTGGCGGTTACTGGCGGTGTAGCAGAAAGTTGGGACCGCGTGTGGACCGCCAGAGACTGTGCGTGGCCCGCCGGGTCGGTCCCACGCAGACCGCCGGGACCGTATGTAGTTGGTCCCGACACCGTGCGGTGCTCAGAAAAGCTGACACTGTTCAAAAATCTTGGCCGACTGCCCTGCCGCCGCCGCGAGCATCGCCAGTGCGCCGCCTGTGCGACGCGAGCACCACGAGCACCGCCTGTACGCCGCGAGCCGTCTCGACGTCATCGCGTGTTGCGTTGCGTGATGACGTCATCGCGTAGCGCGTTGCATTCCAGTCGGTACGTCCATTCCAGTCGGCCCGTGGGACAGGCCGTGCGGTGACCACCCGAAACATACTCGCGGCAACAGCTTCCTGTAAGGTTTAACTTACCGCATGCTCGTAGGATGCATCCGAGCGGCGCTCCCGCGGTGCTTCTGCGGCATACGCGCGGTGCTCCAGCGGTAGCCGCGCGGTCCCCGCTTCCCGGGAACGCCGCGCTTCACCACCAGTAACCGCCTGCCCGTGGGACAGGGCTTTTAGACCTTCCAACACACTTTGATTAAAGTTGCAAGACAGGTACATTGCCAGCAACACTGTGAACTTTTCAGCTCAATGGCAGCTCACAGCAAGTGCATCCGACATTTGCAACAATGTTGCGATCATAGGTCCTGGCAGGACAGGAGGGGGACGATCAATTGGTATTGCAATTGGGCATTGATTTTTTTTCCAACTCCAGTGCTGGGGGAGGCTCATGAGCTATGATCTTTGCTGAGGAGTGCTCGAATCTTACCTTCGGCAACAGGTTGAGTTGGAGGACCACGCCTCCTGTGGGGGCTGCGGGCAGGGATGGGTGCGTCGGGGGGGGCAGACCCAACAGGTCTGCACTTGGTCTAGTACCTATTAAAAGTCTGATCTTGGATGTGTATTTATTTGTGTGTATGTGCGTTTGTTCATGTGTAATATCTTCTCGAAAAAACGACGTGCTAACGGTACATTTTTTACATATTCCGATAGAGATTTGTTCCGTGCAGTCCAAAATCGCCTTATCTGAAATATTCATGCATTATTTCTAGAGTTTTTAATCAAAATGTTCACAAATCTGAAAAAACGTTGGGAAAAAAAACGGCTGATGACATCACAATGGATCTGCGGGATGCCGTCTTGGATCTGTGCACTGCGAGTGAAGTCCCTCTCCCTCCTCCCCCATTATTCAAAAGACGCAGTCCTCTCACCCCCATCTCTCCCTCCCCCTCCACCCCACCTCTTCTCCCCTTTCCCCTCTTCTCTCCCTTCCCCCCTCCCCCTCCCCCCCACCCCCCCTCTCTCCCCCCTATTTTTTCTCCCCCCTCCTCTTTCTCCCCCCTCCTCTTTCTCCCCCTCTCTCTCCCCCCGCCCCTCTCTACCCGGCCTCACTCCTCCCCCCTCTCGCCCCCCTCTCCCCCTCCCTCCTCTCTCTCCCCCTCTCCCCCTCCCCCCTCTCTCCCCCTCTCCCCCTCTCCCTCTCTCTCCCACCCTTCCCCCACCCTCCCCTCCCCCTCCTCCCCTCTCACCCCTTCCTCCCCCTCCTCCCCTCTCACCCCCTCCCCTCTCACCCCCTCTCCCTCCCTCTCCCCCCTTTCCCTCCCTCTCCCCCCCTAGTAGTTACAATTAGATTTGCATTGACACCACCAGGGGCGGCGTACGATTGGCAGCCCCTCCAACAGTCTGTTTTTCCGTCTTTTTAATTTTTAGTGTGTGTTAAATAAAAGTTTGTGTAAATGTTCTCCAATTTGTTTAATGTGGGGGAGGGGTTGGGGTCGGGGGAAACTTTTTTTCAGTTTCTTACCTTGCCGGAGATGCGATTAATTATCGGATCGCACTCTCCGGTCGCTCTGTGGCCTACCATCGATGGAGCTGGAGGCCACCTTGGACTGACCTTGGGCCCCACCGCGGGGTATGGACTTACTTCGGGGTTGATCCCTTGCCTGGGATCGCTCCAACCGCAGCCTGCAGTCTTTACATCGGGAGCTCGCAGTCTCGGGAGAGGCCGTGGATGTTGGGAGCTCCTATGTTGTGGAAGGTTCGATCATCCGGCGCGGGGCAGCTGACATCCCCCCGATGCAAGAACAGATCGCCTCGACGCGGAGGACCCGCCGCCGGCTACGGGAGTCAAGATCATCCCGTCAACGGAGGGCTTGAGGCTCCCCACCGCGGGGGAGTAATGGGAAGAGATTGAACTTTTTTTCATCTTCCATCACAAAGAGGAATGTGGAGCTCTGTGATCGATGTTTATGTTAAAATGTATTGCTTCTTAACATAAAATTGCTTTTTATTTGTATGACTGACTTGGCAAATGAAATTCCTCATATGTTGCAAAACATACTTGGCTAATAAAGTATTATTGCGATTGTGATTGTGATATTGTGACGAATTGTATCACATGTGTTTGATTTCACTGAAGTTTTCTTCAGTAACCAAATGTGGCAGTAAAAAGCTCTTTGCTTTAACTGGATTTATTCATATCATTCAGGGATGCTGGGTGCTGGCTTACAAGTCAGTCTATAGCTATGGTTCATGGTTTTCCATTATTTTAATTTATGTTGTGTGGATGTGGAGGAGCTTTAGTGAGTAGGTGGAGGCAATGCTGCGTGCAAGTTGCATATGATGCTGAAGGGGAGATTAGATCTGTAGCACAGAGATGCTTACACTTTTGCTCTGGAGGAAGATTTCTGGGGTGGAGCTGATGACTCCAGCCAAGTGGCTGACAATTCCACGTGCATGCATGTGTACTAGCATAAAAGGGCCATCGGATGTATTCAGTGACATCAAATGGAGCACACCACTTGTTTTATGTAAATTTCTACAACATGTGCAGAGTCCCATGCTGGCTTCAAATGTGGAAGCAGTTCAATAAAATCGGTTGAGGTTTGCTTTAGTTTTGGCTGACCCTACAGGGCCAAAGAGCATGACGAGTCCATCTTTCTCCAAATAGATGCCACTTTTAACTTTCCACCATTAGTGATTTTTCTTCCTCACTATCGCCTCCCCTGATACCTCACCTGGCAGGCAATTTTACGAACTGACCAAAACAAATCCTTGCTTGAAAATCTCCATTTAAACTTTCCCCAAAGAGATTCATAAGGATGTTGCCTGGATTAGGTATTGACTAATAATACATCCATAGGTAGAGTTTGGGCAAACCTGGATTGGTTTCTCTGGAATATCAGAGGTTGAGAATCGAGTTGATAGAAATATAGAAAATTGTGAGAGGCACAGACAGGGTAAATATATTCCTTTTTTCCCTAGGGCGGCAATATCAAATACAAGATAAATCTTTGCGGTGAGAGGAGGAAAGTTTAAGAGAGAAGTGAGAGGAACATTTTATAAGCAGAGAGTGGTACATGTTAGTAATGTGCTGCCAGAGGAAGTGGTGGAAGCAGATATGATAGTGATGTTTAAGAGATATTTTGACAGGCAATGAACATATAGGGCATGGAGGGAAATGGTTTATGTGCAGGGTGATAGGATTAGTTTAACTTGGCATTGTGGTCGGTGCTGACATTGTGGGCCATAGGACTGTTCCTGTGCTGAACTGTTCTGTTCTATTAAATCCGTCTCTATTGCATCAGAAGCATCTAATTTTGAAACAATACAAGCTACCAGTCTTGCCTTTCTCTCACGCAAGTCTCTATAAAGGCCCCGACATGTAGTTCCATACACAATTCCATCTGGCTTATGCCTAATACTCTTTGCATTGAAATACTGTAAATAGACTTTAGCCCTCAGTCCCACCATGTTCATTAACCTGGCCCTGCCTGTCCTCTTCAGAGTTACTTGATGTAACCTGCATCTTCCCCTCAAGCTTTCCACTTGCTGACCTGTTAGGTTGCCATCCTCCTGCCATGCAAGTTTGAAATGTCCCAAGTAGTAATTGCAAAACTCCCTCTGATGATATTGATCTCACTCCAATTCAGGTGCAAACCATCTTTTCTTTCAGGTCCCACTTCCCCTGGCGATATCAAATGTTTTGACCAAATTATACTTAATAATGAACAAGCTTCCATCAGTTAGAATAAATTAGGGTCATTCTGCAGAACATTTGATTAGTAAATTAGTTTTTTTAAATAATTGTCGAAGGAAAATCTATTTTTTTGTTTCTGGTTGTAATGAATTCTGTGCTCAAATGAGGTTTGTTAGTACTTGTGAAAAGCATATTATTTCTCCCATTGTACAGAAGATCAGCAGCAAAATATTCCAAATACTAGGTATTCAATCTATCTATACTATTACTAAAAGTCTCATCTTGACCACTTCCGGCCTACGTTGTAAATACATTTTAGAAAAAATGCTACCCTATATCGCTATGATTTTTTTGCCATCTTACTCACCGTCCTCCTCTCCTCCAAGCGCCCCAAGGTTTTTTCCGATCGGTGAAATAATAGGTTATGAATGTCTAAAAAATCGTGAGATCAGCAGATTGGTCTTCTCGCCTGTCAATCACCATGATGAAGGTAACGCTCCTTCCGGGGGCCAGGGGAATAAAGCCCTGGAGGCCGGACGTGAGTCAGTCACCCCGGAAGACCATGAGTGAGAGTTGAGTCCAGAACTGTGAGTCTACGCCATGAGTGAACTGAACTGTGTGTCTGCACCGTAAGTGAACTGAACTGTTAGTCTGCACCGTGAGTGAACTGAACTGTTAGTCTGCACCGTGAGTGAACTGAACCGTTAGTCTGTACTGTGCTGATTGAACTGAATTGTGAGTCTGCGCCGTGCTAAGTCCAAAGGTCCCGTTCACTCCGGAAGTCTCGCTCACTCCGTAAGTCCCGTTCACTCCGGAAGTCCTGCTCACTTTGGAAGTCCCGCTCAGTGGAGAGGTCGCACTCATTCCGGAAGTCCCGCTCACTCCGGAAGTCCAACTCAGTCCAGAGGCCGCGCTCAGCCGCATGAGTAGATTCAAGAGAGTTTTACTGTCATATATATGTTGTGTGTGTGAGTGTGTGTGTGTGATGGAGGGTGTGAGTGATGGACGGTGTGAGTGCTGGAGGGTGTGTGTGTGAGTGATGGAGGGTGTGAGTGATGGAGGGTGTGAGTGTGTGTGAGTGATGGAGGGTGTGAGTGTGTGAGTGATGGAGGGTGTGAGTGTGTGTGAGAGATGGAGTGTGTGTGTGTGTGAGTGATGGAGGGTGTGAGTGTGTGTGTGAGAGATGGAGGGTGTGTGCTTGAGTGTGTGTGAGTGTGTGAATGTGAGTGTGAGTATGTGAGTGTGTGTGAGTGTAAGTGTGTGTGAGTGTGTAAGTGTGTGTGAGTGATGGAGGGTGTGAGTGATGGAGGGTGTGAGTGTGTGAGAGATGGTGTGTGTGTGTGATGGTGTGTGTGAGTGATGGAGAGTGTGAGTGTGTATGTGAGGGATGGAGGATGTGTGTGTGTGTGTGATGGAGGGGGTGTGTGTGTGCGAGCCCACCAGCCGTGAGTGAATGAACTGCCAGCCCACCAGCCATGAGTGAGTGAACTGCCAGCCCACCAGCCATGAGTGAATGAACTGCCATCCACCAGCCGTGAGTAAGTGAACTTCCAGCCCATCAGCCGTGAGTCAGTGAACTGCCAGCCCACCAGCCGTGAATGAGTCAACTGCCAACCCACCAGCCGTGAGTGAGTCAACTGCCAGCCCACCAGCCGTGGGTGAGTCATCTGAGTCCACCAGCCGTGAGTGAGTCAACTGTGAGTCCACCGGCTGTGAGTGACTGAACTGTGAGTCCACCGGCTGTGAGTGATTGAACTGTGAGTCCACCAGCCGTGAGTGACTGAACTGTGAGTCCACCAGCCATGAGTGACTGAACTGTGTCCAAGTTTCCATTCGGCCCACAATATCCATACTAGCCCTCTGGAAACCAGTCCCTTCGGCCCACAACACCCATACTAGCGCTCCAGAAAGCCCCCCCCCCACTGGCCACCAATATTGGAATTGGTGTAGAGGTGGAATATCGCATTGGGGGACCACCCCTCCCATATGAACATGGGACCCAACGGGTCCCACTTAGTCTAGTATTAAATGAAATTTGAGGATGGCCCTGCAATTGGTTAACCCCATTAATGAATGATATGTACACTGACGCCATGCGATTCAGTGAGATGTACTGTGATAGCCACAGTAGTTTCTCTTACTGAGAAAGTTGCTTTATAAATATAATCATCATTATTTTGGAACACTTTCCTTCTTGGAATTCGTTTGAAGTTGCCAAAAATTACTCCTTTGAGTGCTTTTAAAATTATAATTGAGGAGTCTTTCATCAGTATGTAGTAAATTTGATCCCAGGGATGAGAAATGCAGCTCCTTTATAGTCAGAAAAATATTTGAACACATGTGGCTAAGCTAAGAACATTTATATAAATCACAGTTTGCTTACACTTAAATTATTTGGGGTCGCTTGTAGTTTGTCTTAATACTTGCCTTGTACAGTGCCCTCTATAATGTTTGGGACAAAGACCCATCATTTATTTATTTGCCTCTGTACTCCACAATTTGAGATTTGAAATAGAAAAAGATCACATGTGGTTAAAGTGCACATTGTCAGATTTTAATAAAGACCATTTTTATACATTTTGGTTTCAGCATGTAGAAATCAGCACTGTTTATACATAGTCCCCCCCATTTCAGGCACCATAATGTTTGGGACACAGCAATGTCATGTAATTAAAAGTAGTTATGTTAGGGATTTTGTTGCATTTGTTTTTTTTGTACAATACTGGACAGTTTTTGGCAAACGAGATTAGTATTCAATTTTTTACACAAATACACTGTTCTTAACAAAAATCTACCCATCATGTGAAACGTTATAAATAGCAAATATAACTTAAATAATTTCAAGACCGAAAGTCAAAAACTTTTTTCATAATAGTCAAATTTTCATCGTTTTCCCACCGTTTTGGACACCAAAAGTGTGACATTAAAAACTCTGCCACATTTAGTCATGATTATTTAATTCATAATAAACTTCATATGGCCCCTCATACATATACGTTTTGATAGTGGTCTAGTGAAATATCTTCATCTATACTAGGCAAAATATACAGTAACATAAAGGTAATACAGTGCAGTAAAGATCCCGTAACGGTCGTTGTGCTTGGTGTCCATTGTCACAACGTCCGTTATCTGGGTCGGTACCTCCGTAAGTTAAGCCACGGCGGCTCCAGCCTGTAATGCTATTCAAACACCCAACGAGGTATCCTATGGTAGTAGCGATCTTTGGGTATTTTTTCTTATTTTGCAATTTAATGTATCAAAAACATCGTGGTGTCAAAAACGCAACGTCCGTTTACTATATATTTCCCGACTTAAATTTTTTTTTTTTTTAACATAAAAACGAAGAAACTTAGCCAATCTTCAATTTGGCAACACACTGTCTCTTGTTTACCTTTTATACGGACCAAGTCGCTAACTTCATTACTTCTTTTCAACTTCGGGAAGCTCCGGAACGACCGTTACGGATTCATTTTACTTACAAAAAAATCAGCCCAAATCAAACGATCTGACGAATCATCGGCCATCGATGTCGCTCAGATCCATAAGGTGATGTACCGTTTAGATCGCATCGGTGAAAATGCTTGGTTTTCACTGAGACACCAAAACAAATGTTTCTTTAGTGTCCACCGCAACGTGCGTTTGTGTGTATGATGTGTAACGCGTGTTGTGGTGTCCACTCAGATGAATGCAGTATTCTACTACATGATCAGGTAAATGAAGTGGAAATGGTGTTTGCAATTTTATTGTTCAATGTGGTATTCATAAACATAGAAAGGAAGAAATATGTGCACTTACTGTGCCAACCAGGTCACTAGTGGACACCACACAACAACCTTTGCACAAAATGTATTTGTGTATTCTGATGCCATTTTCAGAAACTTGCCATCAATATGCTATATTTTCTTGTATTTGTTGTTGATACTATGTCAGTCATGAACCCAATAAAGTGCTTCTCAACTTTTTTGAAGGAATTTGAAATTTGTCCCCATTTGTCACTCTTTTGTGTGCAGTATTGTATAAAGACACATATCCTTTGCATGCAATGACTGCTTGAAGTCTACGATTCATGGACATCACCAGTCTTCTCTGGTGATGCTCTGCCAGGCCTGTATTGCAGCCATCTTTAGCTTATGCTTGTTTTGAGGGCTAGTCCCCTTGACTTTTCTGTTCCGCATATAAAAGGCATGCTTAATTGGGTTCAGATCAAGTGATTGACTTGGCCACTCAAGAATTAACCATTTTTTAGCTTTGAAAAACTCCTTTGTTGCTTTCAAAGTATGTTTGGGATCATGGTCATGCTGTAGAATGAACCGCCGGCCAATGGGTTTTGAGGCATTTGAACGTGCAGATAGGATGTGTCTATACACTTCAGAATTCATTATGCTACTACCATCAGCTGTTGTATCATCAATTAAGATAAGTGAGCCAGTACCTTCAGCAGCCATACATGCCCAGGGCATAACATCCCGCCATCGTGTTTTACAGATGAGGTGGTATGCTTTGGATCTTGGGCAGATCCTTCTCTCCTCCATACTTTGCTCTTGCCATCACTCTGATATAAGTTATTCTTCATCTCATCTGTCCACAAGACTTTCCAGAACTGTGGTTGCTCTTTTAAGTACTTCTTGGCAAACTGTAACCTGGCCATCCTATTTTTGTGGCTAACCAGTGGTTTGCATCTTGCAGTGTAGCCTCTGTATTTCTGTTCATGATGTCTTCTACGGACAGTGGTCATTGACAAATCCACACCTGACTCCTGAAGTGTGTTTCTGATCTGTGGGACAGGTGTTTGGGGATTTTTATCTATTACTAGACTAAGTGGGACCCGTTGGCTCCCAGCATCACAGGGGAGGGCTGGTCCCCCAACGCAATTCCAATATTGGTGGCCAGTGGGGGGGGGGGGGGGGGCTTTCTGGAGCACTAGTATGGGTGTTGTGGGCTGAACGGACTGGTTTCCAGAGGGCTAGTATGGACATTGTGGATTGGATTCTTGGGCTGGTGGCTCAGTCGCTCAAGCCTGTTGTGCTGGCAGCGCACTCACTCACGGCTGGTGGGCTGGCAGTTGACTACGGCTTTTCCTTGAAATTCCATTCCAAGCAGGGTGCAAGGCCACCAAGTGTAGTTTCATACCATTTCAAGCAGGGTGCAAGGCCACTAAAGACAGCGAGTCGTGACCTCTCCCTCCTCCATCTTGCAGAGACTGAGCAATGCCCACACTTCTGGGTTTTATAGTCCCACCCACTCCCACCAGAAGGGGCGTGGCCTTCATGGCATGATTGACAGGAGAGAGAATCTCAACATTTTAAAAACACTAATAACTCTTATTTTTCATCGATGGGAAAAATCCTTGGCACCTGATGAGCGGAGGGGGACTGAGTAAGATGGCCAAAAATCACAGCCGTACGTGGTAGCGGTTTTTCTAAAATCAATATAAAGCGCAAACAGGAAGTGGTCAAGATTAGACTTTTAATTATATAGAAGGCAAGGCAACTTTAATTAGGCAAGGCAACTTTAATTAGGCAACACAGCTTTAGCATTTCCAAACCAAAGGCAACACAGCTTTAGCATTTCCAAACCAAAGGCAACACAGCTTTAGCATTTCCAAACCAAAGGCAACACAGCTTTAGCATTTCCAAACCAAAGGCAACACAGCTTTAGCATTTCCAAACCAAAGGCAACACAGTTTTAGTATTTCCAAACCAAAGGCAACACAGCTTTAGCATTTCCAAACTATATTTTCAAATCACATTAAGGGCACTGACAGGTCAGTAAAACCACTCACAGTTTAGTAGACATGCGTTCAGTGTTATTCACAGCTCAGACTGAGAGACGTGACCCTCTCGCTCCCCCATCTTACAGAAACTGACTGAGGCACAACACTTCCGGGTTTTATAGTCCCTCCGGAAGGAGAGAGAATCTCAACATTTTTTAAACACTAATAACACTTTTATTTTTCATCGATGAGAAAAATCTTATTGTCCTGCGCAGCGGAGGGGGACTCTGAGTAAGATGGCCAAAATTCACAGCCGTAAGTGGCAGCGTTTTGTTTAAAATCAATATACAGAACAACAGGAGGTGGTCAAGATCAGACTTTTAGTAATATAGATAGTAGGATTCTTCTGTCATCAGCTGTGGAGGTCTTCCTTGGCCTGCCAGTCCTTTTGCGATTAATAAGCTCACCAGTACTCTCTTTCTTCTAAATGATGTTCATTATTTTAGTTGATTTTGGTAAGCCTAAGGTTTGGCTGATGTCTCTAACAGTTTTATTCTTGTTTCTCAGTCTCATAATGGTTTCTTTGATTTTCATTGGCACAACGTTGGTCCTCATGTTGTGCCAATGAAACACACCTGAGCAATTACAAACACCTGTGAAACCATGTGCCCGAAACATTATGGTGCCCTGAAATGGGGGGGGGGGGGGGGTGGGGGTGGGGGTGGGGGGAACTATGTATAAACATTGCTGTAATTTCTACATGGTGAAACCAAATGTATAAAAATGACCTTTATTAAAATCTGCCAATGTGCACTTTAACCACGTGTGATTTTTTCTATTACAATTCTCAAATTGTGGAGTATAGAGGCAAATAAATAAATGATAGGTCTTTGCCCCAAACATTATGGAGGGCACTGTAACTTCCTGATAGCCATCCATTGCATTAAAACCTTGTAAAGTCAATCATAGGCTTATATAAATTACTGCACTATGTAGGAGTTGAATTATCCGACAGGCTTTTCCCATCAAATGTGGTTGATTGTGAAGGGGCAGGAAAATCCAACTTCTGGCGTAGTCTTGTGTCCAACTGTTCCCTGCTTGGACACCTCTGACCTACTTGTCTCTACAAACAAGCTGCAACATCTGCCCAGCAGGCAAACATAAAGATCATTTTCACCCTCGTGACTATCCTGCTTCTGACTACCCATCAACCGTTCAGTGACCCCAATGGCAGCTGTAGCACTGGTCTCCCAAACCTTTTTGGTGTACTATTTTCCCTATCAAAATCCCATCCAACAGTAGATTCAGAAGTTTTTTATTCATTAATGTACATGATTATTAGTTGTGGTAATTGCAACAGGGCTTTCCAAGCCTTTTAAAGCAGGGAGCTGGGTCTTAGCTGAATTTTGAAAAAGCTTTACATAACAAAAATATCATAATTCCTCGAGTTTTGTATCCCAGCTATTATGAAGACGATTGAAGATTATTCTCCCACTGTATTTCAGTCCAGCACCACTTACTTTACTGAGCTTTTAATAAGTTTCAATCCTTTTAATTTCTTTAAAAATGCTGAGTCTGGAAGTTATTTTGGGATGATTCATTAGTCTCTTAAAGTAATAAGCCAAGTTTTGAACTTTTAAGGAGTTGAAACACCGACATATAAACAGAAGAAATGCAGCTCAGATTAAGGATCTTGTGGGAGTGTACGACCCGTGCATTTTACAAGCGTGTGTTCATCTCCAAGCACAATCATTGCTAATGACAATAACCACTACAGGCTAGGCTAGATGCAGGCTAGGCTAGTTGGACAGGCTAGATGCAGGAAGATTGTTCCCGATGTTGGGGAAGTCCAGGACAAGGGGTCACAGCTTAAGGATAAGGGGGAAATCCTTTAAGACCGAGATGAGGAAAAACTTTTTCACACAGTGAGTGGTGAATCTCTGGAACTCTCTGCCACAGAGGGTAGTTGAGGCCAGTTCATTGGCTATATTTAAGAGGGAGTTAGATGTGGCCCTTGTGGCTAAGGGGATCAGGGGGTATGGAGAGAAGGCAGGTACGGGATACTGAGTTGGATGATCAGCCATGATCATATTGAATGGCGGTGCAGGCTCAAAGGGCCGAATGGCCTACTCCTGCACCTATTTTCTATGTATCTATGTATCTATGTATCTATGAACAGGATTTGTTGGTATTGTCAGATTTACCATTACGTCAAAAACCATAGATACAAAATTTGATTTTAGAAGTAATGTTTTCCATAGACATTGAAATTCCTCAATGCTTTACTGTGCTTTGTTATATATAGAAGGCAGTATCTTTTCAGATTACTGTCAAAATATCTGAAACTTGCTCAGTTACCCACAGGACAAAGCTTAGATCTATTAGTGTTTCCTTCATTGTAGAATACAATGGCAAAATACAGCACAGTTACAAACCTCAATTGCCGTGTTGTATCTTATTTTTGAGAAACTATTAATCCTTAAGAATGGATACTAGATTAGCTCTGGAAATGCAATTTAATACATATCATTTAACATCTGTGTTTAAAAATATTTCTATCCAAAGGTCTTGCATTGGCATTGCATAGGGAAAAGATGAATTTTATGGCATATACATTGCAGACAAATATAGATTAT
This sequence comes from Malacoraja senta, assembly GCA_038087875.1. Classification (NCBI taxonomy): domain Eukaryota; kingdom Metazoa; phylum Chordata; class Chondrichthyes; order Rajiformes; family Rajidae; genus Malacoraja; species Malacoraja senta. The sequence goes on along the minus strand of JAXLNO010004834.1, from coordinate 4,871 downwards.
TTTTTTTTCAAAATATACTTTATTCGAGAAATAAATATTTCCAATACATGATCCTTACAAGACTCCATCCAACATTCACGGAGGCTATACATACCTTAAATACTGTTTCCACAAATTACACAACTTTATCCCCCATCCTTGCGTGGAATCCCTTCCCTTATTTTTGAGGGGCGTCTCCACCACCCCCTGCCCCCCATGTCCAGCAGCGGAAGGACCCTAGACTATGGTCCTCCCCAACAGAGCCTTGGCGTTGGTTGCACCAAACTTCATTGCGACCCTCAGCATGTACTCCTGCAGTTTGCAGCAGGCCAGTCGGCAACATTCCCCGATGGACATCTCGCTCTGCTGGGAGGTCAGCAAAGCTCGGGCAGACCAAAGAACGTCTTTCACCGAGTTGATGACCTTCCAGCAGCACTCGATGTCAATCTCTGAATATGGTTCCATGTCAATGCATTTTTATTGGTGCTGCCAATTTCCCCACAGCAGTGAGGTGTAAAGAGCAATTGAATCATAGTGGGATAATTCTCACATTTTTGACAATTTGCATCTTTAGGCCCTCAATATTGCTTTGGTCAGTAAATTCAGCACGCTATCTCATCTGTAAAATTATACCATTAATCATGCGGCATTTGGGCTGAATGCCAAGACTCGATTTATCTTTTATCTCAATTTGTAACTGAACTGATGAAATGGAATATGCATCTTTACATGACTATATATTTTAGTGTCCATACAGCAATAAAAAGTCCCCACCTTTTACCCTACTAGCAACCACCTAGTTGTTGTTTGTCATTTTGTCCAGCTGCAATGAGATCTCATCATTTCCCACGTCCTTCCCTATCCGCCACTTTCCACCTACTTCAGGGGGTGACCCTCTGCCTGGTCCCCAGCTACCCCTACCTGATCCCTGGTACTTTACCCTGCCTGCTAGGCAGATGTTGCTGTTTGTTTGTCTGGCCAAATTGGTCAGAGGTGCAACACTTGTTAGTTAATCTTCTCCCACATCGCCATCCAGAGATCTAAACAGTTATTCCAGGTGAGGCAAAGATTCATGTGCACTTCCCTCAACCTTGCTACTGCATTCAAGTTCAAGTTCAAGTTTGCATTTATTGTCACTTAACCAACTAAGGTACAGTGAAATTTGAGTTTTGATGATCCAAGCACAGACTTGGAAAGCATCTGGCCTCTGACCATAGTGGCCATCCCGAGCACTCAGTTGCATGTCACTTCCCATTCCCACATCGACCATTCCATCCTCAACCTTCTCCACTGCCAGTGTGTGGCCCAGTGCAAATTAGATGAACAGCACCTTGTATTCCACCTGGGTAGTCTACAACCCCATGGTATGCACATTGAATTCTCCAATTTCAGGAAATCCTTATCTCCTATGTTCCCTTCTCTTCCCTTTGGGTCCTTCCATTTTTGTCCCCTTTCCCATGCTTTTTCCCTAGTGACCCCCCACCCCACCCACCCCTTTTTCCATCACACATTTTTGTTTCCCTCTATCCCCTTACTGGTTCCATCCATCTATAACCCATAGATTTGATCCACAGGATTCCCTCTCCCCATCCCCAAATCTGGCTTCACCTGCCCTTCATCTCTCCCTTAACACTTCTCATTACGACATTTTGCACTTGTCAGATTTCAGCACTGGTTGTCTTTGTGTCCCTGCTTCTCACACTCCATGAGCTACTTGCATCTTCATTCCACCCCACCCCCACCTGATTTCATCTGCTTTTTATTTTGTCTCCCCACCTATCACCCATCCTGCACCTACTTCTGTCTCCCAACTCTGCCCCCCTCTCCTCTCCCCGATCTAGTTGCATATACCATTTATCCTTTATTCCTCCTCCATCCAACTTTCACCTCCCTGCCCCAGCCTCACCCCTCCCCTTCCATTTATGCATGTAATCATCTCTCTCCAGCTCAACCTTGATGCAGGGTCTCGATACAAAATGTTGACAATTCATTCCCCCCCACCACATATGCTGCATGACCCAATGAATTCCTCTAGGAGTTTGTTTTTTCCTGCAGATTCCAGTCCCTGCAGTTCCTTGTGTTTCCAGTAATAATAATGTATTTATTTTTACTGGGATTTAAATACCTTGCCTTCTGTTCTCCCTCGGTAAACATGTCAACCAAGAAGTATGCTAAGCTGTTCCCAACCCTTAGATATGTCACTTTGACAGGGCTTTAAATGGCCTCAGAATGACTCTTCCTGTTATTTACCCAAACCCTGTGTTGAAATGCTTAACATACTGACCACAGGCAAACGTCGGTGTTTTTTGTGAATTGATTAATTTTTATGTTTCTTCAGTTAATTAAATTAGAAGCATAATTAGAAGTATGAGTTATAATATGTGTGGCAATAAATAAGGATTTTAAACATATGTCACACTTCATTGAGGGCTGCACAGTGGCACCTGGTAGAGAAGCTGCCCCATAGTGCCAGAGACCCGAGTTCGATCCTCACCTCAGGTGCCTTCTGTGTGGACATTCTCCCCATACACATTCTCCCTGTGACCGTGTCGGTATCTTCTAGGTGCCCCGGTTTCCTCTGACATCCGAAAGACCTGCAGGTTTGTAGGTTAAATGGCCTCTGTAAATTACCCCTAGTGTGTAGGGAGTGGATGCCAAAATAGGATAACATAGAACTCGCATGAATGGGTGATCGGCATAGACTGGGTGGGCCGAAGGGCCTGTTTCCATGTTGTGTCTCTAAATGTCAAGTAAAATATAAAATTTACCGAAGCCCATTTGATGTCACCAGTAATATGGCTTTGCTTTAATTAAAAAACAAACAAATTAAAGCGTACAGTGAAAATATCTGTATCAGACATAAACATCTGAATGTTGCAGTAACTCTATCTTTATAGACTTTCTCTTACACCTTAATTAAATTTGAAATGTTTTCCAAGCATTTTGGCTTGTGTAGATTCAGCAGACTCTTTCTAACTTGGACACAAAAGTTCTCTTTATTTGAGTCAAGTTGCATAATTTTCCATTTGTTCTCCTGTTCATTAGTATAAGACAATGCTTTATAAGGAAATGTTAGTGCACTGAATACAAGAACATCAGAACAGCTTATACTTCTGGCAAGGTGTAAGTTGCCTTGTAAATCTGAAAATCAGTAGATGGAATTTAAACAATATCTTGGAGTGAGCCACAGTAAAACTCTGTTAATCTGGCACGCCTGGGCTGTTGGTGGTGCCAGGCTAGCAGATTTTCTAGACTATTGGATCTATAAATACTCCGAGATACTTTCTCTAATGTTATGCAGTAGTATACTTAATTTTCCACAGAACTCAGTAAAGAGATCACCGGGATCATGCCTCTGGTGAGTTTGAAGAGAGCGGAACCGGATCACTGGAGCTTTAAAGGAGACTAGACCAAGGGGGACCCGTTGGGTCCCGTCCCCTCAACGCGCGGTTGCGGGAGGGGGGGGGCCTGCAGCGTCACACACACACTAACCACCCCCCAAACAGGGGGGGAGCGGTTGAGGGGGGGAGGGCAGTGAGGGGGGGTGGTGAAAGTGGGGGATGGGGGGGTGAGAGGAGGGGAGAGGGGGAGGGCTGGAGGGGGGCAGAGGGGGGGAGGGGGAGAGAGGGGGGGAAGGGGGAAGAGAGTGGGGAGGGGGGAGGGGGGAGAGCAGGGGGGGGAGGGGTGAAAGGAGAGGGGGGGTAGAGGTGGGGGGAGGGGAGAGGGGGGGGAGAGGGGGGAGGGAGGGGGGAGCGAGAGTAAAGGGGAGAGGGGGGTAGAGGAGGGGGGTAGAGAGGAGGGGGTGGAGAGAGGGGGACGGAGGAGAGGGGAGGGGGTGAGAAGAGGAGGGGGGGAGGTGAAGGGGAGCCGGGTGAGTGAGTGGGCTGCGAAAAGCGGAGAGAGCCCTGAGAGTGAGAGACAGAGAGAGAGTAGAGGGCCCGACTCTCTGCATCTCTTGAAAAACCTGAATCGGGGGGAGCGGGAGGGAGCGGGGGAGGGGGAGCGGATAGCAGCGGGGGAGGAGCAGGATAGCAGCGGTTAGCAGCGGGAGAGCACAAACCTCCCCATCAGGCGCCGGGCCCGAGTTAGGTTGCGGCCGTCGTGGATCAGAGCGATGCCCGTAGCGATTTGAGGACTGTGAAAAACAGCGGATGGCCGGCAGCGCTCTCACCAGCGTGACAGCCAATCGGCCGGTGAGATGGAGAGGAGGTCGTCCACTGTGACAGGCGCGACGGCGACTTTTCAACTGCGCTTGTCCGCGGCCGCTCTGCAATAACGACCGCAGCTGCCATGTTGTTGAACTTCAAGAAGCCCAGCGGAGCACGTTGCACGACTTAATCACGAGTTCACGGGCTTCAATCCAAAGGTGGGGGGGGGTAGGGCGGCTGGGCCACGTAACTGGCAGCTCTGGCTGCGCATTGAAAGGTCTGCACAGCTGGTCGCGAGGAGCAAAGGCATTGTGACGCCATCAGCTCGCTTCAGATTCAGTTAGATTTTAAAACAAATTTAGTACAAAACCCGGGAAGTAATGAACCAAATTTTAAGATGAGGGGAATTTTGAAATCATGGGGTAAATCTCTACCGGAATATGTAAAATTTTCTCCGTTACTGCGTTGGGTTTTGGAGGAGCAAATGCATTTTTTTTAAAGTCACAGTACACTGAGTTCCGCTAGCTAGCAAGTGCAAATGCATTTTTTAAAAGTTTAAAAATGAGGGAGTGTGCATAAGGCGAAATGAGCAGCCCCTGCGCAGTTGCCAGCTATAGGTGTGTGGTGGAATATTGCGTTCAGGAACGGGTTGCGTTGGTGGACCAGGCTTCCCGTGTGACAGGGACCCAACAGGTCCCCACTTGGTCGAGTAACTATTAAAGTCTGATCTTGTATGTGGATGTG